>OY720452.1:58038541-58373541 GCA_963082715.1 Harpalus rubripes
AGCAAGATAACCACAAATTTGTGTATCATTTTACCTTTATACACTGCTTCTTTTTCGGTTATAGGCCGCACAGCACCTTTTAAATAAATATATACATCGGTCATTGTAATAAACATTCTGAATTTAATCAAAAATAATAGAATATTTCTTAAAACAAAGCATCAAACTACAACGACTGCAAGTGTAAAATTCAACGTTTTCCCTATAAGTCTGTCTGGAGTGCTGCCATCTCTTGGAAGTGGTTTTCCCGAATTCCCTATTCTCTACAACATTGACTAGCTTAAATGGAACAAGGTATACGATTCCTACCTGTCATGTCATGTGACTACTCGCGCTCGATCTCAAAAACTATTTTTTACATGGTTGCGTTAGATAACCTAAAAATATTTAATACTTCGTAAAACTTTCCAGACTCAGACTCCCGTATTTTCTCTATATAATTCTACGAAATGAAACAAAACAACACTTGCTCCATATTTTTATATGGAGACACTACAGAAACTTTATTCAAAGTTCGTATATTAATTTGTGATGATAAACATACAATATTTTGTACTTACTTATTTTTAGTGTGCTTTACACTGGGCAGAACAAGGAGAACCAGTGTGGTTCATATCTCCTACACCGTTTCAAACATTGCCGAATAGTTGGACCAAGCCACCTAACAAAGAAATACTGAAACTAATATATTTCATGTAAGCGCCTAAGTTATAATAATTATAGCATTTCATTTAATTTTTTTGTAGTTATTAAAAAAGTAAAAATTCCGTGCACAAACTTTAAGGGTATATAGTACTGCAACAAGGGTCTCATCTTTAACTGTTTTCGAAAAAGAGGCCATTTAGTATTAGAATCTAACTGACGAAGATAGTAATGTAGTAAATTGACTATAAAAATACAAGAAAATTTTATATGAAACATTTTTCTTATTTTCTAATAGTTTAAGATATTATTTGGAAATTAAATATTAGTGAAGGAGGACACATTTTACTTAATATAATTATTTTGATTTTTTTAAAACAAAAGCACATTTAGAATGGTCTCTCAAAAGTAAACAAAAAGTCTCATTTAATCGAAGTCGTAAAACTTAGTTTTCGAGATAGAAAGGATAAACGCCGTAAAAGCTCATTTTTCACTGCTTTATATCTCGTGGACTATTGTTGATAAAGCTTTTTTTACTCATTTTGGTCAGTACTATAATGTCCTAAAAGTTTGTGCACGAAGTTGTGTATCATCCCGTATGAACCTGAAACTTATACTGAACAAAGTAATTTTTGCAGTTACATCCCAGAATCAAAAGATCTTGTTTTTAAATTAAGTGATGTTCACCTTTTACCAAAGTTACCAAAAGTGATCCTCGTCATGGAAATGGACCATTATTTGTTCCCAAGAGATGAGGAAACAAATTTAACTAACGCTGCTTTTATAGTCTCTTGTTTATTAGATTCAGCGAGAGTATTTGCAACCAAGTTTTCTAGCCCTAGTTTTTTAATTTCTGCCTGTAAAAATAATAGTGATCACAAATTACAAACTCTTGTAGAATTATATTACCAATACTGTTTCAATGTATCTGAAAATACTTACAGAGATATTGAAGATATATTTAAAAATTATAATATAAATGATGATACGTAGGGTTATTGTTATTTATTATAAATTACAATGCAATAAAATTAAATATATACATTAGTTTAACATTTAATAATTATTATATTAATAACATATTCATTAAAATGTTTTAGTAAAAAACTAATTAGATCTCTATAAGGCATTCATACACGAGTTGTCATGTACTTTTGGCAGTATTGTGCGTAAGATCTCAACAAGTATCTACATTATATTTTTATACTTGGTAAACAAGTTGTACAACACTCGCAACGTTGATTTTAAATCATAATTCACAATATCTGTGTAAATAAATAAATAATAAAAATCATTATCATATTAAAATCATCTTTTATCTTACCTTCAGGTCTGGCTTTTGGTTTAGGAAGTCCTACATCTTCCATAAGTTCAAAAGCGAAGGCAACGTTATGAACTTTCTCTTCAAAGTTTTGGGGAGTCAAATAAAAATTATACAATGGCACGAAAAAGCCTTCTAGTAGGCCCATAAGTAAAGTGAGGTAGACTCCATCATGGAACTGAGTGTCTAGATCGGTTACTTCTAGGTTTATTTTACTTAGGTGTTTGTTTACGAACGTAACCAAAGACTGAAAACAAAATAATGATAAAGTACGTAATTTTTAGGACAAGCCATATAAGAATCCAGTTACAAAATCTATTACCGGCAAAATATCTGGAAATAATTATTTACGTTACAAGTTAAAAGTCAGGAGTGATCTTTCACAGGACGAGTACCATTTTTTAAAATAATTAGAAATTTTTCTAAGGTTAAAATTTAGGGTAAAAATGTTATGACATTGTAGATTATGCTAAACAATAACCGAATAATATATAAAAAAAAAACCAAATTTATTTTTCTAACATGAGTTTTCGTGTAATTCATTTTGGCGCTAAAAAGGTATCAGGTGGTTGGTGACGTACGAATGACTGATGACATTGCTAACAGATTTTGTGCATACAACTGTCCTTTTAACAGGAAGCAGTTTTTCTACCATTGACACGATGTGTTATATACTCTTCTACTTTTTCAATAAATTTTTTAAAAATAGTGCGTTCCGCCACCTTTTTTTCTTAGTACCGCTTTTTCTACAAAAAAGCACTGGTTTTGTGTGTTTACAAGTTTTCTATTTCTGTATATTTCTTAAATGTTCCTCTTACGTTACGGTAAAATTCAAATTTTCAAGTAATGTTTAAAAATTCATAATCTCTCTCAAATTAAATAAAAAAAGAACTCAAAATTTATAATACATATATGGGAAAGTTTCAGAAAATAATAGTACATTAAAAAACGAGTTTCATAAGACAATGGCTGCATTCAGCAGATCAAATACGATTAGCAATCATTTTAGAATGATTTCGAGATTAGAGCGACTAGGGGACGTAAAGTTTTTCTGTATTGTCAAGTTTATATGTTACATTTTTTTGATATGTGTTTGGCTAGTTATTATTATTATTATTATTTTTTGTAAAAATGAATAATATGTTAAATATTTTCTTCGATGATGGGCTGAACATGAATTTTGTCGGAAATGTCGTCGATAATTTAGCTAGGCCATTACCATTAATAGAAATTGAAAATCGAGAGCAAACAATCAGAAATGAAAATTATGAATACCAACCACCGATAATCGCTAATCGTAATCATAAATCATTTTCTAAAAGCGATGGAAAATATGGAGTCCGATTAATATACTTTATCTGTTTTAACTATAGAGTGGTGGGAAGATACGTGCAGTTTGTTCTTGTTTTTTTATTAGATAATACCCCGATATTATCCAATCAAACAAGATCAAACTGCACCTATTATATTCCCACAACTCTGTAGTTAAAACGGATAGAGTATAATCGATTAGTTCTCATCGGCCTTTTCTAAGTGCGTTCAGCAAACAAATACTCATCGATTACATATCGATTTGTTCTGCTGAATGCAGCCATTCTGTCAACACACGAGTGAGATAACAGGTCTTATGAAACATGTTTTTATACAATTTTTTCTATTGAGGTAATTTTATATTTCTATTAGATTTTTTAAAAATACGATTTTTTATAAGTTATGTTAGTAGCGTTTCCCACTAAAAATTTTAACTTCACCAATGAAAATTCATTGTTGACTGCCAACTAACTGAAATCATATGCTATTTATCTGTCAGTATTGAAAGCAGTCACTACCTCCAGAAAATGAAAAGCGCCAAAAACATTGAGTTTATAGACGTTTTTCCAGTGCGTTTATATATAATATTTACATTGAAATAGATTTTTTTATTAGAATACCCCATTATTATGATATTGATGATGTACGATGAAGTGGACGTCCAATGTTTATAGTTAAATATAAGTTGTATGATACAGAGCTAAGGCAGAGACAGTTTCTGAATACGAGGAACAGCAATGCAAACGAAATATGACTAAATTATGGGTATATTAACTCACATTGAGAGAAATAGCTTGCAAATACATAATGCAATATTATGTACTTACTTTTTTAACGACTTGGAGTTTTTCCGGAGCATGATCAAACAGAGTATCAAAGGCATCCCTTTCGCATCTCATACCAACATCGTCATAAGTAGCTGTAATTTCCTCCCTGACAACTCTAGGGTCAAGTTGTCCACCAGTTTTCCGTACAACCACAACAGAAACAGATACATTTTCGGGTAAACGAATTGGTGCTCTGAAATGTCTTACTAATGCAACCAACAGATGCAGAATTGATACAATGTTTTTGGAGTGGACTGATTCTACACTCCATTTGTTATGAGGGTATCGTTGGAGGCCCAAAACCTAGAAATATAATTATTTTTGTAACAAGTACGGGAATTAGTAATACTGGCACGAATGCAAGTTTCCAAAACCAACATTTGGATAAAGTATCAGAATCACAAAAATCCTGCTTTAATTATTTCCCGCACTTGTTACAAAAATCACTTTTAATATTCTTTGATGTACATGTTAAGCTTATCTTGTACTCAAACTTTGGGAATTTTTTTTTTTACCTTGTTAACATGAGCTAAAACGATGGACAATTTCTGCCTTTGTCCTTCTTCTGATTGAGTAACTTCTGGCACATCAATTTTCTCCCTTGCTAACTTTTCTAACAATTTCTGCAACACCTGGCCATCGTACAAATCTTCTTCCAATTGTTTAACAATAATACGTTGATCTGCCAACTCGTCGTTGATCCAGTCAATAAGAATAGAAATCAAATCTAACAGCTTCCTATCTTCAAAAGATTTGGGTTCAAGCATAGACCGTTCTTCATTATCCTCTATAGAGAGCAATTTTTGTTAATGACGCCTACTATTAAAATTAGCATATTACAAGAATTATGTCATGTTTTTATTTAATTACCTAATGTGTATTCCTCTGGAGGATAATCCAGGTTAGTAGGTCGACCTGGGGAATCGATAGCATATTTTCCTTCTGCCTGGACTTCTTGGACTATAAACAAAACACATAATTAACAAAACACTACATTTTTTTAAACCACGCCTCCTTTGTTTTCAAGAACATAACCATATATGGTGACCAATATTTTCTACACGTGATTTAATAAACAGTGTAATGACATACCTTCCTTTATTCTTTTTTTGCGTCCCAATGTTCCGATTTTGTCCCAAAATGACTCTTCTTTCTCATTTTTCCCGACAGTTGGACGAGGAGATTTAGGTCTTGGAGAAGCCATTTTATTAAATGTCAAACCTTCACAAAGAAAGAAACATAGCTTAAGAACGCATCCTATTTTGATTTAAATAATTCAAAATTACCTTTTATTTGACCAACAGAATATTCTCCCTCATTTACTGGCATGTTCTCATTTTCTTTCTTCGCTGCTTCACTGCCTTCTTGAATTATTTCTTCAATATCTGATTTTAATTCTGTACTTTTTCTTGGTTTTTCAATAAGTTCCACAACTTTCGGTAATTTTTTAAGTTCTTCATCTTCTGAATCAGATTCTTCTGATAAACGGGCTGGAGATAATCTGGTTTCGTATGATGATTGCCGAAATAAAACTCTTTGAACTGGTTTTTCAACATTATCATATTCTTCAGCTTCGGCAGATTCCATAATATTATGTTTTGCGAATATGTAAAGTGTTGTAGTCTTTGGATAATTTAATACTGAGTTTATTTTTTAACAGGAAATATATTTCCTTGTTTAATGAAGATAAGACCGATAAAAAACCACAAAAATGTGTTCAAGTACATTTAATGCAAATATGAGTCATAAATCTAAATATTTAATAATAATTAAAACTGTAAACAATAAAATAATAGTACAATCATAAATTAAAAAAAGACAATAAAGTTTTTCATTTTAAAAAAGTTTCAATTTTCTGCACTTTCAAAACTTGAAAACTTTGTTATAGGACGAACTCAAAGTTCTTCTTATTGATTGAGGTTAAGTTTATGTTTACCAAACTATCAAAACACGGATAGTAGTGCATAAAAATGTATCAAAAACAAATAGAAGAGTTGCAGAGTTATTTTAAAACCCACAGTAAATCAAAAGAATATCTCGCCCATTCATCTAAAGTCCATTCCGTCGGTTGGAGCTGCGATGGAAGACGTTTAGCATCCGGCTCTTTCGACAAATCAGTTTGTATTTTCACTTTAGACAAAGACCGGCTCGTAAGCGCTTTTCTACAATAAAATAAAACAACTTTAATACGAAATTTTAAATTTTAGAATAAAGAAATAACATTCAAAGGCCATGGAGGCTCAGTGGACCAACTTTGTTGGCATCAGTCGAACTGCGATTTATTAAGTACAGCTAGTGGCGATAAATCAGTCCGTATTTGGGACACAAGAGTTCAGAAATCAATCGCGACGATACCAACAAAGGGGGAAAATATTAATATAACATGGGCTCCGAATGGAGACACCATAGCTGTAGGAAATAAAGAAGATTTAGTAACGTTTATCGACGCGAGAACTTATCGAATACGAGCTGAAGAGCAGTATAACTTTGAAGTTAATGAAATCTCGTGGAATAATACCAGCGATTTATTTTTCCTTACTAACGGGCAGGGTTGTATTCATATATTGAGGTAAAATTAAACGTGTACTTTTAAAAAATTAATTAAACTAATTTATAATTCAGTTATCCAGATTTGGAGCTACAACATGTATTAAAAGCTCATCCCGGGACTTGTATTTGTATTGAATTCGATCCAACTGGAAAATATTTTGCTACTGGGAGTGCAGATGCACTAGTTTCGTTGTGGGATGTAGACGAACTGGCTTGTATGAGAGTTTTTACAAGGTACAGTATAATGGAGAGCTAGCAGTACAAATTTTTGTTTCAATGTAAATAAAGCAAAAACATGATCTATGAATGAAAATATGAGACGAAAGATTGTTGTATGAAAGAATGAACGGTTTACAATGTCTGAAATGAATGATGTAATGTGATTTAAATATTATTTAATCAACATTTGTTTCTCCTAATCTATCAATATAGTTATTTATATAAAAAGTGTGTCAAAAAACTATTTTAATTATCATTTTTGGAATGAGAAATATCCATGTTCTTATATGCACCTATAAGCCGCGAGCAGGCACGTGACTCGAGCGACCTTGGATTGTTTAGAATCATTATTTTACAATTTTTTGGCAGTAAAACACATAAAATTAAAAATAATTTTTTAACAGTTCAAAATTAAAATAGGTTAAAACACTGACACGACACGCGCACACAAATCTGCTGATTCCAAGGTCGCTCGAGTCACGTGTCTGCTCGCGACCTATATTCAAGGTCTGTGAAATATAAAAATTATCTCCATAACTGATCCTGCTATAGAAAGAAGATTTGGATATGAACGCTAACGCTACCCTCTGGCGAACTGTACATGCCGTGTTTTCAGCATTTCTTATGATTTCAATCGAACAGTTTATCTTCTTCTGATATAAAATAAAATCTTAATTTTATTTGGTGGCTCTGTGATGTATCTCTATTTTCACCCATTTTGCTAATCATTGTAGATCCATAATTCCATATTGTCTACGGGGGTCTCTAGAAATCTTACTTCATCCTGCATTTTGAGGTCTTCTCTTATTACATCATTTTGTTTTTAGCGTGACTCCTTTAATGGCTCTTAATATCTTCATTTCAGCGATTCTCATCATTCTTTTAGTTTTTTATGCTTCTATTCTTGTCTCAACATCATTAGTACGTAAAGGTCTAACGCTGCTCGTATTCTTTGTATCTTTGAGATAGCCTGATATTTTAAATGCTATATTTAGTTCAATTATATTTCATTATCTGTTCAATAATAATGTTATCGATTGCCAATATGCATCAAATAGGTATTTCGAAATGAATATTCACTGCTTTTTTTCTATAGATTACCAGGTTCAATTTTTCAACTTTTACTTTGAATCTGCGTATACCTTGTTCCATTCGGTATTGTACAGAATAGGACTTAGTTTTGAACTCTCTGATTGGCTGAAATTAGACACAAGTTTATCCAATGTAATTTCGGCTACTTAAAACTGGCGTTAATGTGGGCGTCATCTGCTGAATGGTTTAAATGGAACAGAGTATAGATGTATATTTAATTTTATAAAGAAAAATAATATGTTTTAAGATAACTTAAGATTGTTAGGTATCCGAATCTCCTACTATACCGGAATCATTACGGAGTTATTGCTGAATGTGTGAATTTTCTCGACTGTGATGTGGATTAGGTGTTAAAATTACTCGAAATCTCAGTCAAACAGTCGATGTTGTAAGAATGAATGCTGTTTGACTGAGGTTTCGAGTTTCTGCTGAAGTTCATATTTTTTTATCAGACCTCGAATATATGGACCTTTTACATCAAAAGAGAGAGATAGACAAAAATGACATAAATGTTGTGCGCAGAAGGCTGTTTGCGCATTGAGGTGGCCAGTTACATTAATATAAAATTATAAATGGCGGAAAGTAAAAACTTAACTTTATTTAATAAATTTATACAAAGCGTTTATGATGAATATTTTGAAACTAGAGGAAGAGGAGATGGGAATCAGAAAAGTGGTTAATTGTTCTACAAAATGCGAAATAAACACCATATAAAGTGATAGATAATTGCGTAGTTGCCAGATTGATATTAAGAAAGTAACAAATAAGAATAAAATTGTTCTTTCTTGTAAATATATATTTTTCTCATTATTAATAATTTCTTTATAATCAAAGACAAAATTTTTGTGTTGTATATAAATTTTTTATAGAAAATATATGGTTGTTCTTTTAATCATTTTACTTGACAACATGATGCCTCCTTATGTGTAGTTCCTAAGAGTTTAACTACGTGGCTCATTGAAAAATGACTTCTGGGTGCAATAAAAATGTAAAAGGTCCATTATTGAATTGGAGAAAATTTTATTTACATCTGTAATGATGTAATTTTTTTGTTTATATAGACAAAAGAATTTCATTTCAAATATTTTTTTTAGAATGGATTGGCCAGTCCGAACTATATCCTTCAGTCACGACGGACAACTCTTAGCATCAGCTTCTGAAGATCTAATAATCGATATAGGATTCACAGAAACCGGAGATAAAATTTCTGATATTAGTGTAGACGCCGCTACTTTTACAGTAGCCTGGCATCCGTCTCAATATATTCTAGCGTACGCGTGTGATGACAAGGATACGTATGATAGAAAAAGAGATGCAGGGAGTTTAAAAGTTTGGGGATTCCCATCGGAATAAAAGTTTTGCATTTATCTATTATATAGATATTTTTGTACAATTTGTATTTAATTAATAAATGTATTACAAAACTAGTTTTATGAGTAAAAAAATATATAAAATGATAAATGCAAATGACAAATATTTACATAAAATTTACATATCAACTTCCATACTTTCCTGAAGTGGAGCTTCCTCACTGTTACCATTTTCAGAATTGTTACCATTTTGTCTATTCGTTTCAGTGTCTTTCTGCGTAATCGCTTCATTGTTACCAGTTTGCAATATAATGTCTCTATTTTCCGATGCAATGTTTCTATTTTCCGAAGCAACGTTGCTATTTTGCGTTAGATTGTTGCTATTCTGTGTTGCATTTCCATTCACGGTGTCACTGGTGGCGGTAGAACTTTGAATATGCGAATCAAACAATGAAGCCGGGTCTGATATAGGAGTTGCGTTCATGAGGTTTGTATTAGTAGCAGGAACTTGACTTTGTGTTGGTGCTCGGTTAATATTCTGCTCCTCTGGTGGTGGTGCATAGTAGTGAGCGTTTACAGTAACAGATTTTGTCATGTTATATGTTTTGTAAATGCCGATTAAGTGATCTGCTAACTCGAACATATTTGAGCGGAGGGAGATGATGATGAATTGGGCGTTTTTCGTTCGCTCCTAAAAAGGCAAACTCATATAACAAAACATTTGTTAATTTTCGTTACCTAATCTTACGTGATAGTTCTCGCTGGTATGACTAGCATTGTATTATGGATTATTTTAGAGAAAAATGCTTCAAAAAAGATGCGTATAATTAATTTTTGTATAACTGTTACTTGAAGTATTTTTCTCTAAAATAATCCATAAACAATTGACAGAGCTGAAACAATGCTAGTCACACCAGCGAGGACTGTCACGTTAAGACTGGTTGGGCTGTAGGTATTATATTGCTAATGGAAAAAATAGGGCAGTTTAATAGGATTGAATTTTTGTTTTCTAAAATGGAAATTATAATGGAAGTTAATTTAAATTATTGCCATGTTCATAATTAAATATTTACAAAATGTCTATTCTAGAAATAATAAATTAGTCTTACGAATTTTACATCATTACGGCGGAATATTAAAAAAAAAACTTTTCCGAAAAATAATACTTTTTTGAGTAAAATTTGCTATTCTATATCACCTTCTAATCATTTTTCCAGCAAAATTAGACCTTTCAAACGTCCTGTATTTTATGTCAAATTTTGCTATCCTGTATTGTACAGGTGTCTCATTTTCTTTGTTTTTTTTAAAGAATCTCGGGGTAGATAGAGCAAAACCGTTTGCACATTCCAAGGTCAACTTTTAGAGAAAAGTTTAATAGTCACAACAGAACATTTCTATCTTGTTTTGTTTGAACTACATGCAAACTCGTTTTTGGGAACCTACGTTGAAAATAGTTTAATCTTTTTGCTTATTTTATAAGCCTTTCAATAATATATTACAAGTCTACATTCTTTTGTTTTAAACTTAAATAAAAGATGAATTAATAATTTTTTAGGGTGAAAAAATTTAAAAGTTTTAAGAAACAAATGAAAAAATCTATTACAGATCACAATTCTATTGGAAAAGTAGCAATGCATATGTATATTTCATAAAAGTCCATTAAAATTTTAACCTTCAAATTGCGTTTAATTCCATAGTAGCATAATGGGGGAGTTTAGTCATGTTGAAATGTAATAATTTTTCCACATTACTGCAATACTATCCAAGCAATATTACTATTAATAAAAGTAAGAAAATATAGTTAATTTTTTTGTACAAACGATATTAAATTTAACATTAGTTAAATCGCCCGCAATACGATGACGTATGTGGTATCTTTGGTTCGTCGTAGTTGTCCGCTACGAGCGCTAGTTTAAATAAAAACTTGAACGTAAATCTTCTATATTTGATATTGAAACGTCAAATTCAATATCAAATCGCAAAAAGCAAATTATTTGATTTTAAATATGTACATGTAAAACCTATAAAATTCGATAAACACAAAAATTAAATAGTCAAGTTTCAAATGTAAACATAAACAGGTGGCCGTGTTTTGCTTCTGTCTTTTTCTGTGAAGCACGTTTTGGGCACATGTTGAGACCTAATTCCTACGTAGTTGATGTTATGTACGCCGTAATGGCGGGAAGAAAATATTGCAAAAGTTTAATCTTTTTTTCTGTGGTATTTTTTAAAATTTTACAAAATATAAAAGTAAAAACGCTTTAAATTTAAAAATATGGTAACATAAAAAAATCAAAAATTCAAAACCCATTGCGCTTAATAGCATAGATTTCGAATTGTTACTGATTAATTATGTTAGCTTTTCCTTACCTTTATGTAATTTCCGACAATAGAAACGTTTTTGAAATCCAAGGCAGCGTCTATTTCATCCATAAAATATAAAGGAGACGGTTTGTAATAATGTAAAGCGAAGACCAGCGCTAAAGATGATAACGTTTTTTCTCCTCCAGATAAATTTGTAATATTTTTCCATGACTTTTTCGGCGGGCGCACACTATTTAACAAAAACTTATAAATACTTCAATTTTTTTTAAAAAAAAGTTTTCTTACTTTAAAATAATGCCTTCGGCGAAAGGATCATACGAATCAACCATTTCCAACTCTGCATCACCACCGAGAGTAATTAATTGATACATTTCTTTTAGTTTAGTTGAAATTAAATTAAATCCAGCATGAAATTCTTTCTGTCGTTTCTTTCTTAAATCTTCTCGCAAATCTTTCATTTGCTTTCTCTTTTGAGTTGCTTCTTCCAATTCGTTTACTCTTTCAATATAGTTTGCTTCTTTCTTTTTGAATTCCTAAGTAAAGAAAACAGTTAAACAATGTAAATGAGAAATTGGAAAATATTTACTTTTATAGCAGTTAGATTCGGACGAGCATTTCTAATTTCATCTTCTTCGCGTTTGAGTTCAATTTCCATGTGCCGTGTATCCGTTTCGATAAGTTCTTCGTCCGTGTATTTACGCAATTCTTCAACTGGTTGTTCTGGAATTTCATGAAGAGTTAGATCAGCCAACTGAAACAGAAATAATTAAAAAAACAAACTAAAGAATACTGTACGAATTAATTACTTTTTTTTCTAATCGCGCAATCATTTCTTTGCAATCCTTAATAATCTTGGTGAATTCTCCAATTTTCTGATCCAGTTCGATTTTGTCCGATTTCAATTTATTTACTTTTTTAGCCAATTCTGCTATCTCTTTCTGTTCTTCGGAGAATGCCTCATTTCCTTCGCCCATTTCTTCGGTGACTTTCTCGATAATTTCCATAATTTTGGCAGCATCAGCCTCAATTACTTTTCTCTCTTTCTGGATTGCGTGCAATTTATTTTCAGCTTCAGTTTTTTCATGTTCCATATTGGCAATTTTATCTTTGCTTTTTTTGGCGTTTCTTTCTGAAGTTTTAATGGCTACTCGTAATTTGATGAGCTCTGCTTTTAATTTTTCTAACATGGTGGTGGATTCGTTAAGTTTACTGTTCACTGGTTTCATTTTTCTGTCGATTTTATCGCTGATTTCTTTGCTGATTTCATCGACTTGTTTCTGCAGAACTGCGGAGTTACTGTTGGCTTTATCATATTCTGCTTTTTTGGAATCTACACCAGCTTGAAGTTTTTTCAATTGGCCTTGATTGACGCAAGATTCTTTTACTCTTTGTTCTTGCATTTTGATTTGTTTTTCGAAATTTGGTTGTTGTTGCTGTAAGGACTGAACTTCAACTGTGAATTTTTCTAAATCGGTTTTAAGGGATCTAAGCTCTGGTTGAAGCTTTTCAACATCATCTTCTAACACTGTTTGTCTTTCACGAAGTTCAGTAGCTTTTTGTTCGAGCTTAGCTAAAGACCTTTCCATGTCATTTATTTTTTGAGGGCTCATAACGTTGCTCTGAACAGCAACTTTTTGACCCATTCTACCTCTCGAGACCCTTCCGCCACCGCCAGACATTGTACCTAGAAATTAAAATTACATAATTAAATTACGAAATAGAGAATGGAAAATTCATTTTGCTTACCTGATATTTCAATGAGATCTCCTTTCAAAGTAACAACTCTGTATCTTTTTGTTCCATAAGCAATCCGAGTTCCTTGATCGATTTCATTAGCAACTAAAGTGTCACGTAAAGCAAAATAAAATGCAGTTCTGATGCGATCGTCTTCAACTCTGATGAGATCAAATAATCTTGGCACATTTTCTGGCCTATATAATAAATCAGCAATATTATAACAAAATATATCTTAAGAAAACATTTTACTTACGTATTTATTCTGGAATTAGCATGCTGTCGCAAGTGTTCTTGTTTATCAAGAGCTATGAATGTTGCTCGTCCTATATTATGCTGTTTAAGAAATTCGATACACCATTGTGCTGTATCTACACTATCAACTACAATGTTATCAAGTGGCCCGCAAGCTGTAGATATTGCCACATCGTATTTTTGGTCAATCGCACCTAAATCCCCCTTTAAACAAAGAGTAGTTATTTGTTTAACTAGGCACAAATTTACAGCTGAGGCAATGAATGCTGCCGAAGTTGTAAATATATGTTTAATGCCGTATTGAACACATTATTTTTTTTCCTCCAATTGAAAATTAATATTAATTTAGTGATTATTTTTTTCCACGCCAGCAATGAGCGCCCGTGAGGTGACGCCTGGTAAACACCCACACGGTACAAATATGTCATCATTATTACCGATATCTGTGTACAATGCAGATTGGCACACCCAGCAATGGGTAAATATGCCGTGATGATATATTTATTTATTTTTATTTATTATTTTTATCATATATTTTGAAAGTTATCGCCATCAAATTAAGTTGCTATGCGTTTGTATAGCGGTTCTAAGTAATGGTCAGTAAAAATATTTTTGCTGCCTAGGTAGTAATAGTGACATTTTACAGATAGCTAATCGCACTTTTAATGTCAATGGGGGAAAAAATATTAATAACATATTTGATCCTAGCAAGTGGAAACTATCACATAGTACAGCGGTTTCCAAAGTGTATTCCGCGGAACCTAAGGATTCCGTTTAAAGGGTTTCGCGAACAAATACAAAATTCAGAAATAAAAAATGATAAAAAAAACACCCCATATAAAAAATACGTGCTAAGTTTTATAATTTTTATGATTTGGTAATTCTCAATATTTTCTTGGACTACAACGAAAATTGTTATTTTCAAACTATTGTTTCTTTTCAATCCCAACATGTTATGCAAAGAACTTAAATACGATACTCAGTTCTGCCGAAACGATACAGATGCCAATATTATTTAAAAATATCGGCAATATCGATACGAATAATTAAATTTTAGAAGAAGGTAAAAATAAAAAAAAATGCGAAGAAGAATGCTTATATATAAAAAATTACTTTGGACAAAGAAACACAAATTTTGAATGAGACCTGCTGCTGAAAACAGCCTATCGAATTCCAAAAAACATATCTGGAAACTAATACTTGCACCGCTTTTTTAAATTTTCGTAACTTCATCGCGTTAGAAAACCAACGGATCCGCTTCTCTTGCAATATTAGGCGCTTTCAAATATCTCTCGTCTTCTTTGTGGGAATCAGGGATCAGGGGCTGGATGGTACGTCGAACGAAAATAAATGCTGAGATTTCGCGCGTTATAGTAGAGTAACTGATACGCCACTGGACATACCTATAAGTTGAAATTGAGACCCTACGTCATGAATTTAGCGCAGCTGTCGTGATGACAGTGTCACATTCTTAAAGTAATTTTACTCTAACACGGGCTCGGCGTAGTTCTTTGAATCGCGAAATTAGAAATATTGGTGTATCGGCAAATAAATATTGTCAATTCCGAAACATCGGCTAAGGCAATATCGTCGATATATCGGTATAGGTACACAATGGCCAATAAAAATGTAGGATGATGTTAGGATTCCGCGAAACGCAGGAGGTTTCTTAAGGATTCCATAACCGAATATTAAGGCATTAATATATTATTCGGACCCGAAGAATAACATGAGTAAATAGAAATATAAATGTATTTTTTTTTTGTATTTAAAATCTAATGGAGTCCTCCACTATTTTTTAATTCTTGCTTTTTATGAAACTTCGTCTGTATACTCTGTTCCATTTATTCAATTCAGCACATCAGCGCCAGTTTTAAATTTGCCGAAATTACATTGGGTAAACTTGTCTCTTGTCTCCAATTGGAGCCAATCAGAGAGTTCAAAACTGTGCCCTATTCTGTAGAATAGTACATGTTTTCAAGCAATGGAGTTCGCTAATGATAATTGGAGTCACATAAATTAACATATTTTGTCAATACTTAAACGCATGTAATATCTATTCGGCATAGCAAAATAAATTCAAACATATTATTTGATTTTCGTTATTTTTTGTATTTATTCACTTCACTGGATTTTAGAATGGCAATAAGTTGAAAAGAGTTCAATTTTTTTTACTCACCAATCTTCCGAAGAGGCCAGGCAAATTTCCTTCATTCTTCTGTTGAGTCAACGAATCGAGAACTCTTCCCCGCGATCTAGACGCTTGCATTGTCGACCGCGTTTCTTCAACTTGTACTCTCTGGGTTCTGATTTCGTGGATGATTTTTGCTTCTTCGATCTTTACACGATCTAAATTCGCTACAGCTTCCTTATATTGCTTTTCAACGATTGGAAGTCTTTGTTTCACTTCTCTTAAAGATTTCGATCGCTCTGTTAGTTTCTGTTTGTTGTTCTCATAAGCAGTTTTGAAAGATTCTAGTTTACGGCGTTCGTTTTCTTCGTTGCTCATAAAGAGTTTTAATTCGGATTCCGCCAAGCTATACTGAAGAGAAAAAAAATTAATTGAAAGTAAATAAGAATTGATATTTTACTTACAGCTTCTTTGGTTTCATCGACGATACGATTCAAATCTATAAGAGTTGTTTGAATTTTTTCTTTTTTATCTTGTAATCCTTTAGTTTCATCGCGAACTGTAGCTAGCAGTTTTTCTTTTTCCGATTGCAGGGATTCACACTGAGTTGATAATTGTTTTTCGCGACCTTCATATTCTTCTATTTTCTGTCTATTCTTCTCTGGAACTTTTTCTAAATCTTCAAGTTTATCTTTTTCTTCTTTTAAAAGTTCTATAACTTTTTTCCTCCGTTTGTTAATTTCCTGAAAATCTGCCTGAAGTTTGACGTCTTTATTATTTGCTTGATCGAAGGCTTCAGTAAGTTCTTCTTTTCTTTTAGCGAGACCTTCGTATTTTCTAAAAGATATTATGTATAGACAAAAATTAATTGAAATAAGAATTTATATTACTTATTTCTTTCTGAAAATTTTGCTTCTTTGGCTTTCTTTTCTTCGGTGAGATTCTTCAAGGATTCTTTCATTTCCGCTTCTTTTTCTGCCAAAACTTCCTTTTTGAAAGTGTTATCTACTAATTTATCATTATTTTGTTTCCTAAAATTTGTTTGTTGTAACACTGGAGCATACACAATAGTATATTAAGTGACGAGAGTTGTAAGTAGCAAATAACGCGCGAGTATGAAAGTTATTCACGAGCCACGTAGTGGCGAGTGTTGTAATTATACGAGCTTGTACTTAAGACAATCAAATTTTTACAGTAAATATTAATATTAGATTTACTATTTTGGTGTAATTTCTTAAAATACAGAATAAAAAATAATTATAATAAACGTAGAAAAAATAATTTACTTACATTTGTCGTTGATACAGGAAATTTCGCTTTTTCGAAACTTCATTTTCAACTTGTAAAAATTGAACTGCTTCTTGCATTGGTTCTCGAAGAGCATCTTTCTCTTTTTCGGCAAGTTGAACACGTTTTAGTTTTTCTTCTCGAAGTTGGTATAATACTTCGATTTTTTCGTCGATTTGTTTTAGAGGTTCCTGTAAGAAAAAAATAATACAAATTTGTAACAAAATCATGTTAAAATAATTAATTAATTACCTTAAAACGTGTTGTTCCGATGATATCTTCTAAATATTCCAACATTCCGGTTTCATGTTCGGTCAAAGCTTTTGGTTTCATAAGAGAAATTTGTTCAACTTCACCCTAGTTAAAATAAAAATTTGTAATGATAATGCATATTCGAAACAGATTTAAATATTACCTGAAGAATTAAAAATCTATTATGATCCAAATCAACACCATATTTTCTTAATACCGAAGCAACTTCTTTGTATTGTACTTTAGAATAATTCAACTGATAATAAGTAGAATTATCTTTGTGGACAGTTCTAGATACTACAAATTTTTTATCTGGTATTTCTTCATAATCATCTGGATCGTTCTCCTATTATTAAACAAAAAATTTAGTACTCGATTGTGATAAATTATATGCAATATACCTTATCATTTATTAAAGTAAAATGAACTGAAACTGTACTTGATTGTACATTGGGATATTTTTCTGATTTATGTATGAGAACAGAAAATTTCTTCGATCTAATTTTACTTGCTCGGTATCCGAATACAAACAACATGGAGTCAATAACGTTACTCTTACCGCTTCCATTTGGTCCCACAATAGCGTTAAAGTTCTGTAAACAAATCGTAATTTAATATTTTTCAGTCCACAGTAGAATTTTACACTCTGTATCTACATAGATATTGGAGAAACTCGTGTTAATAGAATTAAATTTGTAGGGTCAACAAGGGTAAAATTTCAATTCATGTGTTTCAGCATTGTTCTTCGACGTGTAAATATTATAAAATAATTTAAATTGCAGTTAATATGAAACGAGAGAAAAATCGGTTTCAAATTTAACAGAATTTTGGGGTAAAATTGAAAAAAGTAAAACACATCACTTTAATTTAATAAAAACATCGAGTTAAAAATGAAAAATGCGTTAAAATTTGAATTAGATTCAAGCAGTGATTCACATTATCTGAATGAAAAAAAATATAGTGTGATTGATATTGGTTGCAAAATGTGGAAAACTTTTTTATTATTAATCTGATACAAAAATTATTGTTTGTATTTTATTTTTTGATATTTTCTAACTACGAAAAATGCACAGTTGTTATAGTATCTATTATATGTCGATATTTCTATTTTCAATTTCAAGAAAAATATCTTTAATTTTAGAATTAAATAAAAAGTTATTTAAAATTTAAATTTTAGTTAAAATTAAAAAAAAATGTGCAGAATTTCAATCATTTGGAAATTTATCTCTAGATATGCATGTGTTTCACTTTTATCCAAAATCATGTTTCACTTTTACCTTGTAAATATAAAGGTAAATAAATAAAAAAATAATTGATATCAATAAAAACATTATAAAAATTAAAAATCTTATCAATGAGTTTAAACAAATCTATGAAATGCCAAATTAAGAATATGCATAGAAAGAGGTTCTTGTTGTCACATAACATTTTTATTTTCCATTTAGTTGAAACTAGTGTCACACATTCATCTCAATATTTTGGTTTCTCATTTACCCCAAATGTGCATCTATATTAAAAAATTATTAAATATAAATATACAGCATTGCAATAATTAAAAATGCATGATGCTATGTAAATAATGTGTTCTATGTATTATATTATGTAGTACTCATATAAGAAAGTGATTTAAAGGGTAAACGCAAATTTGAGAAACAAACTCGGATGCCGCATAGGGAAGAGACAATATATTGCAATAAGAGTTGAGTTCCATACATAGTGTATTGAAAAGACAGTTCATTGAATTGAATTAAAAATTGCAAAATGTTGAATTATCTGTGTTTTAATCACCATTTTTACGAAGGAAAAAGTACTAGAAAACCTGTAGATTCCAATGACACAGCATGCAATGTATTATATTTCGAAAACACAAGAAAAATATTTGTTTATAACTTCTTACTTTATGGAAAGGTCCGAGCATTGTTTCTACACCATAACTCTTAAAGTTTGTGTTTACAATCTTCGTTATAATTAAACGGGGGCCACTAGCATCAATAGTCCCAGGCGGTCTTGGTGGTGGCGGGATGTAAATATCGTCAACCCTTACTCCTCCTTCTTCATCAGATTCGTATCCTCTTTGAGATTTGTCTAAATCATCCGAACTCTCGGACCCAGAAGAATGTTTTCGTTTTGATGTCATCTAGAAATGAGAATAAACTGACAAATGTAAAATTACCGATTTTATTAGGTTAGTGTACTTACTTCAAATATAATAGGGTATAAATTATAACAGTAATTGTCTGCGTCTTCCTAAATATTAATTAAAACTTGTATACACTTTTATAAGTAAAAAATATACAGTTAAAACTTGAAGTCAAAACAAAGCGACATGATAAGAGGCAACAAATTCAAATCTTGACGGTTGTTGCCAAGGAGGATCGTTGTTGCGCAGGCGCATTTTGACAAACAGTGCTCACTAGAGACCTCACGAGAAATAATTTTAAACAAGATTTTAAATTATACTCTATTCCAGTTAAGAATGGACTATACTCTATCCGTTTTAACTATAGACTAGATGGCGTTTCGAGCGCGGCCGTTTTTACATGTATTAAATAAAAAAATCAAATTTTGGCGCCATTCCTGGATTTAAAGAAATTCTTTCTAATTGACATTTTTTCATTAATTTTGTTGAAATACAAATATTTACACTCTAAAATATATACATTATATGTACAAACTATATACACCGTTAAATATGAACAAAATAATGTTCCAAACTAATTTCTTTGTTCCTGGGGTGATCCGAATGACCCTTTTTCCTCATGTTCGTTTATAGCTTTCCAAATATTACATCGTCCTATGCCCAGTTCTGATGCCACAATTTGGACACTTTCTAATTTGGAATATGCATTCGTGGCACGATATGCGAAGTATAAATTATACGCCACTGTTTTTGCCCGCTTCGGAGGGCCTTTCCTTTTGGATATTTTAAAACATTGGCAGAGCCAGGTTCAGGATTTTCATCCATAATATTAACGAAGAGAACAATAACAAAACTAACGAACTACTAACTAAAAACTAAGAAAACGCGCACAATGAAAACTATGTAATATGAAATATAACGACAAAACACTATGAAAATTATATAAACGAAAAGAAGAAATAAACAGAACTGAACAGAAATTGATAATATGTTATAAATCGTGTACTATTAACTTTGTTGACATTTATATTATATTATATATATTTTATGTCAGACGGCAAAATAATTGAGACAGTTGTCAAGCAAATTTAAATTTCGCGTCAATTATTTTTCTGTGTAAACTCGGTTCACGTTTGAACCAATCAGAGAGCTAGAATCTTAAGCCCTATCTCACCCAACGCTCTATAGTTAAAACGGATAGAGTATAGGTGGTGATTGATCCAGCACGTTTCTCATTATAAACGTATAAATTAGTGTTTATGTTTTGTGCAATACATACTTGACAACTTGAAACGCCAAAATTTCATTATTATTAATTATTTAATAAATCAACAGTTACTTAAAGGAGCAGACATGTGACAAGCGACCTTGAAATGTTTAGAATCAGCTGATTTGTGTACGCGTGTCTCTTTAACACGTAGTTAATATTATCAGAAATTGTTTTGATTGCAGGTAAATCATTTACTTACCCATACCCGGCGACTTCAAAGACACATGAGGCCTGAACGCCGTATTTATTTACGGTTTCCCTAATTATCTTTTTATTATGTTTCATGCCGCTAATATTATTTTTTCAAACGGCGTAGAAATGGCATTTTTATGACTTGTTTCACAAGGTAGAAGTTTCATTTCTACGCCGCTGGCGACAAACAAAATCTCAGTCGGTATGTCCATGTCGGTAAACTCTCAGATATGTTTGAAGCTGCGCAAACTTGATGCTCTGTAGGTCAGAATCTGCAGAGTTGATTTCAATTTGAAATAAAACCTATGTTATTTATTAATTTGTATATATTGTATTACGAAGTAAGAAAAATGTTTACAATTTGATGTTATTAATATATCAAAGTTAACTTCTTCATAATAACAATAATATCAGCATCAAATTACAAGCCTTTAAATTATGACCCTTATGTGTTCTGTCAATAGAGTCTACTTTGAAAGTATCGTTTTTGCTTAGGACAGTACTTCATATTTCGCGCTATACTCAGACGTCACACTATCCTACCGCATTACTACATTGAAGGCGCGTCGCGCATTTATTTATTAGTTTTCTTTATAAGGTTAATGGGTCGATTCTTTTTAATACTGTTAGTCCTACAGATCTGTAAATCTGCAATAAAACAAACAAAAACATATCTATTCCTGTTGATTAATGTAAAATTGTACATAAGAGTAGCAGCTTTTGTTGCGATTGCATTCACTATTTACAGATCTGTAATGGCCAGTTGCACCAACAAGGCTTAAATCTTAAACTTGGTTTAAACAAAAAATGCAAATCGAAATATTCACAGTAATATAATATAATTCTTTGACATTTCGTTTTGATGGAATAGCCAAGTTTAATATTCAGCATATTCAGTCATGTTGGTGGAACCGGCCCTAAGACTTACAGACGTGAACAGAATACACTGTTCCATTAAAGTCATTCAGTATTGCAGAGAATAGTTTTGAGCTCTTTGATTGGCTGAAATTAGAGACAAGTTTACCCAATGTAATTTCGGCTACTTAAAACTGGCGCTGATGCGAGCACCATTGCAGAATGGCTTCAATGAGAGAGTCTAGCTTCATTTTTTACTGGAATAGAGGATAGTATTTCGTAACCGTAAATAATTGTCAATACATATTTATCAATTTATATTAATAACATTACATTAAAAACAATTATTAGTGCACAATATATCGTTTATATTAAAATATTTCTTTGCACTTAGTCGATTCTTTTACTGGAATCTAAAAAAAATACTTAATTACTCAAAACTATCATTTTGTAAATAATATTACCTACCTCTGTAGTTAAATTAGAGCTTAAAATATCAAGTATTATATCATAAATTTCTTCTTTCGCATTTTGTCCCATAATATAATCGCAATGACTTATATTTCTTTCTGTCATTATTAACTCAGCCCTATATAATTTTTGCTCTAATTTATAAACATCATTATACGCTATTACATTATCATTATTGGAATAAAATAAAACTGTAGGGGCTGCAACGGAACATAAATCATAAAAAGGAGGAATCGGAGAATTATATTTCATTAAATTTTCTTTTTTGTAATCAAACCACTTGAACTCTCCTAAAAAATAATATTCTTAATAAATAATCTTATCAGAAATTATTGTTATTACCGGTTTTATACATCTGGTTATAATGAAGAAGTTCTTTAATAGCAATTCCTCTTGCATTTGTTAAAAATATATTAAAAGCTTTTACATCTATAGTATTCAAATCAGTTTTAAAGAATAATGCATAATTAAGAATAAGAAAATGATCTATCATAGCGTTTTCTCTACGCAATGAAAATATTGTGGACATAATTTCTCCTTCACCCATTATTTCGTGTAGTGTCTGCAAAATTCTTCTTCTTTATACATATTATTCATTACTATGGGCCCATAAACCATAATCGAAATATAACAAATTTATACAGAAATCGTAAAATTCTTACTAATTAGTGACGCTAAATAATTTTAAAAACATTTGGGGGAGTTTTCGAATTTTTGATTTTTTTATGTTAAAATATTTTTAAATCTAAAGCGTTCGATCCCGACCGACAACAAATATTTCGAATTTTAAATGGCACAAAATTGACCCCTGTGTTGCACTCTCCACGCAAGCAACGAGTGCCCGTGAGGTGACGCCTGGTAAACGTCCGCACGGTACAAATATGTTATCATCATTACCGAGATCTGCGTACAAACCAGATTGGCACACCCAGCAATGGGTAATAATGCCGTGATGATATATTTATGTTATTTATATTTGCAATATTTTCTTCCCGCCATTACGGCGTACATAACATCAACTATGTGCGAATTACGTCTCGACATACGTGCCCAGAACGTGTTTCATACAAAGAGATAGAACATTTGACAATTTAATTTCTGTATTTAACGTATTTTCTAGGTTTCAAATCAAATAATTTGCTTTTTGAGATTTGACATTGAATTTGACGTTTCAATATCAAATACAAAGACATACGTTCATTTTTTTATTCCGAAATAGTGCTCGTAGCGGACAATTACGGCGAACCAGATGCCGCATACGTCATCGTATTGCGAACGATTTAATTAACGATAAATTTAATATCGCTATATTTTATTACTTTTAATGCAATAATAGTAACATTGCATGTGTAGTATTGCAGTAATGTGGAAAAATCATTACATTTCAATATGATTAAACTCCCCCATTAAACATTTTATGACCGTCACGCGTGTCGATTTGATTCTATTGGCCAGATATATACAAGCTGAGAATTCCGCGTGTAATTCCACAGCGCCCCGTCCACAGACTATCCATTTTCCATTCACATTGGTAAGTAAAGATGGTGGAACTCTCACGAAAAATTTTTCAGTGCCACTGGTGACGTCACAAACTTATCGCAAAACTTAAAAAAATTATATGTTGCTTAATATAAGGAATTTTCACATCGGGTTTTCATTAATGATGATTTTACAGTTTCATAAAAATGGTTTATGGGCCCATTAAAATCATTAACTTACTTTAATCATACGTGATAATCTACTGAATAAATTTAAATATGGAATTCTAGAGCCTTTCATAAAAACTATAGGAGACATCATGAAACCTACACTAATTTTATCATTATATTCTGGCATAACAGAAAGTAAAACATATAAAATTGTTGTTCCTCCCGAATGTCCAACGTATGCAAGTTTTTCTTGTCCTGTTATTTGTAAAATATAGTCGATCATTGCCGGAAGATCATAAATACCTTTTTCATGAAACGAAAAATCCCAATAACTTAAATTTTCTGAAGAATGAACTACATGTTTCATAGAATAAAGTGCTCCTCTGGTATTGGCCAACCAGACGTCGTATCCACCATCAGCAAGAAGAAAACCTACTTTTATTTAAAATAAAATGTATCATAAATGAAGTAATTTTACCTAAACTTTGATCGGGTTCTCGTAAAACAAAATTAGTAGAACTTCCAAGTACACCATGCACACACAATATTGGAATTCTTTTTTTATCATTGCACGTTTTTCGTCCACATGGAATTCTATGTAATGTTAAAATATAACCATCAGTTGTTACAACGGTGTGTTCTTCGAAACTGTATCCGGCGTTTTCTATTAAATTCGGCTAAGAAATAAATAATTAATTTTAAAAAACACTGTAATTATTATATACTTACCGCTGTTTGCATTTCTTCTGGAAATGATTGTTTAACTTTGTCATAAGCGTTTAAAAACTACGAATAAATTGTTAAATTATATTATAATAAAATATTATATTTCACTTACTGATGACTGCAAATCTTTTGATAATAACTGATCAAAATTAAATATTTTTAAATCATTTGCTGATAAATCTTGATCAGAATTAAATGTCTGTAATAATATTAAATTTGTTCATTAAATAGTAACAATAAATATTTTCTTACAGTTTTTCCCAATTTGCCTAAAATATTGTCCGGTGATGATAGTAAATAAAATGAAAATAAAATTAAATATAATTTCATCTTCGCTAATGAGAAAATTCATTGAAATGATCTAAGCGAAATATACAAATAAAAATTGATAAGAGAACAAACATGTATTAATAAAATTAGGTAGGGGGAATGATGCAGGTATATTCGAATAATGACGTATAATTATCGCATAAAACACCATGTAGGTTCATGTATTACAAATCTGTTAATTTAAGGTGGTTCTATCATTATAACTATTATAAGCATTTACTACAATTTTTAATAAAATTTAAATTATTAAAAATGTAGAGTATCTATTTTTATGAATTCTTTTACTTGGCAAAAAATATAAAATATTATCCAAGTAATGTAAGTATTAAACAAAATAAGCTACAACTTGCTTCATGAAAGTACAAGTAAAAAGGCAAAAACCGATGAAATAGAAACTATAGCAATGTAGGATGTGGTAAGGCAAATGACGGAAACATATTTGCAATGTATAGAAAAATCACAACTTTTATTTCAATTATAAATTAAAATATCTATCCTGCACGTTTACTCAAGCAGATGAACACAAATGAATATAAAATTTGCAATTGTTAATATAAAATACGTATAGGAATTACTCAAAAGACATAAGATTCGCTGGCAGAGGCTTATGATCCCCGTTTTGAGAAATTTGTTGAAGAGTTCGGCACCATTTTTCTGCATTTGATTTGCTGCCTGCTCGAAATTTGTAAATATTGCCTACAGGACATCAATTTATCATTATATATCAATAATTTAATAGTTATACTTTATACAAGACGATAAAATTCTGTTGATAATTAAATTTTATCGTAGATGTAAAAAAATTTATAGCAGATTTTAAAGAAAAAAATAATAATTAAAAATGAAATTATTATTTAAGCACTATTTTAAAATTTAATATAAATTGTGGTTCAATTCCAAGAATAGAACTATCTGGTAACGGTTAAAAAATATGGATTTTTTTTATAAAATCGTGAAATCCATATCATATAATAAATATAATACAAAAAAAATTGAAATATGTGACTTTTTATTTATAAAATTTCAAATAAACTGTCGCGGCTCTAAAAACGGACTAAATTTGTGACGTTATAGCTTCATACAAACACAGATACATCACACAAACACATACACGCGCGCACGCACACAGCCAAAGGAAATATAACCTTAAAAAATCATATCTCTGACAGACTACATATTTAATTTCAAGAAAAAAATAAATCAGAAAATGTGAAATGACGCCCTTATACAATTGAAGTTATTATTGACACAATGTTTATAATGTAATTAATTTAAATAAAAATTAAAGTATTTTATCAACCCTTGTAAAATATTATTTTATCTGTTTTTGCGATTAAAGTGCTACTTTATCCACTATTTTGAGAAGAAATATACACTTTAAAATCTGCTATTGTAAAAAAATAATAATTTCTTACCTCGGAGATGGTCCACAAGTTGAAATATATCTGGCTGAAGTGAATTGTCTCCCATTTCAAAAGAGCACCCTGATATGGAAACAATTTTACATGGTTCTCTTTTGAAATCGGATCGCTGGTATCCTTTGAATGATTTTGGCGAAAAATAAACTAGTGACGAAGCCCAGACTTTGATCCAGTATCGCTGCCAAGAAGTAACGGTGGGCTTTCGACCATCTTTTAGGACAGTTTTCCTTCTTAGGCAGCCTTGCAAAGAACAGGATTGGTCTTCGCAGGGAGAATCTTCCGCGGATCTAAGTTTTATAAATGAATATTTTTACAAATGTTGTGAAATAAAAGAAAAGTATTGTTCTGATTTCTAAGCATACTAATTTGTTTTAAAACGACTATTGTGCAAGAACAAAAACACAATAGTTATAAGTTGTACATGATTAGAACCAGAAATCTTTAGATTATATTGTTGATAGTTTTTATTAAAAAGAAAAAAAACTTGATTGAAAAAAAGTGAAATGTAATTATATACTGATCATAATAATACACAAATAAATTTTTTATACATTATGAAATATAAAATAATCTCAAAAACAGTTTATAAATGAAAGGATTCAAATATTTTATTTAACGTCTGTCTGTCTTGTCTGTATGTTGGAATGTTCATTAGCACGTTTATTTAATCCATTGAAAATAATGTACAAACATATGGGGACCTGTTTAAGACCTAGATTAAGTGAATCCTCTAAAATCAAAACCCCTTAAATCCACTTTATTAAAATTTTCAGAATCGCAGAAAAACTGTTTAACTAATTTCTAGCATAAACTATTTATTGAATCCGGTTATATGGATTTTAATCACTGTGATCAATAAATAGTAACAAACATCGGATTTGTTTATTATGAAAACACAACAGTTTGATTACTTTTCTGCCAAGTTCATAATTTTCCCACCAGACGGCTACGTGTTCTTCGCCAATAGGGTGCGAGCAGACACGTGACTTGAGCGACCTTGAAGTGCTTGGTATCAGCTGATTTGTGTGCTTCACTTTGACAGCAACAATGAGACTTTGACAAGAACAATGTTTTGACTTATTGTGATTTTGAACTGCTAAAAAGTTATTATTTTACAATTTTCAAGCAGTAAAACATATGAAATTCAAAATAATAACTTATTAGCTGTTCAAAATCAAAATAAGTCAATATATTATTCTTTTCAAAGTGACAAACGCACACAAATCAGCTGATTCCAAGCACTTCAAGGTCGCTCGAATCTCGTGTTAGCTCACGCCCTATTTGAAGAACGCTATTTCTGGACAAATAAAGTTAAACGCTATATACACACCATAAAAAGTTTACGTACGCATGCGCATTGAAGCGAAACTGAGCTTTAACGTTCACGCTATTTATTTTGACGTTATGCGAAAATTCTCTAATGTACCTAACCCCCTACTATTACATTTCGACCCGTCCAAGTACGAATTTTAGGTTCTGGGCACACAGTGTTTTCAGCGAAAGTGGATTTGAGGAGTTTGGTCCTACAGGATTCCTGTATTTCATCGAAATATTGACTTAAAACTTATACAAAAAAGAATATGCAAAAAATTGCTTCAACGATTTAGACATCCCGTTCTGGAAGAATTTTTTTATTTACCAATTTATTTGGATTCTGCATTAAATTCCTTAAACTATCATTTAATTCAACCGTATTTATGAAATTTATTTTTAAACGACTTCAACGAAAATTAATATCAACGTCGAGTTAAAAATAATAATATATAAAATAATACTAATTTCTGCCGGTAAATTTAAAATTAAAAGAATATTTCTTACCTCGTGAGCAGTTGAGATTCTTCCTCCACCTGTTGGGAAGCTTGTAAAGGGAGCTCCCCTCGAGTTGGAGAAAGCAACAGCTGCTGACCGTTCCCCGTGTCCTCCAATACTGAATCATCCAATAAGTGGAAGGCTTTGGCTTCGACAGTCTCTTGTGGTTTGCAGTAAATACTAAGGAGAAATATTAAATTTACATCAAATGAAACATAGATAAACTGAAATATTTTTTCCGCCACATCCATGCAATATTATAATTTTTTAAATATCCTAAATACTACCTTTTAAATTATTCAAAATATTTACATAAAATATTTTACTGAGATTTATTTTAAAATTATTGTATATTATGACGAGAAATTCGCCTTGATTACAAATCTTACCATGCAGTTATTGCTAGTATTATTTTCATTTTTATTTAAGCGTTATGTACAAACAAAAATCATGACGATGCGAACTAAAACCCTTACCAAAAGAGAAATATGAAGCCAAATTTTCTACAAATCAAAGCAAAGAAAAAGAATAAGGCAAGTCTACTACTGCACTGTTACTTGTCTATTCCGCAGTTCCCATGCAAGACATATATTTTATAATCCCACTCACCCCTCAGGGGTAAAGTACCCTATGTTAGGTAAACCTTGTTTATGGAAATTCCGAGGTAGACTTGCACTACGAAATCTAGATAAAGAATTTTAATGTGTATCGCAAAGGTAATTTGGAAAGAAATGTCTAAAAGCTTACAAAAATATTCCTTAATATTTGAAAGCATTAATATTGAAGAAATAGGAAAAAATAAGTATAAATTTTTAAATGGTAATGTAAACGAATTTGAAATAATAAAATCAAAATATAAATGATCAAATGCTTCCTTAAATGTTTCGTAAAATGGAGAAGTTCAGTGCCTTTTTATTTTACTGAAGAATCCATTGCAGTAAATTATATTTCATTCAAATCCAGGGCCTAGATTTTGTAACTTTAAATTCTATTAGATTTCAAATTCGACTAGAATGGGGGAGTTTTCGATTTGTTTATGTTATATTTTTTAAATCTAAAGCGATTTTACTTTTATATTTTGTAATATTTTAAAAAATACCGGAGAAAATTTTTTAAACTTTTGCAATATCTTCTTCCCGCCATTATGGCGTACATAACATCAACTATGTGCGAATTAGGTCTCGACGTATGTGCCTAAAACGTGCTTCATAGAGAGAGAGACAGAAGCAAAACACGGCCACCTGTTTATGTTTACATTTTGTGTTTATCGGATTTTCTAGCTTTTACATTTACATATTTAAAATCAAATAATTTGCTTTTTGCGATTTGCATTGAATTTGATGTTTCAATATCAAATATAGAAGACATACGTTCATGTTTACATTCTAAATTAGCGCTCGTAGCGGACAACTTCGGCGAACCTCTGGGCGAACCAAAGATGCTGCATACGTCATCATATTGCGGGCGATTTAACTAACGATAAATTTAATATCGTTTGTACAAAAAAATACGCTATATTTTATTACTTTTATTGCATTAATAGTAATATTGGATGTATAGTATTGAAGTAATGTGGAAAAATCATTACATTTCAATCAACATGACTAAAGTCTTCCTTTGAAATTTTTCTAGTCAAAGTTAGTTTTTAAATTCTACCGGTCTGGAGCAGTAGAATTCGTTTTATCATTTATGCTTGACATTTCTTTATTTAAGTTTAATTTGAAAATTGAATTATAATCATATTCTAGAATTTCAATTCCAGTAGAATTTAAAGTTATAAAATTGAGGCTCGGTTTAGTTTCAAAAAACTAGTTTTTTTTCAAATATTTTCGCCTTAATGAAGTACCTGATTTCTTGAGTAAACTTTACAAAAATTTAATAATTTAAGGACCAATAAACGTCCAGTTAAATTTAGTTTCGTAGTAAAATTAATATATGAACAAATTCAAATCAATTTCCATATTCTTATTTAACTGGACGTTTATAATACCAGCCCCTAAGTATGATAGTTTAAATATCATAATTTATTCCACGACGGCACTTTAAGTTTATACGGAGCACAAATGATATCACATGATAAATAATTCTTTAGTGAAATATGTTTTTATTTAAATTTTCTGGACTACTATCCCCATAAATGTACATTATTATTTTAATATAATTTTGTTGTATTCCGTTTATGTATATAAGTCTATTTAGGTAAAAATTTAGCTTTTATTTCAAATATCTTTTTAAATATTTTTGAGATGTAAACTTGCTAAAACGCTAAACTTCCATAAAACAATCTTCGTACACCTGTTTTTCAAACGTTGTTAAACGATAACTACAAAATTATTTGTTATTTATAACTAACTATAATATCCTTCACCAATAAGTATGCATATATTAAAAAAAAAAAAAACTAAATGACTTACTTTGTTCCCAAACTTCGGCACTTCCTATGACTGGGTATGAATTTGGATCCGGAACTAACTGCTGTATGTAAACGTAGCGAACCACTCGATGATTTCGCAGGCGAAAGATTTAAAGAGGCAAGAGTATTAGGGTCTAACATATTACTAGAAACGGATTCCTTAGAACTACAACTAGATGAGCTTGGCGCGGGGGAAGGCGGTTCCAACTTTAACGACAACCTTTAAAACATAAAAATATTATTAAATGGTGAAATTTTGCAATAAGTGCGGGAAATTAGTGATTGTGAAATCAAGGCTCCTAAACGAGCACAGCAAGTTTTTGAATGTTCTAGAAGTTTCAGAATCACGTTTCCCGTATGTGTTATAATAGGGTATTCCAAGCCAACGGCTTTTAAAAAAATAATTATTGCATATAAATTTTAGTATAAAGAATATTAATATAAAATAAAAATAATGATATAGTATTTATAAATGAATTTTTAAATTCAAAACGATCGCCAAATGACGCCACAACCCTAACAAGGTCACATAACGAAGTTATTTCATTTGAGGTTGTTTGTTCGCATGCCTGGCTTTTACAAACAAAAAACAGTGATTAAACTTACTCGTTTAATTAAAAAAAAATCTGATGTGGCCAACACATGACCTCCCGTCAATTCCATGTTTGAAATAGCAATGAACTTTAAGTAAAGTATCACTTCCGGTTAATCGTTCGTAAACACAATTTAATTTGTTGTTCCAATAAATAGAAAAGTCTGTAATACCAAATTTTGGATTATATTTTATTGTTTTTCCTCGAAAATCTGTTAAGAGCTCCAAATTAAGTACCACTTCCGGTTTATCATATAGGTATAGTCAAAATCTAATGTTGTTTCAAATTATACACGTGTTTTAAATACCAAATTTGAGAAGTTTTGAATCATGTTTTATTATATTTTTTCAAGAAAATCTGTTTATAGCTTCCTGTAAAGTAGTACTTCCGGTTTATCAATTTTAGAAAACATCTAATATGTCGTTCTCATTAATATAAAAGTCTTAAATACCAAATTTGAAAAGTTATGGATTGTATCAATTTATTTATCACGAAAATCTGAGCTTCAAATAAAGTATCACTTCCGATTTATCAATTTTAGAAAAAATCTAATATGTTGTTGCCCTTCATATAAAAGTCGTAAATACTAAATTTAACAAGTTTTGGAGTATATCATAACATATTATTCACGAGAATGTATTCAGAGCTTCAAGAAAAGTATCACTTCTGGTTAATTAATTTTAGCCAAAATCTAATATGTTGTTTCCCATGATATAAAAGTCTTAAATACTAAAATTGAAAAGTTATGGATTATATTTTTATAGAGTTTTTCATTAAAACCTGTGGGCTTCAAGTAAAGTATCATTTCCATTTATCCAATTTTACCCAAACTCTAATCAACTCGTTATATGAATGCAGGAAGCTTAAATACGGAAAATAGATATATTTGGCAGTTTGTTATGAGTTATCGGGACGACAAAAATCGCCACACACACACACACAGACATCATCGTAAAAATAGTAAAAACGTGTTGTGGGGACCCTAATTCGTGCTTATTTACTGAAAACTCGCCATCGAATTTTTGACACGATTACATTACCTCCCTTACCTACGGTATGACGGGAGGTAAAAAACATGCAAATAAAAAGCACACACGTGCTGAATCAGTAACCGGCCAGTTGACGTGCATCACACGTGGATGCAAATCAATGCAGGTTGCAGGTTATGTGTGGGTTACGTTTAATTTTCCCGTATAGGGCGCGAGCAGACACGTGATTCGAGCGACCTTGACTTGCTTGGGATCAGCTGATTTGTGTGCGCATGTCATTTTGACAAGAATATTATCAATTTGACAAGATCAATGTTTTGACATATTTTGATTTTGAATTGCTGAAATGTTAATATTTTATAAATTTTAGGCAGTAAAACGCATGAAATTATAAAATAATAACGTTTTAGCAGTTAAAAATCAAAATAAGTCAAAACATTGGTCTTGTCAACATGACATTGTTCTTGTGAAAGTGACATCCGCCTACAAATCACTTGATTCTAATCACGTCAAGGTCCCTCGAGTCACGTGTCTGCTCGCGCCCTATTGCTGGGGTTGTGACGTCACGGAATGACATCTTAGCAAATTGTAAAATTCTTTTTAATTTTTTCCCGTACTATAAATTTTTATGCAAAATAAAAAATATGGATCTAATCTCTACTTAAAAATAACTGAGTTTACATGCAGTTTTGAAGCCGTTTTTAAAACGTTTTTAGTTTTGAAAACGCCATGTATACAGTGTCAAAACGGTTTTGAATTATCTAAAACCAAAATTAAAATTCATGGGTTTGGCTTGAAAACTAGTTTCAAAACTACTCATGTAAACACTTACAATTCAGTTTCGATACTGCGCATGCGTACAGAGCATAACGTTTCTGTCGCTTTGTCTTACTAACCTTCAAATATACTGACAGTAGTGGAGTTTTAGTGCGTAGTAGTACGAAGTATAAAAAATAATTGGAATAATAGCAAAACGAAGTATTTGGAGTGAAGAGGATCTGTCACTTACATCAGCTAAATGCGCATGCGCCGAAACTGATTTCAAATCAATTTTTATACTTGTTTTGAAAACTGCATGTAAACAGTTTTGCATAATTTTGACTGAAAACTGAAACCATTTTCAAAACTGCATGTAAACGTAGTATATATAAAAAATCAAAAAATCGTGGAAAACCCTATTGGCTATTTCCCCTCATTTTGAGATATAATTTTATTATTCTTACTTATACTGGTCATCCTCGACGAACTTTTGCAGTTCTTCAATATACCTAACTGAATTAAGGTACTGCTGAACTTTTAAAAGGGTGGGTAGGTTGCTATAGTCTGAATGCTGGTAATTTGAAATAACTCTGAGTATATTATTCATTTTTAATTGCCGTTGTTGAGATTCCAGTCCTCCAGAGTGAGGGTGAGCCATGTCGATGTAAACCAGATCAGTCAAAAATAATCCTACAAAAATAAAACTATATTTATTTCTTAATATGTATTTGAAAAATTGTTTATTAGAAGTTAATAGTTAAAGCATGGCATTTTTTGTCTCATCTATTTGTATAAATTGAATAAATATTTTTAAAAAAATGAGAAAAGGGCATTAAATAACATATGACGCCAGTTTGTCTAAGTACAGAAAAATACTTGCGAGCAAAAAGTGAAATGGAAGGAAGATTGATGAAGTAAACAGGTAGGAAAAATTCGTGGCTATTATGCGTCATATTTTATTATTTCTAATTTAGATAATACGGAAAATAACTCAATACAATAAATATAATTCCTAACAAATTTCATAATCAGACTAATTGTTATAACAAAGTGAGTCATTCATATGTACGAGTATGTATATGAATATAACTTAGTTTGTTGCATGATACTAATTACGCTAGAATTAGTGAGAATAAAAAATGAGGTAGGCCGTAGAAAATAAAATGTTGACTTTAAAATTACGCTGCGAAAATTAAGTTCAATGCACAATTTTTTAAAGTATCGTTTTAGATAAAAATAAGAAATCAACCAGAGAGCATTTCCTTCAATTTTTTGAGAAAAAATTAAATAAAAGTATTAGAACAGCCATCGTAGTCACCTGATTTGGCAATATGCGATTTTTGGCTATTTCTTTAACTTATATTTTGAAAGCTTTTCAAAAGCAGGTTGGTTGGAAGCTTCTAAAAAGTGGAAGAAAGGAATGGTGAACAGTATTGTCAAAGAGAACTGCTTTGAACATACAATAGATACCCTTTAATCCAAACCCATGTTAATCCGAAAATCCAGCAATCCGATCATCGGATGGAACAACATACCTATTAATTTTACTACGTGAACTTCAGCGACTGACGATCAAAGCCGGAATAAACGCCCAAAATTAATAAAAAATTACAATGTTTCAGAATTAATTATGTTTTTTGTTTCTATTTATTAATTTCAGCGTTACTTGTTCTTTGATGATTTATACTTCTTATCCATACTAATTCAGTAATCCGAACAAAACATTAGTTCGAACACCCCCTTACAAAGCAGTTAGGATTAAATGGTGTCTACAGTATTTAAATTAAATTCTAAAAAATATTAATAAATTTCAAACTTGGATATTACGTTTTTTTAAATATTTTTTTAAGCATTTATGATAAAAGGTTATATTCTAAAGATATATTTACATGTATTTTCATATTCTTTTAATTTAAATAAAGTCATGTATCTCATTATATTATTATTACAAATAAAGATATGATAAGCTAATTTAAACTCAAATACTGATATGTAAATGTATGTAAATAATAGTGCATAATTTCAAAGAACTAATCAGCTTCTAGAAACAATAAAATTACATAAAAACAAACAGGAAATTATAGATTATTTTGTTCCAAGGTTTAAATTGTTGTTTTTCAATATTCTTTATTAATTCAATAACAATCTTTTGAATCAATGTAAGGAATTAAAGTTTGTCAAAATTTTGTCATAAATTACGGACGAAGAATAATTAATCCATGAATGTAAAATATAATATTGCACTTACATTTTACAATAAATATTAATAACATGTGTAACGAATGGTGCCCAATATTTTAAGGGTCATAAGTGATAAATGTGTTCAATTCTCACCTAGATAAGGTATGCAAGGTAACTTCAGACTTTCCATGTGAGTTCTCAAGTTCGACCAGTTGTTCGTATCGGAAAAAACTTCCGCCAGTTTTTCGAACGTCTGCTTATCCTTCTTACTTAAACAACTCCAGGTCTTGTTCAACCTGTATATGGAGGCACTTTGAAGTGCTGAGATTATTGCAAATAATGTGTGTAAATTATTCAGATCATGTAATTTCTTAGCTATTTTAATAAAGTGACTCAAGATTTCAGATCTTTGTTTTCCAGTTGCACCTTTGAGTATTTCTTGTACTGTCCAGAAACTTACCTAAAAAAATCATTACATTACAAACATAAATAAATTTACATATTTTATACGATTATGCCATTACACAAAATTAAAAATTAAGGGCTAATCTGACTTTATTTTTGCAAAAAAACATAAAAATACCTGCTTCCGCGCTCTAATTTTGTGTTTGTTATATTTTTGCTAAAAGAAGACATTGTACCATAAAAAAAAAATGGATTTCAAGAGGAGGTAGGTATTCTACAATTCATCCAAATTAGGTATAAATATACAAGGTTTCAGTAAATAATTGGGCACTATTTTAAGAGTGATCTAACAAAAAAGAATATAAATACATATATGTATGTTCTGTGATGCAGCATTTCTCAACAATTTTGCCTCGTGACCCAACATATTAGTTTGTAATAGTACCGCGACACAAACGTTTCTTTCAAATAGGGTCTACAAAAATAAATCCAATGAATCCGGTAATCTGGGAGGCCATGATTCAAGAAATTTCTCACCTCTATTCCATAATGTGCCGGTGCACTAACCTGGATGTTACACCATTGGAGCGACAGTGCGTTAAAACTTATTCCATATTTACATTTTTATAAATAACTTGATAACGACGAACAAACAGAAAATTTTCGATTTGTTATAACTTCCTAAATCAAATCTCAAAAGCACAGGTGTCAATTATGAGTAGAGTGGATTATGAGCAGTACAAACGAAATTCAATTTCATATTTTATTATTTAAATTTAACAATGAAAAAATGTAAAAACTATATTAAGATTTCAAAATTATAAAAAATCATTAAATGATGAACATGCCTAAAATTATTTTACCGGTTCTTTGATTTGAAGTAAAGTAGCAGCTATAATTTAGTGGCCTATTAAAAACCCAACCCTTTACTGGGTACCGATCCATAGGTTGAGACACGCTAGCTTGTTTGGAATAATAAATTCCATTCCTTAAAAGGAAGGTAAGATAAAACTAAATTCCATACACGTGAACCAATTTTTATTAATTTATATATATATATATATATATATATATATATATATATATATATATATATATATATATATATATATATATATATCGACAGATAAGCCTTTAATTATTAAAAAAATGTTAAATTTGCCAAAAATGCTACATTTCTTATTAACTTTTTATTCTTCTTATGTGTAGAATTTACCCTTAAAATAGCAGCCAATTATCTATTGACATTTGTATTTTTAGACCAAGAGTACACTAAATTGACCGGTTTAAAGTTCAAATAATTCGAATTTAGTTCTAATTTCGGGTATCAATTAGCCTACAAAATTAACTCCTCTAGGTGCCTTTACTATGAAGCACTTTTTACTACAGCTTTAAATATCCGTCAAGTAATATTGATAAATACTTTTTAGATAAACAAATTATCAATAAAAAATGAAATCTGTGTATAAATATATTCATTTATCGTTTGATATTATATTTAAATTTAATTATTGACTTACTTAGACAGCAGAAGGTTATGATATTTAACATTCTATTCGCGCAAACATCTGTCTGTAACTTTTATTTTTATTTAAAAAGTAAACTAGTTAAATGTTAATTAAGTTAATACTTTCTTCCTATTAATCATGATTGAACATTATACACTCACCGGCACAGAAAACGATCCATTTTTTTAAAGAAAATTGAAATCTCTCCTTTATATTGTATAATTATGAATTGTTTTTAATTAGGATATACAAAAAATTTATTCGCAGTACTTCATGATACCATGTATTTTGTAGGTACTTAACGCTGAATTCTTCCAGCTTTAAATACAAAACAATAATATGAATATTGGAAAAAATAATTATTTTTTTAAAAGTAATGTTTAAAAGTTAATACACAGCAATAATATCTTGTAGTAAATACTCAAATATAAATTTTATATATTTATTCTTTAAAAATCTGTACATGACCTCCCGTCATTTCCAAGTTTAAAATAGCAATAAGGTTTAAGTAAAAGTATCATTTCCGGTTGACGTTTGTAAACAAAATCTAATTTCTTGTTCCAATAAATAGAAACGTCTGTAATACGAAATTTTGGATAATATTTTATTGGTTTCCTCGAAAATCTGTTGAGTTCCAAATTAAGTACCACTTCCGGTTTAACATACGTGGTCTGTTAGAAAAGTATCCGACCTTATTTTTTTTTGCGAAAACCTGGTGAATTTGAATTAAGCGCGCTTGCATGAGCCGACCTTGAACCTTCGTGCGCATGCGTGAATTTTTTCCCGCCTGTCGATAGCGTCTGTTGCTGGCAAGCAGCATTTAAGTGAGATAGTGTGTAGTGCTCTCGTCGGTCTTTCATTGCAAGGAAAATGACGGAACGACTGGAGCAGCGCTATTGCATCAAATTTTGCCTGAAACTGGGCGACAGCCAGGTGGAAACCATTCGGAAGATTCAAACGGCTTTCGGTGACGATGCTATGGGCATCACACAGATTAAGGAGTGGTACAACCGGTTTAAAGATGGCCGCACATCGATGGAGACCCAAATCTTCGGTCATAATGGAATGTACTCACACGACGGTCGCGCATCACCACAGCGTTCACGTTGGCAATGACCTGGTCATTTATGCATATTGATGGCCGACCGGAGCGTGGCTCGCTCTCCACCGATGTGCGGCCGTCTTTAAACCGGTCTCCTTAATCTGTGTGATGCCCATAGCATCGTCACAGAAAGCCGTCTGAATCTTCCGAATGGTTTCTACCTGGCTGTCGCCCAGTTTCAGGCAAAATTTGATGCAATAGCGTTACTCCAGTCGTTCCGTCATTTTCCTTGCAATGAACCGACGAGAGTACTACACACTACCTCACTCAAATGCTGCTTGCCAGCAACAGACGCTGTCGACAGGCGGGAAAAAATTCACGCATGCGCACGAAGGTTCAAAGTCGGTTTATGCAAGCGCGCATGATTCGAATCCATCAGGTTTTCACAAAAAAATAAAGTCGGATACTTTTCTAACAGTTCCGGTTTATCAATTTTAGCAACAAATCTAATATGTCGTTCTCATTAATATAAAAGTCTTAAATACCAAATTTGACAAGTTTTGGATTATGTTTTAATATAGGTTTTCATTAAAATCTGTTATAGGCTTCAAGTAAAGTATCTCTTCCGGTTGTCCAATATTACCCAAAATCTAATCAACTCTTTATATGAATGCAGAAAGCTTAAATACGGAAAAATCGTCACACACACAGACATCATTGTAAAAATAGTAAAAACGTGTTGTGGGGACCCTAATACGTGATTATTCATTGCAAAGTCACTATCGATTTTTGGGACAGAAAACATTACCTCCCTTACCTACGGTATGACGGGAGGTAGAAAATGAAATGGATTGTTTTCTGTGCCGGTGAGTGTAGTTGAAGAAAGTCTTCAAGTAGTTTAGTGGGGTTAAAAATACTCACATGATTAAACCTACGAGTAAAAGCTACAACATTGGGAGCAACAGTCAGCTTGTTCTTCTTATTCCACGCACAGCTGGACAGCTCATCTGGCGTGATGGCCATGAAGACAGTCAGGTCCAGGAGTGTGAGCTGGCTAGCGAAGTCTTCGGGAGCCACGGATAAGGGATCTAGCATCGTGGATGCCGCATGCTGACTGATGTTTTGATTTGGAAGGCTTTGGGACTTGATATGTGATGGCAAGCTGGTGGCAGTGTACGGGCAACTAAATAAGAATTGACAAGAGATATAGATAATGAATTATCTGAGTAGAGCAAATACAGACAATACTAAAAATATTTTTTACTCTTACGATACTAAATAGGTTCAATATTATTTTTCTCATTATCATGTTTCCAACATTAAAATTATTAAAATTAAATGTTTTGGTAATGGGGCCCGGTACTCATTTTTCTATTTATTTATTTTTTTGAAAGATTTAATAAAATGATGAATTTTAGCGTTTGTTACACTTTCCAAATGTTTATAGTTTTTGAAATAATTCTTTTTTTTAAAATTTAATTCATTTTGTGTGACGTCATACCTGCAATTTTACTTCGCCTACTGACTAATGTTGTTTATATCTGTCAATGTCATTAATTCTGCTAAAAATTGATATCAAGAAGGATTAACTAGTGACAGATGTCACTTTCAGAAAAATATAGTTGTACCTTGTCAAAGGAAAAATTTGTTGTTATAAAGATTTTAAATAAATATAATTTATTTTAATAAAAATGATAAATGTTTCATACATTTTCATGTAAAATAGATCTACATATAAATATATGGATTTTATTTTCACAAGTTATGAATAATATAAAATTATATTCTTTTCGCTTGGTACACTGATACAAAAATACAGTTGTGACGTCGTATCGTTATAGTGCTAATAGTTTTTATTAAAATTATAAATGAAAATTTTAATATTTTAAAAATATTTTGGTACAAAATTATTTGAAATTAGTCATAATGACAAAATATATGCAACTTTTTTTTTAGTGCCGGGCCCCATTATATGAAAATTAACGCAGTCTCGAAGATTCGTTTTTATTTAAAGACAAAAATTAACGTTTCGGCAGTACCTACTACCTTTTTCAAAATGTTAATGGCGCCCCCACCATTATAACAAATAAGTAAATTAATCATTTATATTAAAACTAGAGCTTAAAACTGTATGAAAGGGACTATTAAAGTTTTAAAAAAGTGATTAGTTTTTAAAATATTCGAGTTTTAATTTCTTTAACATTTGTCACAAATCTACATTGTAGCAAATTTTTACTACTTCCAAATCGTCTGATGTCGCCTTTTTAAAATCAGGGATCCATTTTCAAAAAATAAATGCAGAAAATAACGAAAGTAAACCAAATACACTTGTTTGAATTTATGATGCCACACCAGATAGAAATCATTTGTGTTTGTATAAAGGTGAATGACGTAACTGCCAGTGGCAAGCAAAATTTTATCTATAATTTTATTCATTATTATATTAAACTGCTCATTACTCATGCATATTTTCAATTTTTGGCAACAAAATTTATTTTAATTTTGATGAATTATTATAAAAAAAAATTATGAATTATTACAGAGATATATCGCCTAAATTCTAAATTTTATAAAAATGGTAACGCAACAGATCATCATTTATTTACTACAAGTGATAACGTTATCTTCAACACTTGTAATTATGAATGGACATTTTTTATAAAATTGCTGTTAATAATTACATTATCATTTAGTCATTACCTTGAAGAAGGCAGATTATCTATCGAAATGTTGGTTTTTGTCTTCATATTTAAATTAAAAATTGTACTTAAATCATCAAAAACACAATATTACTTTAACACCCTGCACACAGACCAAAACTTTAGATTATGCAAAGTAAATCAAATTGTCAATCAATCAATAATATTGTTCAATAACAAATATTGTGTAAAATTACTGAATGTCTAAGGACCGCTTATAGAAAGTAAGAAAGTATTGACATCTCTAGTCAACGTATGTGACCAGAATGTGAATATTTTCCATTGCTTAAAGGATTAGATGCATTCTTCAAGACACGTGTTGAATGTAAATATAATTTAATTTTATCCTGTTTACATTAATTTGTTACAACAATGTATCTAGTAAATTTGTCTCATAGTTACAAATACAATCCAAATAAAAAACTATATACAGAATGGCCCAGAAAAATTAACACTTAAAAAATTTGTTGACGTGAATTCAACAATTATTTATTTAAAATCACTATAAAAAAGGAATTTTTGTAGACAGTTAGAAAGTTACCCACTACCCAACCCATATCGTAAGTTTAAGTGCGGGCAATTATTTCTTACACCTTAACTCACAGTTGTAGGCCAAAAGCCAATTATAATTTATGTTTCCTGTGTTAAGTACAGACCATATTTTCTTTCGCGACAAGTAGTTTGCTTTGGAACATCATTACAAGTTACGTTAAAAATAAATTACTTGGGTTGTAGGACGGGAACCATTTTGTAGAATTATTAAATTGAGAAAAGGCCTTTAGGTTCCAATTTCTATATTTATAAATTAATTTGAAAAACAGACGTTTCGGGCGAATATCCGCCCATCATCAGCTACATGAAAATATTTACAAGAATTACAAAAAATGTTACAATCAGTAGAAGAATAAGTGTTTTATTCTCTTCAATCAGTAGAAGAGAATAAAACACTTATTCTTCTACTGATTGTAACATTTTTTGTAATTCTTGTAAATATTTTCATGTAGCAGATGATGGGCGGATATTCGCCCGAAATGTCCGTTTTTCAAATTAGTTAATTTATAAATAAAGATATTGGAACCTAAAGGCCTTTTCTCAATTTAATAATTAAAAATAAACTAATATGAATAAAATATTTATAAAAAATCTGATGTGGCCAACACATAACCTCTCGCCAGATATTTTATCTGGTTGTAGGCATAAAACGAAAAATATTTTTAAATACAAATACATATATTCATGTCTCACTACAAAATAATTATTTTAATATAAATTATGTACAATACATACATTTTCTTTATATTCAATATCCTGAATTTTTTTTCTACTTTCCTTTTCTTTTTCTTTTATTCGTCATTTTTTCGCAAATTCCTTTTATATTCTTTTGTAGGTATATTCTTTTGCGTTGTTGACTTTTTATTTATTTTCATAATCTTCATAATGATGTACGAATATTTCTGACAGTGGCATACAAATATTTTTGACAGTGACATTTATGTGTGAATTACAAACATTTGAATTTCTTGCCTTGAAGTAGTTTGATCTAAGAATTTTTACATCAAATTATTTTATACGCATTTCTTTATCTCTGAATCTATAGCAGATATAATAATGAATTTATATTTATCGAATAAATAATTTAACGTTCTTTAATATAAGTATTTACATAAATTTTCGATAAATAATATTTAGATGATTTTTTTCTTGTAACTACTACTTCTGGTTGTCCAATTGTTACCAAAACTGACTCGACTCTTCCCATTATTGTTAGATTGAGGAATCCGTAGTTAAAAATGTCTTAAGTCTTATAGTATTTGAGATATAGTGAATCCAACATCCACACACACACACACACACACACGCACACGCACACACACACACACGCACACACACGCACACACACACACACACACACACACACACATACATACGGACATCATCGTAAAAATGTTATAATCGGATTCTAGGGACCTTAAAACGTGCTAATTCATTAAAATCTGGATATGCGATTTTTAGCATGAATACAATACCTCTCTTAGCGAGAGGTAAAAAATGTTGCCGTAAAAAATAGTGCACCACTTGTGCAGAAATACAATGTTTTCCATTTGTTTTCATATTTTGTGAGAAATAGTTGCATTTCTGTGGTTATTACACAATATGCTACTAATTAAAATAATAAAATTTATCAGAATTGCACTATTTCAAATGTTTTTTTAAGCAATTATAATTTTTATCTAACTACAGATAGGGATATAACTGGGATCCTGCACCATAGTAACAAATTAGAACATGGGTCATTGTCATTACTTTAAAACTAGATCTAAAAATTATATAATACTTTTAAAAAAGTTTTTAAAATATTTGAATTTTTGATATCTTTGACATCTACTCTTTTTTAAATATTTACTAGATTCATACCTTCGCTTTGCTACCGCCTTTTTAAAATCCGAAATTCAATTTCTAGTAAATGAGTTCAGAATATAAAGAAATAACGAAACAAAGAAAATAAAACAAATAATACTTTTTTGAATTTAGGTTGCCACGCCAGATAAAAATAAAATGCGTTTGTTTGAAAATGAAAGATGTTTTGAATAACATAGGCTACCAGTGGCAATAAAAATTTGGACCATAATAAACGTAGTTTTATTATTATTTATTTTATTAAATTGCATGCTTATTATCCATGTACATTTCCATTTATTGACCACGAAAGTAATTTTAATTGTTTATATACATATTCTTATAGTCTAATCAGGATTGCCAGATTCATAATACGGGACATATATCGATGGATTTAAAATTTGTGAAAATTTTCAAGGTCAAACGTATTTTAATGCAAAATAAGATAATATAGAGTTCTTTACAATGAAGCAAATTTAACAAATACTTAAAAAACTTAAATCGGATATAAGTCAGAAACTAATATTTTATTGTAAGAAAACAGTTACATAAATAATATATCAAAATCAAATATTAACATAAAATTTAAAAAAAATCTATAACAAAAGTAACATTGTCAGTTTTAACTTTAAAAAACATTTTTAAATTTATATTACTTTTGCGATTTTGCACCTGCCAATAAATTTTTATTTGCATCTTTATTTTTTCTAATAAAATTTGCGAATTCATTACAAGACATTTAGTAATTGAAATATATTATTATGATGCGAGATACGAGCATAAGCAATAATTACAGAAACAGAAAATCTGAAAATCATTAAATTAAAATATTATATTACTGAGTAACAATATAATTATTCTATTGAACTACTCAAAATAAAATGTTGATTAAAACGCGCTCCTCACAAAATACGGGACAATTGGGCGTCCCAGACTATACCTAATGGGACGCTCAAATTTTAGCTGAAATAGGAGACAATCCCGTATATACGGGACGTCTAGCAACCCTAAGTCTAATAGATATTTTTTGAAGGACCCCACTGTAGGTACATTATTTAAAACAAAAATAAATTTTGCTCTTGATATAATATGTATGTATCTTGAATGTAAAAAAGAACTTGTAAGATTATGTATTTATTTAAGAATATTATAGGCAGTAGAATAAGATGTAACCAATATATTCTGTAGAAATATATAACTACAAATATGTATGTCAAATAAAGAGGTTACGTTATATTCAGTTATGCCCAAAAGGCATGTATATTTAATGTACAACTAATGAATCCCGCATTGTTTCTTTATGTACAGAAATTCCTTTTTCAGCTATAAATACGGTTATGCAGTACGTGTGTCTAAAAATATGAAATATTTTAAAAGACCACTTCCTGTTTTGATTTCTCTTTTTTTCATGGAAATTCAAATGCGTATTATTATGATAAAAAATGAATATTATCAAAACTTGTCATATGATTTTCACTATCAACTTAGATGACGGGGCTTCCGAAGAAAGACGCAATATATCTGATCAATTATTGAACAATCAGTGTTATATTTACAAGGCCAAAAAAATCAATCGTGGTCAATGTACGGGTCATGAACGTGACAAAACTAAACTTACCCATAGTTGTAGTAAAACATAGGCGGCCCTGGTCCACTGGAGACTTTCTGGGTAGCTTTTGTTTTTGATTTATCTGTGTGAACATCATGCTGTTTATGTGAATGCTTTTTGTCTGAATCAATGCTATCAGAATCCTCATCTATAGATTTGTATGTAGCATAACTATCACCATTCTACAAAAAGCAGTTTGTAAATAAGGAATTCAATTTTAATTAGACATACATACTTCTGTTGCTTTTAGTGTTACAAGGCTGTCTCCTGAAATATCTCTAGGGATTTCTGAGTATCGCATCATATTGTCATGGTTTTAATTTTGGCAGATCTGCAACTAAAAAGACAATTTTGAAACGTAACAAAAAACGTGACCACAAATCGATATTTTGTTTTCTGGGAAACCCTCTCTCACGCAATAAACAGAATATTTTTCATTTTATTTTACTAAGAAACTGCAGATGCGTCAGTTAGAAAAGATTAGTTTCATGTGATAAGAAATTATGCTCTAATCATAAAATACTCAATGTCGGTTAGCTTTTAACTGTTAATCAGCATTAGTGTATATAGATACTTGCACGTTCTATAATAATTATATTTTTTATTACTCCATAATTAAAAGTACTGTTTATTGAACTTTCTAAAGTAGTGTTATGAAACAAGGTCAAATAAATTTCCAAATGCGATGATTCTGTTGTTGTAATTATTGTAAATGAAGCCTATCTTTTTCTCATGCAACTGTTTGTATAATAGATCTTTAAATATTATATCTAGATTTTAAAACAAGTACTTTATGAAATCACTAAACGTAAATAAAGATAACAGCCAATGTTATTATTTTCAAGAGGATGTAAACCAAATATAATCAAATGTTATCAATACTTATTATTGTTTTGAAATCTAATTTATGATTGTTATGTCTAAGGTCTTGAAATCATGTTACAACTTATCTTAATATTCAAAACAAATAATCCCATTGTATTGTTTTTAAATGGATTCTCGTCAAAAGTAAAAATAATACACTGTAATATTACTGGGAATAGATTCTTTGCCAAAACTATATCACATTTACATAAGAATGAGGAAGAATATCATGCCAAATAATGTAAATCTATGTAGGAAAACTAGATTCAAATTTTAAATTAGCATAATAATAAACATACCCAGCCCATGTAGCACATATTTGTAAAATAACTTGATAACAACGTGCACTAATTTATTAATTACATAGATCTCACAGTTAAATTTGATTATTAAAACACAAAATTAAATCAATTAACGTTAACAAAACACTGCACACACAAAATGTTTGTAAAGAAAGTTACCGATTGACAGCTGCCACCATCTTTGTTTAATTCCTAACTCCGACACTGCGCGGAAACACACGAAACGTGCCGACACTCATGGTCACAAAATTTCAAATGCGTTTTTATTATTTGCGCGCATTGCATGCAACAATTAAACTATTAAACAATAAAGAATGATCACACTCATTAAGAATATTTCTACTTTTATTGAAGATTTTCATTTCATAAGTCTCATATATGCCATTCCACATTAATATTACATTATTTATGCTGTATATGAATTTTTATATTATATTTAGTTCTAATGTATAAATATAGCTATCTTGATATTTAAATAAAATAGTTGTAATATAGTAACAATTTATCTAAATAATAAATTACTATTATCTTACATTTGTTAAAATTATTTGACGTTTTAACAATTAACCTAAAGTAATAATTATTTTAACTTGTTTTTTAACTTAGATTACAAAAAATATATACATTCATTATATATTAAATAAATAATAAATCAGATTACTTGCTCATTACTTTCATACACTTTTACCATTTTTCAATACTCACGTATTTAGCTCAATCGATAGTAAAAAGAAAGTAAAGTAAAACTAAAAATAAAAATGCTTCCTCGTATTAGGAATTTACTTTTACTTTATTTATAATTATAAAAAAAGAAATATTAAAGGTTTTTAATGATAAAGTATTTTTAGTTTATTGAGGTATAGTGTATAAAATACATTTATGTTGTTCAAGGACATATTTATTTTGCTATTTTCATTTTCACTATTCTTTTTATATATTTTGTTTTTTTTATTAATTTAATGTGAAATCAAGATAAAAAATCTATTTTTGTTTTATTTGAATAATATTATTTGCACAATAAATATTATACACATCCAGCCACTTTGTCTTAATATTATTTTATTTTACATAATTTTTTTTAAATCCTTAGTTTATTATAGGCTGTTCACGATAGCGAGAGAATTTGGAACTAACTCGTGAACAGAGACAAGTCGTTCTATTGGTCGGATGAGGATAATTTTCGAGCCGAACCAATAGATCGACTTGTTTGTGCCTGTTAGTTAGTTCCAAATTCTCTCGCTATCGTGAATCGCTTCTAGTCTAATTGAATTTATGACATATTTTTCAAAATAATTTTTATTTCTTCTACATTCATAAAGCCAAATAAACTCTTTTACTTACAAAAAGCGCAAATGTTTTCACATTCGTAATACCAAACATACCTGTTTCGCAATTTTGATGTACAAAAAACTATCAATTATTATTAACTTGATTCAATATTTTCTATTGAATTGAACTGCCTCACTCCTAATTTTTGAACAATACTGTTTTCATTTTGAAAGGTCCATAACCCCTAAGTTTTTGTTTTCCCAAGATACCACGCCATATTTACTAACTCTAGTCAAAAGTAAGGTTATAAGCACGTACTAATGTTATTATTTTTATTGGCTCATGTAATAAAGTAATGAGCAAGCAGCCAAAACAGAACGTTGTAATTTGCTGCGTATGTTAACATCAACATATACATATATTCATCTAACATTGCCTAGATAACAAAAATAGATATGATCACATCAGTACACAGTACTCCAGATTCTTACGCCGGCCGGAAGATGCCACTCTTTCCATTGTCACAGATCATGAGAATCTACAATTGAAGGTAAGGTAAGGTACGAGGAATACAGAGAGATAGTTTTGATATTTGCTTGCGTCTTGGTAAATAATTTGATTCGAATACAGACGAAGACAGGATGCTTTACAGCAGGGCGGATGTGCATAAGAGAAATGAGTGCGAGAAGACTGAAGTTTATTTCTGGTCGGGCAAAGACTCTTCAACTTTGGGGGTTTGTGAAGCAGGTGTTGGATCGTCTTGGAATAAGGGATTCTTCACCTCCATTTCACCAGTCTGCGGGAAGAAAACAATAAACAATTAAAAACATTATTTAAACGATGTTTCATAATGATATATGGATTTAACGTGTATGTATATGTATGTTTGTATATATGTTTATTTTTTTATGTTAGAATAATTTGTTTAATGTTTTTTGTGTTTGTTCAACTTCACCGACCATTTTTTAAATATTTTTTTAGAAAAATGTCTGAGTTGGTAAATAGAATTATATAGAACTCATTAATTTTTCCGACTATTTTGTTTAGAACAGTGGACGTATTATTTTTTAAATGAAATAGCTATTTATTTAGTTTGAAATATCCAAAATTTGTAATTATAAAGAAAATATTAGAATTAAATGTTTATCGGTAACTAGAGATCAAATTTCAAAACTAAAACCTGTAATGATCATCAAAATATTTATATTTATTAAATTTTCAACAAAAGAATTAAGAAATGATTACATACCTAATATAACAATTGATAATGATTTGTTTATTTTTCGCGATTGAAAGTAACGCGTAGCCACCGAACGGCGAACTTGCGAACCTTCCGAATTGGTAATGGCAGCCAATCACACCTCAGAAAATGACCAACTTATTCGGCCATCTTAACTGAACGCAGCGCCCCTATATGCCATTTTAGTCGTCAATATATTATGACAAAGATGTTATAGAATGATTAAATCGGCTGACTCTCGAAATCCGTTTCATAGGTATCTAACATAGGAAATACGGGTTTTCCTTGCGTGTTGCGTCTCAAATTATATTTTAAAACATTCTTCAAATAAAAGTTATAGAGCATAAAATTCTGCTTATAAATCAGTAAACAAAATTAATTTCGAATGTTTTGTAAATGTAGAAATTAGATATGAAAAATTATCAGAAGAAATATTACAAGATCTCATGATTTAATCGATAAATTTTTATTTTGCACGAATTTTTTGGCTTAGCAACAAACATGAAAGCAAGCTGCATGGTATATCCCGACTCCGAAGGAGGAGGGATTTTACCTATACCTTGTTCCATTTAAGCCATTTAGTATTGCAGAGCATAGGGAATGGTTTTGACCTCTCTGATAGGCTGAAATTGGAGACAAGAAACAAGTTTACCCAATGTAATTTCGGCTACTTCAAGTTTGCGCTGTTGCCAGCTCCATCTACTGAATGGCTTAAATGGAACAGTGTATAATGTCAGTTTGCTTTAGTGATTTTGATTAAAAGCAAAAAGAATGAGTGCTATAAATAAAAATTTATCTGAGAAAATCAGAGAGGTCGTGTGATATTTGGTGAGATAAATTCCAAAGACAACGCAAAATGAAACATTTTAATTTTTATTATTTTATTTTTAAATTGGAAATATTAATTGTCACACTGACACAAACAATAACAACTGTTTATTTACTTGGTAGCGGAAGTTTATCGGGGCAACGGAGTTTTCTAAGTATATAATACTGTTCCCATTAGTTGAATTTTCAAGTGTTTTGCATCATGTTGGTTAAAAACTAGTCGTTGGAATTTATCTATAAAAATTTAATAGTGCTCCCAATGGAATTAAAACAAAAAGTGGATAGTCGCTGCAAAAAACAAACAAATGTGTAATTTCTTAATTGTTATAGTTGCCGTCAAATAAATATAGAGTGAAGATTTCAACACTGTTTCCAATTCATGGGCAATGTTGAAAATGCTAAGTTATGAAGAAGCGGCAACACCGCTGGGCAAGGAACAGGGTGTGGAGAAGGGAAAAAGTTGAGCATCAGTCCATACTTATTTGACGGCGAATATAAATATTGCAATTTTTTGTCAATAAAAATAAGTATTTGAACTATACATATATAAAAATAAATTATTATTATATTTTTTGAAATGAATTTTGTTTAATAATTTACATAAAGAATTTTATATATTTGATGGTAACTTTAAGTTACAGAAATTTCACTGTTGCATTACACCAAAACAGTCTTCTCTCAAAGAATTTTATGTTCTACATTTTTTATTATTTAAAGATTTTTTTTTGATAGTTTGGGAAGCAACGCGCATCTGTCAACGTAACTAGGGTACCTTTATAACCAGGGTATGGCCATGGCGTGGCTCACGTTTCGTCCGCCATTATCGGGCCAGAGGGTTATATGTGTTGTCTTGCGCAAATTATTATGTATTTTCGTAGCTATTTGTTTTATTTTAATGAAAAACACATTTAATTATAATTTTAATCTGTATTTCAAGTGTAAGTAATATATTTTATTTTATTTACTTGTGTAGTTTGTTAAGATACCCACCACGATTACTGACATATTGAAAACAACTATAAATTACCAATATTAAGCACAATCATTTAAATTTTTAAAAGGTATGTTTAGAATATACAATTATTATGTAAATAAGAACCATAGATATTAAATTAGATGTGATAATAACAACCCATGTCATATATTCTGCATAACCTCTGTCTAAATGTATGTCTTAATAATAATTGTGTATCTCTTAAATTAATTAATTTTTATTACCTTTATAAATTCACAGTGTGATAATTTAATATTCTTTTATAATATAATATCACATTTATTACAAATAAATAGGGAAATGAATTACCGATAATGGCGGTGATCTTGGCCCATGGCCTTACCCTGGTTATAAAGGTACTCTAAACGTAACTGTCCCATGTGTAATTTTAACAACTTGTGCTATAAAATCGATGTCATTATTTTTGTTTTATCAGACAGAGACAGTTTAAACAGAGATAGAAATACCGGGCCTTAACAACGTATTTTGAGCGACAAAATTAGAACAAAATTTATGAAAATTAAATATTCTTTTTTTCTAATTTGATTTCCGAACAAATTATGTACTAAAATTTAACATAACAAATATACATAATTTTGCATTTTACTTTTATACTTATTGTTGAAAATAGTGATTACTGGATTTTGTCGGTTGATAGTAAAAAGTTTTCCATTTGCTGCACCTAAAACCAATCAAAATGTATATTCAACAGTTTTCTTTTTAAATTTTGTATTTTTATGTTGACTTTACGGTGTCTAATGACAATGTTCTTACTAATATGAAATCACTGTCGAAATCTAAGCTGTATTGAAGCGTAAAGCATGTCTGTTTGGATGGAAGCGTGAATGACTTGGATGATTTGAGCATGAGCATGAAATGATGTTTCATGCCTCTAGCACCAACAACACTCTCGGCTTCTGACAACGAAGTTGTTGTGTAACTTCGCGCCAAAACTAACTTGCTTGCAACTATTTCCTACAGCTCTATAGTTCTACTCTTCAAAGTAGCTAACTGATCTTAAACATCAACAAAAAACATCAATCGTCAGAATAGCTACTTGTCACGGAGAATATACACAAGAAGTGGACAATACAATACCATGAAATGATTAAAATGTAACAAGCAAAAAGTAGAAAATTATGATTTGAAGAAGTAAATAATAAAATACAACTGACATCTTTTTCAGCACTATGTTTTGTTTGTTAATCAAAAAATTGTAAAGTAATTTTAATTACAAAATGATGAAGAAATTTTATATTTGTAATATTTTGTTTAAAAAATTACATTTCACAGAACATTAATTTTTAATTTCATTCAATGTCTACCAAAGTCGGTTCTCTGCAACCAATATCTGAATAGTACTACCTGCATATCTATTACAACTATCTACAAACTTAGGTCTTGCTAAAAAACATATTGTTTTAAATTTAAATATTGAAGGTATTTTTCCCAAGGATAAGGCCTTTCTGATCCAGGTATTTTTTGTAAAATGTTTTATTTACATAATGGACGTTTCGGCCCACAGTGGACCATCTTCAGCTATTATTTTGCTGATATGATAAAAAAAAATTATTTAAAATTTATACAAAAAAATTGTTTGTTTAATATGTTAACAATTAGCATTGTTAAAGAAATTATTGTGAAGATCACATAGTCAAAAATTGTTGATGAATTTGAGTACACTCAAACTTGTTATAAAAGTTAAGAAACTTGTGGGTGTTCACAATAATTTCTTTAACAATGCTAATTGTTAACATATTAAACAAAAAATTTTTTGGTATAAATTTTAAATAATTTTTTTTTATCATTTCAACAAGATAATAGCTGAAGATGGTCCACTGTGGGCCGAAACGTCTATTATGTAAATAAAACATTTTACAAAAAATACCTGGATCAGAAAGGCCTTATCCTTGGGAAAAATACCTTCAAAATTCTCACCTGATCCCTCAAGTTCAACAGATAATTAAATTTAAATAAGTATTTTTTTAAGTGTTTCTAGAAATGAATTTAATTCATTTTGTATTTGTAAGTGCACATATGAAATATTATACCAAACTTTTTAAAATTTATTATTTTTGAAATACACTGCTGGACTGGGACACCTTCAATATTATCAAACGTAATGCGCTGAATTTTTTCCATAGAGCAAAATCGTTTGCACATTCATTGGTCAATTTTTTTGAGACAAAATTTATAGGCGCCATAGAAATTTTCAATTGTCTTTTGTTTTTGAGATACAGTACAGGCTAATACTTGCTTTTTGTTAATTTTGAAAATATGTACCTCGTATCTCGCTTATTATGAGAGATACTGTTAAGACTTTTAAACAATTTTTATTCGGTAACTAATGTAGAAGAACGTGGTTGCCTCACTATGTATTTGAAACATTCTAAGAATATTTATAGTTAAATAAAAACTGTAATTTTATATTGAGATCCCACTTTAGATTGTTAACAAACCAGAAAGGTCGTATTTCGTAGTTCAATATAGTTTCCACATATCTAATATATCAAATCTGAAAATATATGGATATTTTTAAGTGTCCGATTTTTTTATCTAGCAGTGTACTTTAAAATCAAGTTGTTTATGATGTTCATTTCCTTCCCAATCAAAATAGTAATTTACGTAACAAGACCTGAAAGTGATATTGTGAGCCCAGTAAAACCCCTTTTGGGTCATGTTGAGTAAAAATTTTTTCGAGGCACTGAAAAAAAATATAAAAAACTATAGCTATGCATTATTTTATTTTTTATTGTGAAGAAATACTTAAATAAACAATTGATCGCCATGGAAATATTAAAGTTTTTTTCCGAACCCTTATAGACAATTTTCCGAGTTAGCTCAGTAAAGAAGTATTTTCCGGTCTAAAAAAGTGATCAGAAATAGCTCATTTTCTGGACGAACATGGAAAAAAGTCATGTAAACTTTTATTGACTAGTTTTTCTGATTCGTCACATATTATTATCTATCAATTTATCAGCATTTCCATTAAAAAATAATTCATTCGATAAACGTAATAAAAGAAATCATGCAAGGCCGCATTCAAAATATGAATCAAATACGCGACGATGTTTGTGTGCTATTTTTTATTCATAGCAGTATTTTATACTCATTTCATTTTATACTACATAGGTTTTGTCTGGTCTCGATTACCGATTAATTCTAGTGTAGTGTAAGTGAAGTCAATGTATTCATTCGTCCAATGGCCTTTAATTACAATTGCAAATAAGGTGGCATCACAGAAACTTTTATGCTACTAGAACTAGTAGGTTTAGTGTTTTAGCGCTTGAATATACCTACTTAATGAATTGATTTTCTAACATTTTTATGGGTTACGTACTAGCAAGCAAGTTTATTATTTATTTATGTTTATTCTTGCCATATATTTTTGTTGTGAGTTATACCGGATGTAACATGAAAAGCGGATCATAGGCAATGGGATCGTGCACCATAACAAAAAATAATAAAATGTACACTTTATCCTTAAAGTACTATTCAATAAATAACGATTACGATAACAAACATTTTTTTAAATAGTACTCTGTGCGATATTTGAATTTATTTTCAGTGCCATTGTGACATCACACTATTGCTATCTTTCTCGCGCGGCCTTCTATAGAAACTGGTGCGAGAAAGATAGCTATTGAGCGCGAGCAGACACGTGACTCGAGCGACGTTGAAGTGCTTGGAATCAGCTGATTTGTGTGCGCGTGTCACTTTGACAAGGACAATGTCAATTTGACAAAACCAATGTTTTGACGTATTTTGATTTTGAACAGCCAAATTATGAATATTTTACAAATTTCAGGCAGTAAAACACATGAACTTAAAAATACTAAAATTAGTAACATTTTAACAGTTCAAAATTAAAATAAGTCAAAACATTGGTCTTGTCAAAGTGACATTGTTCAAGTCAAAATGGCACTCGCACACATATCAGCTGATTCTAAGCACTTCAAGGCTGCTCGAGTCACGTGTCTGCTCGCGCCCTATAGGTTTCGTTAAAAATCAAATGTAGTTAAACTAAAAACAATTATGACCCATGATTATGACTTTTTAATACTACGAATCGCTTCAAAATTAAACGGTCTTTCATTTAAAATAACAAAAACAGAATTGACTATAGGACCCCATTAACATGGGAAAACAGTTTTTCCTTGCGTAAAGTGACCTGTTAATTTTAGATAATAATGCTTCAAATAAATATTGTAGATATTTAAATTTTGCATACAATTAAATAATCACATAATTTTGCATGTTTTATAACCGAGTAAATCGAATCTAAAATTTTATAAGTTAATTCTTTATTGTGGTTGCCATGGAATGGAAACAAAATAAAAAACAAATGTAATAACGTTTTACTTGTTACAAAGAATTCCATTTATAAAATATAATTTTTATTAAAATAATACAACTTACTAATTTGTAAATTTTCTTTGTATGAATAATTCTCCATTGATGACTCAAACAAAGCGTTTCTGACAAGTAAAACGTTATTGGTTTTGTGATTTTGTTTCAATTCTATGGTTAACACTATTGGCAAAGAAAATGACCGATTTTACAAAATAGCCGGCGCAAAGAGTAATTGTCAGAAATTGTACAGTGTGAGACAGGGAAATAAATAAATAAAGTTCAAAAGGGTACTATACCATAGTCAAATATTAACTATCTTAAATAAGAAGACGAAAATATACATTAATAAATAAAATATAAATTAATGCGTATTAGTGAAAAATGTTTGTTTCAATATTGATTATGTCGCAAACTACAAGCGATTAAAGTTGATTACTAATTAGGTATGACGCGTAGGTCCTAAAAATTTGATTGGTCGCCTGATTTTAAAAACGAGATTCGCGCGTCTGTTGCGGTCACCTTTAAAAGATTATAAACTGTCACGTTTTTGTATAACATAACAAAGAATTTACAATCTTATGTTTCATGAATTTGTTTAATTATAATATCTAGTAATATTAACAATAATAATGTATTTATAATTAAATCAATTTGTAATATGTATTAATTAAATTAATAATAATATTAACTAATCAAAACAAACACTAGCGCCATCCGCCGATATACTTTGTGTCATAATAATGTCATACTATTTCAATGTTTTATAATTTATTAAGAAAAAAATGCTTATTATTTATGTTAAATAATAATTTTTTCGTGAATATAACGGATAAGTTTTTATATAAAAATATTTCAGCTATGCAAACATGAAAAAACTGTTCTCACTAGAACTAAAAGCACCAGTTACGTCACGCAAGAAATTCTTAACTTTAAAAATTCATATCTCGCTTATTAAGTGAAATTTTTAAGTCGCGTTTGCACTAAAATTCTTATTTCATCCTGTTCTTACAGAAAAAAATTAAAGAAAAAATGGTATAGGACCCTATTTAATTTTTACAAAATTTTGAATTGCTGAGTTACAAAACATGCTACATAAAATGTAATTATTGGACTGCATGTAGAATTTAATTCTCTACAATTTTTATTTGAAACATTAGGCCACTTCTGCACAAGGAAAATCTATTTTCCTATGTAAAACGCCTATGGTCCACTTTTCGTGCTACACCCGATATATGTCCACTTCTCATATTTTACTCCTCCATGTCTCGTAAAACAAATGATAACGATAACAATGCCAACAGAAGCAATGACACTTGGCACTTACGTTCATTAAATTTTTGTTTTTACAAGAGGGTTTCCTTGATGTTTAAGAACTAAGATGTAAAAGAATTGGTTTAAGACGTTGTGTCTGTAGTCAGCGGTGTTCAACTTACCGGGGCAAGACCAGGGCACTCGTACACGGTGTAGTCTCCCTCTTCATTCTCCTCGTCGCTTTCTGCTTCGGACATTGAGCCGTGTCGGACTGTTGCAGCTGCTCGACTGGAAAAAAAATAAAAAAAGATTAAATTGGACACAACTCACAATGCATTACTAGTTTGTAACATTTTATGCATGGAATTAAACATTAATAACTGTAAAGTTCTATATTTATGTTGTTAGGTACTGTAATAAATAAATACATCATTCAATTTTCTTTTCATCGTCAGCAGGTGCTGCAGTTCGATATTTTCACATATTTTTCCTTTTTCGTTCACGATTACCAGCTGGCATTTAGGGGCTATTACTAATTAAGTAGGTAACGAATTTAATACACCACAAGTTATCGAAAAATATTTAATTAGCTATGTTATTAAATCTTCTGTTCACATTTTTGATAGCTCGTGAAGTAAAATTTCGGTAATGGCCAGTATGGGAGGAGTTTTCGAATTTTTTATTTTTTATATTAAAATATTTTTAAATCTGAAGTGTTTTTACTTTTATATTTTGTAAAATAAAAAAAAAAAAAAAAAAAAAACCGGAGAAAAAGAAAACGTTAAACTTTTGCAATATTTTCTTCCCGCCATTACGGCGTACATAACACCAACTATATGCGAATTAGGTCTCGACATACGAGCCCAAAACGTGCTTCATAGAAAGAGACAGAAGCAAAACAAGGCTACATAAACAATGTTTACATTTGACACTTGACAATTTAATTTCTGTATTTATCTTATTTTCTAGGTTTTACATTCACATATTTAAAATCAAATAATTTGTTTTTTGCGATTTGACATTGAATTTGACGTTTCAAGATCAAATATAGAAGACTTACGTTAATGTTTTTATTCTAAACTAGCGCTCGTAGCGGATAACTACGGCAAACCAAAGATCCCGCACACGTCATCGTATTGCGGGCGATTTAACAATATATCTATAAACTTGTTTTATGTTACAGCCAATCAGAGAGGTCAAAACTATTACTATTCCCTATTCTCTGCAATAGTGAATGGCTTAAATGGAACAAGGTATAGTGACATTCAATACTCAATACACAATACTTCAACAGAGAAACACACTTGCAAGTGAGTGTGAAAGGCGGGAAAAGGGAAATTAAGTTGATTAATGTTTAACATTAATATTCAATTTTTTAACGCTATAACAACAATGTCTGGTTTTATACATTGAAATTTGTTTCCCAATTTGTAAAAATATCTGTAGATATGAATAAACAAATATTAATTAATCATCAATGGCCGCTATTCAGTTTTTGTTTTACTGTACCTACATGACCTACACACCCTCATATACAGTGTGTTCAAAAAAATTCCTAACTAGGCTTTGAACAAAGAAATGTATGTCAATTTGACATGAGATATTGTCAAAAATGTCATCTAAAGAAATCAAAGCTTTTCTTCTTGAATCTTCTTTTAGAAATGGAAACAAATTATAAAACGGCGAATGTCAATATACTGTATCCTTTTGTATTATCTATTTTCCTTAAAATTATATTTTAAGACCAATTTTGACAATTTGACTTTTGAATTAAATAATGATCAGACATACGTTTCACTGTTCATAGCCTACTCCGGGTTAGGAATTTTTTTGAACACACTGTATAAAAACAAAACTTATAAAAAATGTAGGGAGATCTATGTCATAAGTTTTACGAGCCAAATACAAAATATATAAAATAATTTGCAATTTTCAGTTTTTTTTCTTAGATTATCCATTTTTCAGTGTAATTTACTATAATAATTAGTTCTTTGTCCTGAATACCACTGGAGCAGGATACCTCATTTAGTTTATAATTTATATATATATATATATATATATATATATATATATATATATATATATATATATATATATATACATATATTTCCCCGCCTACACCATACATTTTCCAGTGCAGGTACTATGTATTACCAAATTTTGCATTTAAGTATGCAGTAGGTATCAGCGCAGGTTTGAGAAAGGAGGTAGTGTCTCCCACTACAATAACAAATAAATAATATTGTTATCAGTTGTGTCTCTCATTTATAATCAATAAAAAACGGCATTTAGGCCACCATCAATCCCAATATGAGTGCCATTCCTCCGATATACATTCGCAAGCAAAACTTGTTAGGCTTGGGCAAAGATTTCACACAGGCTAGATTCCAATGCAGAATAATGTGAATAAATGTCCTTTATTCACACACGTATACCTTGTTCCATTTAAGCCATTCAGTATTGCGGAGCATAGGGAATAGTTTTGACATTTCTGATTGGCTGAAATTAGAGATAAGAGACAAGTTTACCCAATGTAATTTCGGCTACTTCAGATTTGCGCTGTTGCCAGTGCCATCTACTGAATGTCTTAAATGGAACAGAGCATAGGAAGATATGCGAAAATTACACTATAACCCGCCTTTTACAGGGTGAATTGCAAATAATATTTAAAGTGGGTTCTTGCCAGGCTGGAGGTAGGTACAATTTAGTAACTGTCAAATGATAAATAATTATAATAAATGTTTTTTACCATCTTACAACACAACATAGGTTCGAAAATAATCGAATATACAGTTGAGAGGACGAGATGTGGTGCCTAGGAAACACGACACCATAGGTAGAGTTGTTTTCAGGTAACATATCAAGTCCGCAATTTGTATATTCAGATGATTTTCGAAGCTCGAGTTGTATATGTTAAGACTATACAACGAATTAACAAACTATGTTTTTACGAAATGTCAAAAATATTACTTGTTCATTTATATCCATGTATGGTATGATTCATTTGTTTGCGACCGAAACACCACTATACTCTATCCGTTTTAACTATAGACTGGACGGTGTTTCGAGCGCGGCCGTTTTTACATGTATTAAATAAAAAATTCAAATTTTGGCGCCATTCCTGGATTTAAAAAAATCTTTCTAATTGACATTGTTTTTATGCATACACTTACTTATAATCTCCGTACCTTTCTCTACATGTCAGCGAAAAGAGCATGCATAAATGAATACCACATTATTCAAATAAATTTTAAAGAAAACAACGTAAAATAAAATTATAATTCACCTTTGAAATATAAATGTTTACTCTCTGAAATATATACATTATATGTATATTCTAAACAATTTTTTTTTGTTCCTTGGGTGTTCCGAATGACCCTTTTTCCTCATGTTCTTTTATAGCTTTCCAAATACTACATCGTCCTATGACCAGTTCTAATGCCACAATTTGGACACATTCTGATTTGGAATATGGATTCGTGGCACGATATGTGCAGTATAAATTATACGCCATTTTTTGCCCGCTTCGGAAGGCCTTTCCTTTTAGATGTTGTAAAACATTGGCAGAGCCAGGTTCAGAATAACAAAACTACCGAACTACTAACTAAAAACTAAGAAAACGCGCACAATGAAAACTATGTAATATGAAATATAATGACAAAACACTATGAAAATTATATAAACGAAAAAAAAAAAACAAACAAACAGAACTGAACAGACATTAATAACATGTAATAAATCGTGTACTATTAACTTTGTTGACATTCATATATTTTATGTCAGACGGCAATATGGCAAAATAATTGATACAGGTGTCAAGCAAATTTAAATTTCGCGTCAATTATTTTACTGTGTAAACTCGGTTCACGTTTGAACCAATCAGAGAGCTAGAATCTTAAGCCCTATCTCATCCAACGCTCTATAGTTAAAACGGATAAAGTATAGTTGTGTTTCGCAAAACACGACTTAGCAACGCAAATAACCGATGTTATACAGCGTAACTAAGAAAAATTGAGCTATCTGATTGGTCTATTTTCCGTTTAGTTGTATAGTCACATTAATCAATGAAAGATTGCATGTCATGTAGCCGTACAAGCAATGCAAATTTCTTACATATGCCTTTCTTAATAATTATAAAACTTTATATTATACACAGAATAAAATAAAAGGTTAAGTTAGGTTATTACGCATGTAGTAAAAAATTATAAATAAAATATTTTATTTTAACATCATAAATAAATTTTGTCATTTCTTGATGAAATATCTGATAACGAAACAAATGACTAAGTACAACTGCATTTTTTATGAAAAGTTGCCTTACAAAAGCTTTAGGGCCTAAGCTCCACTCTCCACAATGGTAAACAGTGTCAAAGTATCTAACGAGGAATTAAAAATAAATATGTTAGTTCAAATTAATATTTCTATCCCATTTCTCTAGAGTTTCTACGAATTTTCTTTTTGTGATAAAATAACAAAAACTGAAATTATCTTCGTGCGGTCCGCACTTATTCATAATTTATTTCTACGATACAAATAAAATGTAAATGATTTTATAAATGTAAATGATGTAACATTTTAAGCATAACATTATTTATCGTGAACTACTTTTGGCTAATCTACTCAAAATTGATCTTTCGGAAGTAATTTCGCCACTTTTTGTAAGCTAGAAATAGGTAGTTTTTCTCTTCCTAAAATTATGATAATGCACGAACTCGAGCAATTTTTAACACTGCATTATCAGCAAAAGTTTATCTTCAAAACAGCTGAACAGTTTTTTCAGCTAATGAGAAAATAATGTATGTTTTTTCACGGATAAAACTACATAATTAAATTAATACTCCGTTGCTTACTCTAATGAAATTGATTCTTTTATCTACATAGAAAGTACGAAGGATTTAAAAAGCTAAATATACATGAAAGAATATATAAAAAATCTTTTAATATGTTTTATTGGATTTATATTTTAGTAAATACTTTAATCTCGTAAGTGCTCGACTTTTGTGGTTTGAAATTCACCTGAATTTTTCTGGAACGTGATTTCGAATTCGTATGTATAAATAATATACTTTCACGGTTTTTTATTTTTAGCCGCAAGATAAAGAATTAAAGCAAAAATAAAACTTAACAACTACTTGGCAACTGTACAATCTCTACAAAACATAGTTAATTAGTGTTGCAATTCAATTAATTAAATTTATATCTTTTTATTCTTTTTGCGCAGTGAAATTTTTTGTAATAAGCATGGTCAAATCCGTAGAATCCTACTGTCTCATTTCCGTGAAGATGTCGTGTATGTATATGAATTTCCGGAAGCAGAATTTTTCAAATATTATCAGCCAAAACAAATTTGAAACATTTACATGTCAAAATGAAGAGCAGATTAATTATTATTATAAACTGCTAACCCGGAAATGTTATTTTACTTGAAACTATTTGCATTCCTTCAAATACGACTATAGTATTATTCAGGAAAGATGGCAATTCAAGGTCATTTATGATCCGTCTGATATAATATTACTTGCAAATAACTACACTGCATTTCGTAGCCATAGGCGCGCAACGTGAAAATTTTACGGATACATTTTAACTGCCAAAATAAATGTACTTTATTTGAAAACTTTGATTCTTTTTAAATAATGCTTTTCTCGAAGTTTTATCTTCTTTGCCTACGTTTTTATATATAACAAATATATAGTCTTGACGTAAACCATAAATTAATAATTTGATTTAAATGTCAACGCCACTGGATAAACATTAGTACAGATGGCAGTGTAGTAGATAATTACATGTCTGTAACTCTACGACATGCGTCACTGCTTTTTTTAGTGTGTTAGAAAGTAATGGCACCATTTACGTATATATGTCACACCACATAAATTAAATAGACATACGCCAATTAATCTTTCTTTTTCCAATATATATATGCTACTGCTATAAAGTGCTGTGTATTCTTTCTTCGAACAAACGACCTTGAATAGTCTAGGGTATATTATTCACGAAAGATCACTATTCAAGGTTATTTATGAGCCATCTGATATAACATTACTTGCAGATAATTTCACTACATTTCGTACACATAGGCGTGCAACGCGAAATATTTATGGATACATTTTAATTGGAAAATTAAATGTACTTTATTTATTCTTTTTAAATAATGCTTTTCTCGAAGTTTTATCTTCCTCACCTACGTTTTCGCATAAAACAGAAATATAGACTTGACGTAAACCATAAGATAATAATTTGATTTAAATGTCAACGTCACTGGATAAACATTAGTGTAGAGGGCAGCGTAGTAAATAATTACATGTCTGTAACTCTACGACATTCGTCACTTCTATTTGTAGTGTGTTAGAAAGTAATGCCACCATTTACGTATATCTGTCACACCACATAAATTAAATAGACGTACGTCAAATAATTTTTCTCTTTCTAATATAAAATGTTGTGTATTCTTTCTTCGAAGAAATGACCTTGAATAGTCATCTTTCGTGAATAATAGTATACAGTGTATTGTTGTACATATAAATTAATAATAGTCATAAAAAATGAATTTAATATATTTTCCTAAATTTAGAAATAAAAATTTATTGAATAATTGTATCTTGCAACCTACGCTACTGTAAGAAAAACAGTTGACATTTCTGATATTTGTAAATGACATAAATGTCAAAGTTACTATGGTAACTTGGAATGTTGAAAAATAACTTGTTTGAAAACAAAATTAAATAATAAATTGAATTGAATAAATCGAGGCCGAAAGTAAATAAACCTCTTACGAATTTTAGCGTTTGTTACACTTTCAAAATGCGTATGGTTAATGAAATATAAATTTTTATTTTTTTCAACTTTTGACTAAATTTCAAATAGTGTGAACTGACATCATATTTTTAATATGTGCGCTTCTTGGTGAGTAAAGCAAGAACTAAAGTTGTTTACACCTATCAGAACTGTAATCCAACCACGTGTTAGAAGTGTGAAATTTTAAATAATATATATTTATGTATATTCTCTGCGCTCAATACTGTTACAATCACATTGAAGTTGTGACTTCGTACCGTTATGGCACGAATAGATTTGATTAAAATTAGGAATGAGAAGTTTTATACTTATTTTTAAAAAATTGGTATAAAATAAATTAAAATTATATATAGAATATGCACTTTTTTATCGAAATCAATTTTGCTGGAAATTAGAAATTTAACACAGTATAAGAAAACAATTTTAATAGAATTATGTAGAAACAAATCTTTACAAGAAATGTTAAATACGATACTTCCTAGTACGAAATAATACATGGACAAACAACTAGCGCCAGCGCCACCCGCCGCCATGTTTGTGTCACAATATTGTTATTAGGGAAAAATTCATTTTATTTACGTTATTTGCAGGGGTTATTTGGGGCGTTATTTAACAAGATGGCAATAATAACTGTAGAAATATATAACTTTAATTTTCGTCAATGCATAAACACACAACAGTCGGCCATAACGTCGTGACACATAATGTAACATGAACATAACATGTCGAGCTCTTCCGCTAACGCTACCAACATCACAGTACTCAAATTGGCGTGAAATTCAAACTTACTTCCGGCATATTTATGTTTAATAATAATTTTTTCATATAACGTATAAGTTCAGACATATATAAAAATATTTTAGCTATGCGAGCATGAAAAATTTGTAATCTCTAGAACTAACAGTTTGTCGACCACTGGAGAAGACATTGAACGTCACGCACCAAATTCTGAACTTTAAAATTCAAATCTCGTTTATTAGATAAAATTTTTAAGTCGTGTTTGCACTAAAATTCTTAGTCATCCAGCATTAAAAAAATTGATATAGGACTTCAGTTAAATTTATAGGGCGAATTTTTAAATAAATAAATATAAATATATCATCACGGCTTATTATCCATTGCTGGGTGTGCCAATCTGCTTTGTACACAGATATCGGTAAAGATGATATATTTGCACCGTGCGGGCGCTTACCAGGCGTCACCTCACGGGCACTCATTGCTGGCGTGGAGAGTGCACCACAAGGATCAATTTTGTGCCATTTAAAATTGGAAATATTTGGCGTCGGTCGGGATCCAACCCGGTTTCCCAGATTCTCGACCTAACACTCAGGCACGCGGCCACGAGACCCCATTTTTCATTATTCATTTGTACTTTATTGTAATAAGGTAAGGAGATATAAGATTGTAAAATATGCCTGGCTATTTATTTGTAAGTAATATTACTCAGTGCTTTTTATGAAATTCATAAGAAATGATGTATAAGAATTAGCAAACCATCTGACATTGGAAGATTAAATTTCACAACATATTATTATCTGTAACAGTATCCTGTGTCATGACATTTTTATTTATCAACTGTAATGCGCACAATACAACGAGGCATTAGATAATATTCTTCATTGTGGGTTGTGGTTAAGTCACAACATAAACATTTCTGCAATTCAAAACATTTACACAAAGATTTCAAACATTCTCTTTTAGACAATCTAGACAAATGCTTTGAATCACGTAGCCATATATTTCAATTAATTAAAACTTCTGAGTAACGTACGTAACAAAAGTTTTGAAAAAATTATAGCTCTTAATCGAATTTTTTTATTGAAATGTTGACATATGGGGTTGTTCCTATAAACTAAGAAGATAAGAAATCTATTTGATAGGGGACCATTATTTTCAATGCGACGCAGTTTTTTAATACAAACTTTGTCTCATTTTCTCTGGACGATGTTAAATCTACTTCACGGAAATATTCTTTTCTATAACACTGTTGTTCTTTTGGTATTCCCTGCCATTATTATATACTTTTCTACTAAGATATGCCAAGTCTTCAATTAATCGCGCCTGATAAACATTTGAAGGTTATGCTCTCTCTCTGTTTTCTATAAAATGTTGGCTACTTATTTTATTTTCGACCAAAATTCTGCCAACATAATCCTTAAATTCTAAATAGGGGAATACAGCGTAATTGAATTAAAAGAAATTAGGAAAAAATATTGAAAGTATATGCTTAATAATGAATATTAATAAACGATATAATTGAAATACTTCGGAAATAAGGGAGTTTTTGTTATAGCAGCTCGTCACTCATACGAATAACATATATATTATTTTGATTCCTGACCAATTCATGAGTAAAATAATACACTTTTCAAAAGAAACCACATCTATTAAATAATCTAAACGTCTACTTTCATTTGCTGGTCATACTATGCAGTATAATAATATTAATTTACATTTTATAATTATAATTTAGAAATAGCATATATTTTAAGAACTTTTAGGTTCACGAAAAAAATAGTTTGATATAAAAACTTATATTCGTGACGTCACATCTATATTTTCAATCTTCGGGGGACTATAACTCGCTTATTAATAGGAACTTTTTCACCGGATTTTCACCGACAGTCTTAGTTTTACTAATACGTTCAGATGAAATTATATTTAAAAAATCTGATGTGGCTAGCACATAACCTCTCGCCAGATATTTTACTTGGTTGTACGCATAAAACGAAAAATATTTTTAAATACAAATACATATATTCATGTCTCACTACAAAATAATTCTCATATATATTTGCAAAATCTATGGGATATTTTAATATAAATTATGTACAATACATACATTTTCTTTATATTCAATATCCTGAAATTTTCTTTTTCTACTTTCCTTTTCTTTTACTTTATATTCGTCATTTTTTCACAAATTCCTTTTGTATTCTTTTTTACGTATATTCTTTTGCGTTGTTGACTTTTTTATTTTCATAATCTTTATAATGACGTAAAAATATTTTTGACAATGGCATACAAATATTTTTGACAGTGACATTTATGTGTCAATTACAAACATTTGAATTTCTTGCCTTGTAGTAGTTTGATCTGAGATTTTTTACATCAAATTATTTTATATGCATTTCTTTATCTCTAAATCTATAGAAGATATAATAATGAATTTATTATTATCGAATAAAGAATTTAACGTTCTTTAATATAAGTATTTACATAAATTTTCGATAAATAATATTTAGATGATTTTTTTCTTGTAACTACTACTGCCGGTTGTCCAATTGTTACCAAAACTTAATCAACTCTTCCCATTATTGTTAGATTGAGGAACCCGCAGTTAAAAATGTCTTTAGTCTTATAGTATTTGAGAAATTGTGGATCCCACATCCACACACACACACACACACACACACACACACATACGGACATCATCGTAAAAATGTTATAATCGGATTCTAGGGACCTTAAAACGTGCTTATTCACTAAAATCTGGATATGCGATTTTTAACATGAATGCAATACCTCTTTTAGCGAGATAAAAATGATGGAATCGCCCATTGTTAAGTTAATTTGGGCGATGATTTTGACTTGAGCACTTTGAATGACTCTGCTGATTCGATTTGGGGGCAAAAGTTCAGGTCGCCCATTTTTTGGTAAATTAATATATATTACACTTTCTTCACATTCCCGTATAATTTGGTAAATAGTCGTCTGTCCAATACTTTGATCTCCAAAAACGTTAACAATTTTTTAGATTTGCATATTTCAAGTTTGTATAACATCTTTCAATTTTTTTTCTACCAATATTAACATTGTATATCATAAAACAACTATTATGTATTTGTTATGTCCAGTGGCAACTAGATTCGATCTTATTTAATAATAAAATTTGAAGCGATATTTTTTCTTAAAACTTTTGTTATATACTAGTACGTTAATCGCTCAATATTTCACCTGTATAGTGTTTACGTCAATATTTATAAACAAGTTGTACGGAATAAATAAATCGAAGGTGAGATGTGAGTTAATCTACACATCAAAATGTTGTTGTTGATGAAAATGTTAATCATAAAAATAAATACAACTACGTGACGATTTGTAGAACAAAGTGATCATGATATTGAAAACTGAAGGTTGTTCAGGTCATTTAAATTTTTTATAGGTAACTAAATAACAACAACATACATATGTATGAGGTGAGGTTCGGATAGGAAATATATAAGACAGTGGAACTGAGTTAGTTATGAAGGTTCGGTCATCCGAAGCGAATATCGGAAAAATATTTAGTAAAGAAAATGTATGGAGGTAAGATTTAGGGTGAGATAACGGACGTAGAGTATGTAAGACAATGGATGTTGTTAGCAGAAAGTTTTCCCGCGAGAAAACTTGTAAAGAGGAATATCAAAGTAAATAAAATTGATTTTATGTAATGGGGGTCCCCCACCTTAATAATAATTTAGAAAAATGATCATTTTTTATATGATAGGGATTATCAGTTCAAACACACATTTACTCTATTCCAAATTCTTACTACTTTCAAGGTACTCTGCTATCGCCTTTTCATAAATCCAGAAACCATTTTCACGTACCTATGTAAATGAGTGCAGACAATAATGAAACCATTTGCGTTTGAATGAAAGAAAAAGAAAACTTGAATTATATAATTAAAAGATTAAAACGCATATTTCCAATTATTGACCATTTAAATATATTTATATATTTTACGCACGACTGCATTAAAATTATTGCCTTGGCGGAAACTGAAATATTACACCCTGCGGGCAACAAAGTACACATGCGGGCGGTAAAGAAGCCATGCGGGCGGTAAAGTAGCTATGCGGGCGGCAAAGTAGAACATGTGGGCGGTAAAGTAGCACATGCGGGTGGTAAAGTAGAGCAAAATTCCGGCGACTGGTAAACAAACAGTAAAAATCTGGTGTGGCCAACACAATACCTCTCGCTATTTACCGACACAAAAAATATTAAGCTATAATCCTTATTTTTGGATTAGCGAATTTTACTCTAATTTTGGCAGTTTATTTCTTAAAATTTAAAATATAGTCTAATCTAATCCAAGTAACTACCTTTTTTAACCCCCTCAATAGGAATCCCAATTACAGAGTGGGTTCACATTCACACACATCCATGCCTTAGTGGGATTCGAACCCAGAGCCCCGAGGGCATTCATGACATGAGGCGTTGCTCTAACTATTGAGCCACCGAAATCTATAATAAAATGAAGATTAAATTTTAAATACCGGGATAGAATAGAATTCACTAATCCAAAAATGAGAATTAGCTTAAACATTTTTGCGAATCGTTAATTTTTATTAATCTAAATGCATTGGAAACCAAATTGAATTCCTTTTCTATTGTTCTATTTACTTTTTTTTTCTTTTTAAAACGTTACTAATATTATTTTGAAATGCTTAGTTCTTTGATAGTGACATTTATCTGTCAGTTGCATACATTTGAATAACTGAGTTTTGTTTGTTTAAAGCGTAGGCTCTGGGATTTAAATTATAGATAATTTTATAAATTTATCCATAAAATATATAGAAAAAATTTAATACAAATCTGTAGAAAATTTAATGATCTTTGATTTTTACAATAACATCAATCTCGAAAAAATAACATTTAAAGGTATTTTTCAAAGGAAAACTATTTTGAGCTTTTTGTAAAGTGCCATATCCGGTTTACACCAAAATCTAATGGGCTCTTTCCATTACAGAAAAAGTTCGAAATACAAGGTTTCAAAATTTTTGAGTGGAGGATCCACACATACATACAGACATCATCGTGAAAATGTTAAAATTGGATTCTAGGGACCTTAAAACGTGGTCATTTACCAAAATCTCGATATGCGATTTTTAGCACGATCCCTATACCTCCCTTCCCAAGGGTAGCGGGAGGTAAAAATAAAATTGGAAAAGTATTTTAAAAATAAAAATAAAATAAATAAATATATCTTCATGGCTGGGTGTGCCAATCTGCTTTGTACGCAGATATCGGTAATGATGATGACATATTTGTACCGTGCGAGCATTTACCAGGCGTCACCTCACGGGCACTCATTGCTGGCGTGGAGAGTGCACCACAGGGGCCAATTTAAAAAATAATAGTAAAAGGTCGGCTTGGTGGCCGAGCGGTTTAGCGCACATCTCATAGCTCGCAGTGACGTCACCCGAACATGTTCCGTGCGTTCGATTCCCGCCGACCGACAATGTGTGATTTGTCGTAAAAAATAAATACAGCTACTTGTATTTATCACATTTGGATGCTATAAGCTGGCCACTTCTACATCTTAAATAAATGTCGTAATGTCCGACATCCAACGGGCAATATGGCAGTGGTAAAACATTGCGGCTCGGTGAGTCCGGTTAGAGGGTAAACGGCGACAGCTGTATACAAGCCCTAACTAGATAATAATAGTAAAAGAAGAAATATATGAATAGTAAAGCTTATAGAATATAGGAAAGACAAAAATATGTGCAATGAGATAAAATTATTGTTAGATAATTCGCTTATTTTTTAAGTAAATTATAATTTATATTGTAGGAGTAATATTTATTTCATTTGTATATGTCAGAAACAGAAAAGGTCCTTGAATATTTTACATTTATATAATAGAAACTTTAATATCTTATGCTTGAAGAAAATGGGTAGCTAGTAAAATATTGACATTTAAAACATATTTTATTATCAAAGAATAAAATGGAAAAAAATAAAGTAATTCATATTACTAATCGAGCGGCCTTGAAATTATTTTTTTTTTCACATGGAATGTGTTATATTTCCGAAAATAATGGTATCAAATAACAGTTACCTAGGTTACATCATGCATGACTCATAACAGAAGCATGCTTGATTGTTGATATGAAATATTTCAAACATCTGTCATTTTATTATTCATTAATATGCCATAATATTATATATTACGATCATTGTAAATCTAATTTTATGTGTGTGTAGGTACGTAAAAATTAATTATATGCGTAATAAAATTCCATTGTTACCTCTATTATAAATTCCGGAATTATAAATGATAATGAAATTCTTTATACACATTTTTTAGGTCAAATCCTTACGAGTATATTGTTAAACTTTTCGTCACTAAAAATTATAATGTTTTTAAGTATTTCAATGAATTTTAAATTATGTGACGCCAGATCTTTATACCGGGTGTTTTAGGCCGAGCGACACATGGGGGATTAACATGTGAAATCAGTTAATTGTGAGTAGTATATCCCCAGTGTAAGATATTAAGCTGAAATTTTGTATACTTATTGGAGGGTATTAATTCTACTGTATACAGTATAAATTAATAAATTTAAATGTATAATATTAGAAAAAATTAAGAAAATTTGTAGAATTTCCAGGATTATTATTCGTATAACGGGCAAAATGGTTACTAAGTAACAGTACAAATAGCATAGTGGTAGCGTATGCGCTTGGTAATAAACAAAACTCGAAGAAACTGGGTTCGGAACCAGCCAGCAGCAAAATTTAATTTTTAATTTTTACTATTCAAAATAATTTTTTTATAAATATGTTTTTAATCTTTTACTGACTTTTAATAAAATATAAACATATTTAAAGCATAAATTATACGTATTTTGTAAAATCTAAATCATATTGATTACAACATAGAGTTAAATAATTACAATAAATATTTATAATAAAAATAACGTATCCATTTTATTAAATATCAACAAAAAATTAAAAATATGTTAACAATAAAAATTATTTTTAGAAGTAAAAATTTTGCTGCAGGCCGGTTCCGAACTCAGTCTCTCAGAGTTTTTTTTTATTACCAGGCGCACACGCTACCACTATGCTAGTTAAGCTGTTACTTGCTAACCATTTTTTCCGGGATATGATTGACAATCCTGGAAATTCTACAAATTTCCTTATTTTTTTTCTACTAATATACATTTAAATTTTCTAATTTGGACTGTAATTCATAGAATTAGTATCCCCCAATAAGTACACGAATTTTCAACTTAATATCTTGCACTTGGGAGATATTATTCACAATTAACTGATTACTGATTTCATATGTTAACCGCCATGTGTCGGTCGGACTAAGACAGCCGGTATACGATTAAGAACTTATTTGTTTACATCTGGCATACAATATACAACCACGCTCTATACTACTATAATCACTTTAAAGTTGTGACGTTATACCGTTATAGTTTTTATTAAAATTATGAATGAATAGTTAATTTATGTAGCAAGATACTAAAGTTCTACTTTTTATCATGAATGTGGAATTTAATAAATAATTATGACTGATAAATAGGAACTTTATTGCCGAGATGCATATTAAATTTTATTTGAAATCGAAATTTTGTGAAAATGAAAGGAATATTTATATTTATAGGTTATGTTGACACATCTGACAGTTGGTGTCAGTCATACAAACGAACATGAAGAATACTCAAAATTATGTGTGTCATCTCAAAGTTCTTCATCGGAATTATTTAATTCGTTCTTCTTGTACGTATTTTTTATCATTTTACGTACAAATTTACTATTTTATCGTACACCTACCGAAATATATGTACAATAATTATCATAAGGTTGGAAACACTGCATTTGCATGTACTTTTTAGCGTATTCCGAAATTGAACCACGGTAAACACTGAAAATGGTTAATGTTTAACCGCGGTTACAATGTGATCGGCACTGGGCTTCCACCAGCTAACAGCCAACCTCAACTTTAAACACGTGACACGTGCACCCAATAGGGTAGTTCCGTAATTACGTCATATGCGGCGCGCTTCATTTAAACTACTGTCCTACCGGTAAACACATCGTTCAAAGTAAACCTTATTGCCACAGCAAATAAGAACTATAATTTTAAGCAGTTCATTTCGTCGCCAATATCTTACTTAATTAAGAAAAGTAAGGTATTTAAGCTATCATTCAGTGAAGTTTCAATATTACCCTTTCAATTAAACAAAGCAAATTACACTAATTTTTAATAGCAATTATTCTATTTGCTTTAAAAAACTTTTCATTGAATTACATGTTTGTTCAATCTCGAAGATATTCGTGAAACATCGCGTGAAGCGGCCGGAAGAGCCCGTTTGAAAGACAGCGAATCTTTTTTAGGTTACAGAACCTTAAGGACACGACATATTATTAATATATTAACGTGGATAGACAGAGTATTTTCAAACTTCAGTGGACTATAACTCGCTTATAAATAGGAAGTTTTTCACAGGATTTTCACCGATAGTCTTAGTTTTACTTATACGTTCAGATGAAATTATATTAAAAAAATCTGGTGTGGCCAACACAATACCTCCCGCCATTTACAGCCCGAGTCACAAAAAAGATTAAGTTAAACTTTATTTTTGGAATAGCGAATTTTACTCTAATTTTGACAGTTTATTTCTTGAAATATAGTCTAATCTAATCCAAGTAACAACCTTTTTTTTAAACCTCTCAACAGGATTAAATCCCAATTACAGAGGGGGTTCACATTTACACACATCCATGCCTTAGTGGGATTCGAACCCAGAGCCCCGTGGGCACTCATTACATGAGGCGTTGCTCTAACCATTGAGCCACTGGAGCTATAATAAAATGAAGATTAAATTTTAAATACCGGAATAGAATAGAATTCACTAATCAAAAAATGAGGATTAGCTTAAACATTTTTGTGAATCGTTAATTTTTATTAATCTAAATATATACCTACATATTTACTTATGCTGGAAACTGTATTGAATTCCTTTTCTATTGTTCTATTTACTTTTTTCTTTTTAAAACGTTACTATTATTATTTTGAAATGATTAGTTCTTTGATAGAGTCATTTATCTGTCAGTTACATACATTAGAATATCTGGGTTTTGTTTGTTTAAAGCGCAGGATCTGGGATTTAAATTATAGATAATTTTATAAATTTATCCATAAAATATATAACCTTAGAAATAGACTATTTGGGCCTTAAGGATCAAGGATAAATTAGGTAAACAACGAATAGTCTATTTCTACGTTTAATACTTATATGGGATCACAATAGTTCCTTTTCAAACATAAAATATATAGAAAAAGTATTAATGCAAATCTATAGAAAATTGAATAATTTTTAATTTTTATAATAACATTAATCTCGAAAAAATAACATTTAAAGGTATTTTTCAAAGAAAAACTATTTTGAGCTTCTAGTAAAGTGCCATTTCCGGTTATCCGATTTTCACGAAAATCTAATGGGCTCTTTCCATTACAGAAAAAGTTCGAAATACAAGGTTTCAAAATTTTCTGAATGATAGTATCTGGTTACTGAAAAAGTAACCGCGGTTAGCGTGGTTCAATTTCGGAATACGGTACGATCAGTGACGATTTCAAATAACAGTTTTTAATACCGAACCCTACTGCTGAAGATGTAAATTACTTACTTATCTATTTTTCAAGTTCATATTTTCATAGATAAAGTTTTCTTAAATTCAGAGCAATATCTTATATGTTTGTATGTTTACAATTTTCAAAGTATGACGGAATGATGTGTAGATACAAAAATAAAGCAAAAGGATATATGTAGTTGAGTAAAAGATTCTTCCTACAACCATTCCATTTCTGCGATACAATCATTCCAGCCAGTGATCTATATAGGGAGTATATCCTCGTATCAACTGTCACGCTTGTATCGTACATCACGCTCACGGCTCACGTATTCCTATCTATTCCTTCACGTTCACGCTCACCTCTCCATGGCAATGATCTGCTGCTTCTGGTGTTGGTAATGGTACATCTGTGCGGACTGCGCGAGGCGCCGGTCCCCAGTGGGGGATACGTCTTTGTTGGGCCCCGTTACCCCGTATGCGGGGTATTCTACGTCCGAGGCGTTCTTCACGTTCTTCTGGAGACTGAAAAACAGAAAAGTGGGGTTAGATATTGGTGATACAAAAATATATGAATGACAAAAACTAATATTATTATTCAACAAAATTTGGTATCTAGGGGTATTTCGACATGCCCAGTTCAACTAAATTATTTTCAAAATTGTCATACTTTCGGTTTAATAGTATCTAACTTTCTTATTTTAAATAGAATGTTATATTTATTACCTCCCGTCATACCATAGGTAAGGGAGGTAATGTTATCGGTCCAAAAATTCGATGGAGAGTTTTCAGTAAATAAGCACGAATTAGAGCCCCCACAAGTTTTTACTATTTTTACGATGATGTTTGTGTGTGTGTCTGTGTGTGACGATTATTTTCTCCACTATAACCCTTACAACAAACTTTCGAAAATTTCTATTTTCCGATTTTAAGCTTTCTGCATTCATATAAAGAGTTGATTAGATTTTGGGTAAAATTGGACAACTGGAAGTGATATTTTACTTGAAGCCCATAACAGTTTTTTATGAAAAATTATATTAAAATATAATCCAAAACTTTTCAATTGTAGTATTTAAGACTTTCATATCAAACGGGAAAAACATATTAGATTTTGGCTAAAATTAATAAACCGGAAGTGATACTTTACTTGAAGCTCTGAACAGATTTTCATGAAAAATATATTAATACAATCCAAAACTTTTCAAATTTCGTATTTAAGACATATATTAATGAGAACGACGTATTAGATTTTTTCTAAAATTGATAAACCGGAAGTAGTAATTTTAATATTATGATATATTCAAAAACTTTTTAAATTTAGTATTTACGACTTTTATATGAAAGGGAACAACATATTAGATTTTGGCTAAAATCGATAATCCGGAAGTGATACTTTACTTGAAGCTCTGAACAGATTTTCGTGAAATATATATATATATATATATATATATATATATATATATATATATATATATATATATATATATATTCAAAAACTTGTCAAATTTGGTTTTTAAGACTTTTATACGAAGGGGAGCAACATATTAGATTTTGGCTAAAATTGATAAACATATTTTCATGAAAAATATATTAATACAATCCAAAACTTTTCAAATTTGGTATTTAAGACTTTTATATTAATGATTACGACGTATTAGATTTTTTTCTAAAATTGATAAACCGGAAATAGTAATTTACAGACAGCTATAAACAAATTTTCTCGAAAAAACATATTAAAACATGATCCAAAACTTATCAAATTTAGTATGTAAAACTCGTGTATAATTTGAAACAACATATTAGATTTTGACTATACTTATATGATAAACCTGAAGTGGTACTTAATTTGGAGCTCTTAACAGATTTTCTACGAAAAAAATTATAAAATATAATCCAAAATTTCGTATTACAGACTTTTCTATTTATTGGAACAACAAATTAGATTTTGTTTACAAACGATCAATCGGAAGTGATACTTTACTTAAAGCTCATTGCTGTTTTAAATATGGAACTGACGGGAGGTTATGTGCTGGCCACATCATATTTTTTTGTAACAATTTGGAATGCAGACGACAAATAAACTTTTTTAAATTATAGTTCCAGTAATAATATACTAAATCTGTTTATCTATTAAAGTAATAAATGTCAAAATTCAGTTTAGAAATCCTTGTCATATTATGATAGCAGAGTCTGGGTTTACCCTTGTCAGACTATATCATTGGTAAGTGGTACCCTAACGTTGCCTCAGTGTTTATAGTCTAGACAGATATTTATTTGTTGATAATTATGGCTTCAAAATTATTAAGCTTACGTGAACTAGATACCGGACTCTATGGATGTCAAATGATATCCTGCACCCCTTGAATATCCTCTCATGAAGATGTTAACCTTACAGCTTTTAGTTTGTTTTAGATACCTACTCATCATGTCGAAAAGACAAGTAGTCGGGGTCACATTTGCATTAGTCGTGAATGTATTATAATTTCCATAATGTGTGAAAACAGTTTTACAAACAAAGATATTGTTTTCACAACAATAAATTTATAATTAAAAATTTGTACAAACTATCTTAACGTCAAGTTAACAGTGAGAAAATTAAAAAAAAAAATCTGATGTGGCCAGCACATTACCTTCCGTCAGTTCTATGTATTTTGTACAAATTTCATACGGAAAGTTCCTTGCTAAATTAAATATTCTATTTCTTGTACATTACCTTCCGGCAGTTGCATGTATTTTATGCAAATTTCATACAGAAAATTATTATTTTGTGACGTTTTCTATATACAGTGTAATGTATCTGCAGAAATAAAAGATTTATTATTATTTCTTGTACATTACCTTAAAGCAGTTGTATGTATTTTATACAAATTCCATACAGAAAGCAAAAGATCCTATACCTATTTCCAGTAAAATTATAAGACAAACACACTATGTCAATTTCACTTGACACTGACATCTTTCAATCAAAATTTTCTTAATATAGTAGCTGTTTCCACAGCTATGGCTACTTTATGAAATTTAATTTCTTTATAATTTTTTAACTCTATATCCATTTAATATTAGATATAAAATGCAGTCAAATCGTATAGAAAATAAAATATTCTTTAATATTTATAATAACATTAAATGTGAAAAAATGATATTTAACATAGTTTTTTCAAGAAAAATGTTAAAATCTTCAAATGAGGATACTTCCGGTTATCCAATTCTAACCAAAATCTAATCAGCTCTTCGCATGGATGTAACGAAGAGAAATACGAAAGAATTATAATTTTTGGAATTGTAGTATGGAAGTTATCGTAGACGAAAATTTTGTTACACACACACACACACACACACACACACACACACACACACACACACACACACACACACACACACACACACGGACACACATACATACATACACACACACACACACACACACACACATACAGACATCATCGTAAAAATAGTAAAATCGTATTCTAGGGACCCTAGAATGTGCTTATTCATCAAAAACTCACCACCGAATTTTTTGACCAAAGACAATACCTTCCTTACCTAAAGGTGACGGAAGGTAAAAACACAAGTGTTCTTTATAAACAAATCCCTGCAGAAAATTAATATAATTTTAGCCTAAATGATGAATATGTAATGTTGAAATCTGAAATTATTTGTTTTACTTTAATTTAACACACAGTCAACCATCATGTTTACTGAATAAACAATATAACAATGCGCTATTTAATTAATTGAAACATGTCCTGATGATGGTTGATACATATCACACACATGATAAATTATTAATGTATACAACTGTCACCAACACTAAAGTAATAACAATTTTGAAATTATGTATTATGGCTTCAAGTTTATTTTCCGACCGCAGCACACATCACATATGTGTATTTAGATTCATGTGGTAACATACTTTTGTTGCTTATATAGGTAATAGGTATTTCTTTAGAACTGAATAAAGTTTGATTAAATAATAAATATATCATTATTAACTCCTGTAAACTACATTTCACCTACACTATTTTGTTCAAATCAAATACTACTGATACCTATCAATAAAAAATATGGTGTGGCCAACACAATACCTCCCGCCTTTTACAGCCCGAGTCACAAAAAGATTAAGTTAATCCTTATTTTTGAATTAGCGCATTTTACTCTAATTTTTGACAGTTTATTTCTTAAAATATAATCTAATCAAATCCAAGTAACTACCTCTTTTTAAATCCCTCAACAGGATTACATCCCAATTACAGAGTGGGTTCACATTCGCACACATCCATGCCTTAGTGGGATTTCAACTCAGAGCCCCGAGGGCACTCATGACATGAGGCGTTGCTCTAACCATTGAGTCACCGGAGCTATAATAAAATGAACATTAAATTTTAAATACCGGGATAGAATAGAATTCACTAATCAAAAAATGAGGATTAGCTTAAACATTTTTGTGAATCGTTAATTTTTATTAATCTAAATACATACCTACATATTTACTTATGCTGGAAACTGTATTGAATTCCTTTTCTATTGTTCTATTTACTTTTTTTTCTTTAAAACGTTACTAATATTATTTTGAAATGATTAGTTCTTTGATAGTGACATTTATCTGTCAGTTAAATACATTTGAATAACTGCGTTTTGTTTGTTTAAAGCGTAGACATAGATAATTTTATAAATTTATCCATAAAATATATAGAAAAAGTATTAGTGCAAATCTATAGAAAATTTAATAATTTTTAATTTTTATAATAACATTAATCTCGAAAAAATAACATTTACAGGTATTTTTCGAAGAAAAACTATTTTGAACTTCTAGTAAAGTGGCATTTCCGATTATCCGATTTTCACCAAAATCTAATGGGCTCTTTCCATTACTGAAAAAGTTCGAAATACAAGGTTTCAAAATTTTCTGAATGATAGTATTTGAGTTAAAGTGGAGGATCCACACATACATATACACACATTCATACATCATCGTGAAAATATTAAAATTGGATTCTAGGGACCTTAAAACGATTTACCAATATCTCGATATACGATTTTTAGCACGATTCCTACCTCCCTTACAAAGTGTAGTGTTCGTCTCTTAAAACATTAATTTTTAGTTTTAAAGTTTTCCAATAACCAATTTGTATATTTTCGCAAAATTTCATAGTAGTTATTTCTGTATTAAGGGTATAATTAAAAGATTATAGCACGGGGGAATGTTTAAAGCTCGACGCGTAGCGGAGATTTTTAATTTTCCCGAATGTTATAATCTTGATTATGCCCGTGCTATGTACAACGTTTTATTTTATTTTGGTTCTCGAAATTCAAGAATTCAATGGTATACTTGTATATTCGTTATCGTTTTGCTGGCGTTGTGAATCGTAAGTATGCTGTGGTTTCTACGTAATCTGTTATAATGTGATAATTTAGTGTCAGATGAACATGACAGTTATCGGTTATTCCAAAGAAATATTGGATGAAATTGAATCTGCACAAGGCAAGTTGGTTTCACAGAAGTCAAAAGACCTATACGAGAAAGAATACGAATGATTTGCGAGTGGTTCAAAAAATGTGATTTATCAAATTTGTTGTGTTATTTGACATTTATCCACAAACCACAATTTTGATATGTTTGAATAGCTGTCGCCTGGCAACTTTATAGGCCCCCGGGCAATAAAAGCCATATTGCACACGCTTTTGAGGGCGAATAAACAAGTTTATGATTCCAAAATAAAATAATAGTTATTTATTATATGAGTGTGGAATGTATCATATTATTCACGAAAGAAAAAGTTTGGCCACGTAGCCCGCAGGGCGAGCGGCTAATTTTCTTTAGTGACTAATATATATTCCACACGAGTGTAATACAACGTTTTATCCAACACTTTTTCAAAAACTTCTTAAATCATTTGTATATTGTCATTCATTGTTTGACACTGACAAGTCAATTGATGTAGTATTTTAATTTACAAAGTAGCCATTGAATGGTTGTTATGGTTTTGTTATATTGTTATTGAAAAAAATTGCTGTAATAATTATTGTCTGTCATTGCGAATTATTTGAAAGAAAAATGCAATAAAATGGGTGAAAATGAGGATCTTCCTTTAAAACGTATTCACTTAGAAGCACAAGCAGCATGTTTGAATTTAATTCCGAAGCAAGTAACCACTAACTCGTTTCTCGTTTTCGTTTCATCAGCCGTACATGACAGCTGTCATTTTGTAAAGATAATAAGTAACCTATTTTAGCATAAATGTTAATAATAATTTAAATAAATGTTTCATAATATTAAATTATTTCAATAATAAAATAATTTTGTAAAATTGCTTTTTATTTATATTAAAAAAAAAACACAAAAATCAGTAATAGTTCCCCCGTGACTTCGAAAATATTCTCTCACGGAATGACTAATGTTATGCATTAGTGATTTCAAATAACCATAGTAACAAGTATATTACGAGTCGTTGGATAAAATATTTAACATATAACTTTAATTTAAATAACTTTGTAAAACTTGGTTTGCATGTATACTAAACATAGTGAACAAGTGAACTATTTACTGTCAAACAAGCCATTTGTTTCGAAAAACATCGCCACCAACGTTCATTTCAATTGAGAATATTGTATTGGTTTTACAGTTTACTTATGTAAAATAAATAACTGTTATTCATATAATCTTGTGTCATTATTTCAAAATAAACTACACAGTTTTTTTTTTGCATTTATAAAAATGTAAGACGTAAGAATTTAGAGGTGGAAAATTTCAGAGCAAAGAGTTGAAAAGTTTCAACGATCGAAGAACAATCATTTGTGACAAGTTAAGCGTCGACGGGTCGAATTTGTCACATAAAACTTTTACTCAGATAAAACTTTCAATTGATGGTCCAGTCAGACGAAACTTATTCCCTGAACTTGAATACTGTATCATCCAATATTCGCAGCCTCAATCATTACGGTAATATCATACTTTATCTACACTTAGCTTGATGTATTTTTTATGAGATTGAGAAAAAATAGATGACGATGAATAATTAATAAAGTTATAAGGGCAATTTATGCAACCCCTACATTGTACGGCTCATTAAAACAGGCAGAGGGTGGAAATTACTACGCAAGGGTCAAGTTTGACAACTTCCAGGAGAGAACAGACTTGCTTCAATATAAATTATGGTCCTATTAAGGGACCTTTCTCGTTTTATCCTAAATGGAGAATGGAGTAATGAAATTTCGATCATTTATTCAAGCTTGCTGACACGTTACAGATGAGAGACGACGAATTTCAAACAAAGAAATTATCGGATGTAATTATCAATAATTCGAACCACAATTGGGCTGAAAAGATTTGGTATTGTATGGCAACAATAATTCATTTTTTCCGATACACAAATTAATTAATTTTGTTGTTTACAATTTCACATATTTCAATATTTTAAAATGATATTGTCGGGTAAATAAAATGATAAAAACATATATATTTATTTTCAATTATTCATAATTATAATTTTACTGAAACAGTTTAAGAAAGGTCATGAAATCGAGATCGATTCTGATCGACATCATTATTTTCAAATTTCATATATGTGACCCCCAAAAATTAAGAATGGGGCCTGACTGTCTGGTTGCGAATCTGAAGACCCGGGTTCGATCTAGATCAGCGTTTCTTAACCTATGGGTCGCGAGGAGGTTTAAGTGAATCGCGTAAACTATTCAGAATTTTATAATTTTGATTACATAATGCCAATCATATTTTTCTAAAACGTATAATATAAAATTTCACTAAAATGTTACTTATGTTAGCAATACAATGCAGAATTGTTACTCCTAATAACCCTACCGAGGCATTGAGTTCATTTCGGTTAAAATAAGAAAACCCAATCATGGGAAATAAATAATTGAAAATATTATTACCTTTTGCTACTACCTACTATCTACATGTGCGAATCTGGTTTATCTGCTCTTGTAATTACTAAATCTAAATTTTAGGAACAGGTGCGAATTGAAGAACTTTCAAAACTTATGCAAACTCAGGGTACACGTTAATTAACATTAATTTTTGTAAGCTACTTGTATTTTTTATTTTAAATTTTAAACATTTTCGAAAATTAAATTAACATTAATTTTTGTAACCTACTTGTATTTTTTATTTTAAATTTTAAACATTTTCGAAAATTAAATTGGTCATATGGGAATGTAACTAATATTTACGTTTCTGCCATTTTAACTATCAGACACAATTAAAATTGTATCAAATTCATGTACAAAATTTTCGTTTTATTTAAAATAATTGTTGGTCTTTTTATGGTATTAAATTTATATTATTTTGTTTATAAATAGGTAGGTATGTGATATATTCGTCCATATTCATTTTATTTTCATAAATAGATTATAGATTATAATGACATTTGTTTTTTTATTTATTAAAGAATTTTCTAGTGGGTCGCGAAACCCATACAATATATAAATTTGGGTTGCGCATTAAAAAGGTAAAGGAACGCTAATCTAGATCAACGCCACAGTTATTAAATTTTAAATGGTACCTACAAAAGTAACTCCTGTGGTGCACTCGCCACGACTGTAATGAAAAACCCATTTGGTGACGCTTGGTAAATGTCCAATGTCCTCACGATTCGAATATGTCATCATCATTACCGATATCTGCGTATAAACCAGATTTGGTGTACCCAGCAAAGGATAATTTGCGCATGCGCTGTGATGATATATTTATTTAAATATTAACACTTAAGTTCTATTAAAAATGAATAATATAAGAAAGAAAACAAGATATTTTCCACATCAGATTGTTACAAAATGTGTTCAAATAGATTGCTTCTTGCCTCCTATTTGAATTTGTAGGCAAACATCGCACGATTTATTAAGGAAGCTTGGACGCTCTGTTAGACCGGGGGCTAGTGCTACGTGAAAAATGTATCATGCTATTCCAAATACTGACCCTTGGTGCTTACTTTAAATACCCTGGCGAACAATTTGCTGTCTTTCCCCGGAAAAACGACGATCTATTTCACTGTGGGTTATGGCCCAAATTTGTAAAAAATGATATTTTAGAATCTAGTATTCTGTATCGGACCTCCATTTTTTGTGTCTTTTAGGGTAAAAATTATCAGTTGACTAAAGCCCGGATGGAATGGCATGGACAATTTCTGATAAGTGAAATTCACAGCATATAAGGCTTTAGCGCCATTTATTATCAGCTAACATTTACATACACTTTTAATGTCATTTTAAGCAAGTCCCATACAGAGAATACCCTAGATTCTAAAATATCATTTTTACCTCCCGCTACCCTTGGTAAGGGAGGTATAGGGATCGTGCTAAAAATCGAGATTTTGGTAAATGACCACGTTTTAAGGTCCCTAGAATCCAATTTTAACATTTTTACGATGATGTCTGTGTGTATGTGTGTGTGGATCCTCCACTCTAACTCAAATACTATCATTCATAAAATTTTGAAACCTTGTATTTCGAACTTTTTCTGTAATGGAAAGAGCCCATAAGATTTTGGTGAAAATCGGATAATCGGAAATGCCACTTTACTAGAAGCTCAAAATAGTTTTTCTTCGAAAAATACCTTTAAATGTTATTTTTTCGAGATTAAATTAAAGATTATTATATTTTCTATAGATTTGCATTAATACTTTTTTTATATATTTTATGTATAAATTTATAATATTATCTATAATTTATAACATTTTATGATTACATTCTTTGACTAAAAAATAAATGTTTGCCTTCCTTAAATCAGAAGGTTTTCATTATATTTTTCTTCATAGAAACTACATTGAAAAGTATTATTAAATTCTTTATACATAAAATTTAAAAAAGAAATAATGAATCTTTTCAGAAAATTTGAATAAGTAATAGCGTCAGTAATTACTAGGAGAATATTATTCTACTTATTTCAATAAATTATTTCTCATGTTTTCCTCTTTTATATAATTTACATTTTATTTATCATTTTATAATAAAAAAGATACATTTATGAAAAATTGTATTATTATACAACAACAGCATCTCGACGTCTTTTACCTTACTTATTCAACCATTCGTTAATTAAGCAGGAATAAAAACAATAGAACTTTTACTTTTCGCTGTAAAATGTAATAAAAACAAGATTAAAATGATTAATACTTTTTTCATCCTATTGTTCTCTAATATTTGTTTATAATTGACTGAATGTGAATTTACATCATGCAGACAGTTGAGATGTAATTAATTTATCATTAAGGCATTATGGGAATTTAATGTACATTACTATTCACGGTATATCAATATTCAATGTAGGTAAGTAATTTGCAGAAAATATTTGGCACATCTACATATTCTACGGATTAAAGAAGTTTAAATGTATAGACTGATCTGATCTATTTTGCTTTTAAATTGGTATAGTTCATTAGCATTTCAAAGCATAATAATTGCAGAAATTATCATTTTCTATTACCGTGCTCTTATGACTTATGAGTCTATAAAAGCACTGTAAACAAGTCGTTTAGAAGATCTATAAGCGCACTATTTGATACAATGTATTAATGTATATTTTCAGACAAAATTCACAACACACAAACAGGTTCATTCACAAATCGAAATTAGTTTTAGTTTTATGTTTTTATTTCAAGAATATTGGAGTCATGTTATCTTATGTAGCCATTCACAAATCAGTATTTAGTTCTCGTTTTAACATAGAAGTTTGCAAACTCCAAACTTAAGTTTTAGTTTACGTTTTATATTTAAAAATCGACCAATAGGAAGAAGCCTAGAATGATGTAGTGATATGTAGTTATCTCTTTCTATCAGCTGTCATCGTGGCACAGTGTCATCGAAAATAGGTACATAACCAAATTATTTTAAAGATTTAAAGTCAAAAAATTAATAGCAGAAAAATATTATGTTTATGTACGGTATTATTGTTAAAATTGTATACAAAAAGAAAAAAAAAATAGAAGAAGATGGTGGGTTAGACCCATAAATCAAGTACGTAGAGAACAGGGCGATTGGTACAATTTAATTCTTACCTTACAACTCTGCTGACCATAAATGTCAAATGTTAAAAATATTTTTTGAGGTTACATGATAGTTTCACAAAAATAAACACATATGGCATCATATGCTAAATAGTATTATAAATAGTTATTTCTGAATGGTCCTTAAAACTAAAACATAAAACACAAAACAGAAAACCAAAACCGAAAACTAAATACAATTTGTGAATGAACCTTTAAGTAAAATATATGAAGTTTGCATAAAATTCTTAATTTAAGTTAAGTTAAATTAATTACATTTCTAATTTGAAGCTTTCGAACACTGACACTTGAATGTATTGACATAAACTTATATTTATATGTATAATTACTAATGAGGTGTTGCACGGTTTTTTTTTCTTTGCTTTAATTCAAAGATTAAGAAAAAATATTTTACCCCTATTTTTTATTTTTTTCGTATTATTCTTTATTCATGAGAAAATTGTCTTTGAAATTATAATGTTTGAATTTCCGCTTCCCCTTTCGACTGATGACGTTCGAATCGAACTTACCAATGAGGGTGTGGCTTACATTTGCCACCAACGGAAATAAAACGACTGACAGTCATGACAGCTGTCAACTACTATTGATTTTTGTATTTGGAAATAATCAAACATGGTTGTAAAAAGTGTTTTGTGCAGTATGCCCAAATAGAACTGATAATAAGGAAAAATATATCTAGTAGTGCCTCAAAATGAAGAAAGAAGAACGAAATGGTTGTCGCAAGTAAAGATAAAAACATAAAATCATAACTTCTTTGTTGTAAAGATCATTTTGATGTAAATATAAATATTTTTATAATTAAATAAGAACTATTGAATACATTTAATTTTTTAGCTGGAAAATGATGCACTCAGGCTACGGTTTCTTATACCGGTTAATCTTTGCACTAATGGAGCATAAGAGAGATTGATAAATCTAGGATGAAACATTACTAGACGGTATTTCTTAAGACCACTACTACTAATGTCAATCTCCAACTAAAGAGGAACTGTTCCAAACAATGTGTAGCTGGAATATGTTTATATAAGTTTTAACAATATGTATTCTGTATGTTCCTAACACGAAATAAATCCAAAAGTCAAAATAGACAATAATGTATGTGTGCGTGTCAGGTGTCAACTAAAATGGAAAAAAGAGAACGGGGAAAAATTACTTAGAAATACACAAAGCAAACATGTTGGAGATAAATAAATGTAAAAATAATACATGGGGTGAAATGTATAATGAATTTAATTTAGTTAATATTGACATGTGTCAAATTTATTTTACGGAATAAAATTTACTTCCTCGCACATCGTTGGAGTAATTTATACTACAGATTTAATTAGCTAGTATTTTTATTCTTGTTTTGACGAAAATCTCTGGAATAAAGTATTTTACTTCAAGAGTAAATTTTACTTTGCTAGTGCTTTACTTATCCATCTTATAATACAGGGCATTGAACTCTGAAATATAACGCTGTAATATAATAATAAATAACTAAGAACTACACTAAAGAACCAAAAATCACGCTGCACTATAAGTCAGACCTTATGTCACACAGTTGTCATTAAAGCAATCATTGACGTTGATGTTTGATACATTTGTTTTTTTTTCATCATCTTTCCAGTTTTGTCATTGGCTAATGTAAGTCTGATGTCACAGGCAGTGTAATTTGGCGCCAATTCAAAAAGTAATTTTTTAAATTGCTACTGTGCTTAATATATACAGTAATTTGAACAGAAAATCATATTTAATAATACTGTAGAACATACTTATTCGAATTTCAGAAGAAAAAAGATGTTAATTTTTTTTGCAATACCTCATTATAATATCGCTTAATTTCAGTGCTGTGAATAAGCCTTAAGTATAATTTCAGTGCTGTGAATGAGCCTTAAATGTGAAATTTAAATTATTTAGCGGGAAGAGTTACCAACATAACTGACAACAAAACACAAAGTAATATTTTTGACTAGTCAATTTTTTTAAAAAAATCTCGTTCTAAAATTACCTCAATAGTAAAATAAGTGTTTCATAAGGCCTGTAAGGTCCTCGCAGCTTGCAACCTTTCTTGCAACAATATACATTAGTTATCTTTAGTTGTTTCTGATGTACGCACGCATTTTATTACCTCTGATACTTTTTGACGACATTTTCATCCTTATTTTTGATTTTGTAATGTAATGATCTTATTTTCCAACTGTACTTAAACTGTAAATAACTTCAGCAAGTTTTTGTAAAATTTACGTATTTCGCATAACTCACGTACGTACACACGTACAGGGTGTAAATCGAAAAGTGGAACATAGGCGTTTAACATGGGAAGTTTTTCTTTGTGGAAACGCTACCTAATTATTTTATGCAAAAACACTTCAAACAAAAATTATAGAGATTTAAATTCATGCGAAATTATCAATTTAACTCTTCATATAAACGTAAAAATTATAAAGCTACAGTTTTTATGAGTTTTTCGTCAAGACTGCCATGGTTTTATGACAAAAAATTAAGAAATGCGTAATTATTAACGGTCAATTTGGACTAGTACACAATAGTATATTAACACAAAACACAAAGAGGTGAACTGTTTTAGTTCTGATTGACAGATAAAAACAACTCATTTATTTATTCTTTGACATACTCGTAAATCCATGGCTGCCTAAAGTAAAAGCTCATGAAAACTGTAACTTTATAATTAATTTTTACATTTCTATGAACAGCTAAAATAATCGTTTTACATTATTTATATGCAGAATTTAAATCTCTATAACTTTTATTTGAAGTATTTTTACATAAAATAATTAGGTAATGTTTGCGCAAAGAAAAACTGATTTCCCATGTTAAACGCCTATGTTCCACTTTTTGATTTATACCCTGTACGTACGTACATACATACGTACGAACAGACGTCACGACGAAATTAGTCAAAATGGATTCAGGGATGGTCAAAATGGATATTGCCGTTGAAATCGGAAAACCGAAATTTTCGCGATTACAATACTTCCTTTATTATGTACAAGGAAGTAAAAAATGTATCCAGATTCCTGATTATGATTCATTTGAAATCGAAACGTAGAAAACTTGATTAAATTACTATTTAATAAACACTGTTTACCACGACTGAAATAAATAAATAAATATATCATCACGGCTTATTACCCATTGCTGGGTGTGCCAATCTGTTTTGTACCACGACTGCATCTCCAATTATTCTCATCATCCCTAAAATTAATATTAAAAATCTGATGTGGCCAGCACATTACCTTTCGTCAGTTCTATGTATTTTGTATAAATGTCATACAGAAAGTTCCTTGCAAAATATTATATTTCTTGTACATTACCTTAAGGTAGTTGTATGTATTTTATACAAATTCCAAATACAGAAAGTTTCTAACAAAAGATCCTATATTTCCAGTAAAATATAACATAACCATACTGTCAACTGCACTTGACACTGACACCTTTCAATCAGAATTTTCTTAATGTAGCAGCTGTTTTCAGAGTTATAGCAAAGCTGACTAATATATATGATATTTAATTTCTTTATAATTTTTTAACTCTATGTCCATTTAATATGAAGTATAAAATGCAAACAAATCGTATAGAGAATAAATAATTCTTTAATATTTATAATAACATTAAATGTGAAAAAATGATATTTAACATCGTTTTTTCAAGAAAAACTGTTAAAATCTTCAAATGAGGGTACTTCCGGTTGACCAATTATAACCAAAATCTAATCAGCTCTTCACATGGATGTAACGAAGAGAAATACGAAAGAATTATAATTTTTAGAATTGTAGTATGGAAGTTATCGTAGACGAAAATTTTGTTACACACACACACACACACACACACACACACACACACACACACACACACACACACACACACACACACACACACACACACACACACACACACACACACACACACACACACACACACACACACACACACACACACACACACACACACACACACACACACACACACACACACACACACACACACACACACACACACAGACACACATACATACATACACACACACACACATACATACAGACATCATCGTAAAAATAGTAAAATCGTATTCTAGGGACCCTAAAACGTGCTTATTCATCAAAAACTCACCACCGAATTTTTTGACCAAAGACAATACCTTCCTTACGTAAAGGTGACGGAAGGTAAAAATGAATTAGAACAATATTATCTAAAATATAGAATTGAATAAAAGTCCTGTTATTATGCTTTGTATTATTTCGAGTATCTATCCTCAACTCTGACATGCAAAACATATCTTGCATATATTTGTTTATAAAAATTCAAAGTTACCATGTTACCAAAGACAGAATAAAACAAAATAAATAACAAGAAAAGGCGCTAAATTTTAAATTTTCACATAAATTATCAAAAACTAATATTTAAAAGTATTTTTTTAAGAAAAACTGTTTCCTGTTTCAAGTAAACTCAATTGTTACCAAAAACTAATCTGCTCTTCTCATCAATGTAATAATGAAACATACCTACACACACAATAAAAAGGTTTTTTGCATTAAGTATAAGTTAGTGTTTGTGGAAGATAAGAGCATGAGGTTTAGCTGAGGGCTCTATCTCGATGGGGGTAGCGAACGTGAGATATGCTCATACGAATAATAAAATTTTATGTATGTAGGCTACGTTCTTACTTTCAAAATCAGAGTAGATGACAAAAGTAATCTAGGCTACGACGAATAATGAATTTCTTTGGTCTGTGGATACAGGATTGATTAATTAATTTAACTGTCTCGTCAGATACCTTGAGCGTTCTTGATCGTTTTTTCTTTCTACAAAAACTCTCTCCTAGAACTGTGCTAAGTGTTGTAACCTAATCAATCTAAACTTCCTTTTCACGTGAACCATGAATTTCAGTTCGGTTTCGGTTAACCATAAATTGCAGGCGGTCATTTCTTGGATTGGACTAGTATCTAGTCATTGTTAAATAAATCTCCACTGGAGTATGAAGTTTAAACCATAGATTATTGGCCGGTTGCGCTAATGTTTAATTGGGAATTATACAAAAAATAAATTAATATCAACATTTTATATACCTACGTATAAAATATGTTATATAAATGTTGATTTTAATTTAATTTTTGTTTAATTCTCGATTAAAATATTGATATATACAGCGTGTTAAAAAAAATCCTAACTCGGAGTAGGCTATGAACAAAAAAACGTATGTCAATTTAAAAATATATAATTAAATGTCATTTTAACATGAGATATTGTTAAAAATGTTATCTAAAAAAACAAAGATTTTCTTCGTGAATCTTACTTTAGAAACACATGGAAACACATTAGAAAATACCGAATGCCAATACTGTAACCTTCTTTATTGTCTTTTCTCCTTAAAATTACATTTCATGATCAATTAAGACATCTTGACTTTTGAATTGAATAATGATCAGACATACGTTTTTCTGTTCATATAGCCTACTCCGAGTTAGGAATTTTATTGAACACACTATATATATATATATATATATATATATATATATATATATATATATATATATATGTATACAGGGTGTTCATTTTAAATGGGCCACCATTGCTACCTCGAGAACTATAAGAGCTGCAAGGATAGTTAAATGGGCAAAAAATTTCTATTTCACAAGACAAATTTAAATAAAAGAAAAATTATTTTTTTACGGCCAGTGGTTCTCAAAATATGGGACATAGCTTTTAAATTTTAAATGAGAACATATATTTTTTACTTGCTCGTTTGTTAGAGAATTTAAATCAAAATTAAGTGATATCATATTTTTATACCCTTACATGACGATTTTTTTTGAGAAAAGTGCATGTAAAGTTTTATACTAATTTGATTAAAATATGGATATAACAAGAGTGTCTTGAATGAAAAAAATGACTACATGTTATTTTTATTACATAGAATTAGAGTGCCCTGACCTAAAGAAGTGAATGTTTTGTTCTTGTAAGTGATCATAAATGTCAACGTAAACAAAATATTCATGTATTTCTTTCATGGCGATCTAATTCTTTGTTAAAAAAATTAATACGTATTCGTTTTTTCCAGTCATGACACTCTTATTATAGCCATATTTTAATCAAATTAATATGAAACTTTACATGAACTTTTCTCAAAAAAAATCATTATGTAAGGGTATCACTGAATTCAGAATTAAATTCTCTAACGAATGAGCAAATAAAAAATATATGATCTCATTTAAAATTTAAAAGTTAAGTTCTGTAATTATGAATCACTGGTCCAAAAATAGTATATTGTGTTATTAGGAGTAAAAGTGACACTTTGTGTGGCGAGCATGGAAGTTTGCACGACGAGCGAAGCGAGTCACAATTGCATGCAAAGAATGACACATTAAATTTTTTTCAAACGTACTACATTTCTTTTCTTGCTAATTCTGTAGATACTTATTTATTTTATTTGTAGTCCGGCGGCGTAGAAATGAAACTTCTACCTTGTGAATCAAGTCATAAAAATGCCATTTCTACGATGTTTGAAAAAATAGCTATTTGTGTATTAAGAGCGCAAACTGGGACATTATCGATTGAGAGGTTGTTGCCGCGCGACGCAGGAGCGAGGTATTCTCTCGAAATCGACAATGTCCACTTGCGCTCGAAACGCACACAAGATTTTTTCTACAATAGGGTCCTCCACCATAACAAAAATTTATTTTTTATTTATTTTTACTTATCGGTATTTTCCATTCTTCTTGAGCTATTGCTTCAATCTAATCTAAGCATTTTATAGTTTCGTTTTTGTAAATGAATGCCCCATTATATTTTCACAGCAGTGCGGCATTTTGTTTGGTTATGTAAGTGGGTAATGTGTAACTACAGTGTCATTAATTCCTGACTAAACGTTTCCATTAAGAATGTAGCAAAGTAACATTTCTCAACATTGTATAGTTAGAAATTTGAGGAGCGAGCGTTTTTTCTACTTTGTCGCTCTCGAGCGGCAAAGTGTCATTTTGCGTTGACAAAAGAGAGCGCAAATGACTACTTTGTGTAGTGAAATAGAAATTGTTTGCCCATTTAACCGTCTTTGTAACTCTTATAGTTCTCGAGATAGCAATGGTGGCCCATTTAAAATGAACAGTCAGTATATAAAGTGAAAGAATAACCGCTAGGCAAATCTACACCATATCGACGCCAAATTTTGTAGAGGTGTTCTTTCAGCTGCAGAACGTGTCGTAGTTGTTTGATTTCAAAATATTGCAATTTTTTTTATAATTAATTTTCAAAGTTTACATAAGAATAACATTCGCATTAGTTCGAGAGCGGCCTTGTCGTCAGAGTCAAAATGTCAAAATCACACTTTTAATTTAAAGTGACTATTTCACTCATAAATTTATAAGCCAATCCAAATTCAGGATTCTACCTAGTTATCAAGTTTCATTTTGACAAAACATCCTCACAAAAAAATTTTCGCACCCTTTAAGCCAATAAGATGTCGTATTTTTACAAATAAGTGAGTAAATTTTTTTTGACGTTTTAGAAACATATTGTTTACGTACCTGTCAAAGTGTGTCTATTTTCAGTGTTATCAGTTTTTATTAAAAACGAGTCGATTCGGACAGGAATCTATATAAAACGTTGAAAAAGCAAGCTTAAATGTAACACCTCAAAACACAATAAAAAAAAATCTGATGTGGCCAGCACATAACCTCTCGCCAGATATTTTACCTGGTTGAACTGTGACAAGGCGAGGGTAAGCACAATAATAGATAAATAACTTTTTATAAACTCTTCTAAATTATAGTTTCAATATTCATATTTTAACTCTGTTTATCTATTTAAGTCAAAATTCAGTTTAGAAATTCTTATCGTGTTATGATAGTCACGACATTTATTTGTTGATCTTAAGTCTGGAAATTATTATATATACGAGCGTGACTTTAGAATGACCTCGCCTATGCACCCCGAACCCCTAAAGATAATCCTGTCCTGGAGATAGCGTTTTTGTTTTAAGGCAGTCGGTATCAGTTAGCCATGGGATAAACATGGGAGAGTCGGCATTAGTTAGCCATGGGATAAACATGGAGCAGTCTGCATTAGTTAGCCATGGGATAAACATGGAAGAGTTTTAGTTTTGGGCGACGCTCGCTCTGGGTTACAGAATGTAACCAGTTTGGTTAGTTATGTTTAATTAGTTAATATTCTAATCATGTAAATAAACATTAGTTTAATTGTAAATAAAGTTTAGTTAGTAAATCAACAAGTTGTGTTCATGTCAGAATGTAGTGTTCATCAGTGCAAGTGTAAAAAAGGCAAGTGTATGTGTGTTCTTCCTTCTCACAAGCCGTGGACGCCAGCCATCAAAGCGTCCACCAGTCAGTCAGTGTATCATCGTTGGGAATCATCATCGTTAGTAATCAGCAGTATTATCAGTCAGCTTCAAAGACCCCCCTCGTGTTACAGAACGCATAAAACGAAACATATTTTTAAATACAAATACATAATATTCATGTCTCACTACAAAATAATTCTCACATATATTTGCAAAATCTATGGGATATTTTAATATAAATTATGTACAATACATACATTTTCTTTATATTCAATATCCTGAAATTTTCTTTTTCTACTTTCCTTTTCTTTTTCTTTATATTCGTAATTTTTTCGCAAATTCTTCTTATATTCTTTTTTACATATATTCTTTTACGTTGTTGCCTTTTTTATTTTCATAATCTTCATAATAATGTACAAATATTTTTGGCAGCGGCATACAAATATTTTTGACAGTGACATTTATGTGCCAATTACAAACATTTGAATTTCTTGCCTTGAAGTAGTTTGATTTGAGAATTTTTATGTCAAATTATTTTATATGCATTTCTTTATCTCTAAATTTATAGAAGATAAAATAATGAATTTATATTTATCGAATAAAGAATTTAACATTCTTTAATATAAGTATTTACATAAATTTTCGATAAATAATATTTAGATTTTTTTCTTGTAACTACTACTTCCGGTTGTCCAATTGTTACCAAAACTTAATCAACTCCTCCCAATATTGTTAGATTGAGGAATCCGTAGTTAAAAATGTCTTAAGTCTTATAGTATTTGAGATATAGTGAATCCAACATCCACACACACACACACACACACACATACGGACATCATCGCAAAAATGTTATAATCGGATTCTAGGGACCTTAAAACGTGCTTATTCATTAAAATCTGGATATGCGATTTTTAGCATGAATACAATACCTCTCTTAGCGAGAGGTAATTAGAAGATTTTTGTCAAGAAGAAAAATATATAAATGATTACCTGATTTTTATTTTGGAAATAGTCATCCAAGTACCATTCGTTGTTAAATTTTATCCTGGAAAAATTTTCCGATTGCTTTACTTGAGCTTGTTGCCAATTTATCTCGTGATATTGATCAAAAATCACTCGTTTATCAACTCGTGATTTTTTTGTCACTGTCACTCAATAAATTGCCAGGCAACAAGATCTCGTACAGTCTGAAAATTTTTCCGGCAATAATTTACCACTTATGATATTATATATGACAATAAAATTCTAGATTAAAAACCTAGGAAACACTGTATTCTGACACCCCACACCCATTATTACCAATAGCTATATCATTTCAAATTTAACGGATAAATACATATTGAAATTATGACAGCAATGTTAGAAATCTTGTATGACAATTCATTTCGATATGCTTTTTTCGTTAAATTCACATTAAAATTTAAATGGCTGTTGGTAATACCGGTTCTAAGCTCTCAAACAAAAAATCAGCATTTAAAGAGGCCACACATTACAATAGTTTTACAAATACATTTTAGTATGATGACATAGTGATGTAGGCAGATTTAGCTATTTTAGTCTTGAAGCATTTACGACATTATGAGCCTACATGGACAAGGAAATGCAGAATGTACCACTCTGGAATTTTGATAGTAATTAGGATGTACATAATTCAAACGAGATTCAGCCTATGTTGTTAAATATGCTATCTAGCATCCTATCTACTTGAATAGATGATTAACTATACAACGCAGTTTGTCTTGTAAGAACGACTTTGTAAACATATTTATTAAATGTATTGTGTAAAATATTCTTGAATGAATATTATAGGACGAAATACAAAAAAGAAAGCAGAAAAAACTATGCTAATGGAAAATCACTAATGATACACTAACACGCACGGAAATAAAACTTACATGAGAAAAAAGTTTTTGTGTAAATATGGTTCGTGCCGCCAACAAGAACTTTACACGGAATGAATAACGTATCAAACGATTCTGATAAAATTTACACTTGAAATTTCATTTTAAATTAGATCTGTATTAATTATATACCTATTAAAACTTTTTATAACTGCGCTTTACTAGTAATTCTAAAGCCGCGTCTCCACTGCGTTGGCTTTTGTCGATTGGCAAGGCCGCACGGCAATGAATAATACTAATGTATCGTTCTTTGGGACTAACATTGGACGAGTACAGACATCTGCATATACAGTATATCCCATTAGCTGCCATCATTGAGATCTCTAAAACTATAAGAGATACAAGGTCAGTTAAATGGAACTTTTTGTGCACCTATAGGGGGCCAACTAAGATGTCCTTTTGTTTTTCCAAAAAAATTCATAGGGCACTAGATAATGGCGGAAAACTGAATTTGGTCAATTTTTTCATTTTGAAATTACTTCTATAATATCAGTGATCGAGAAAAATGTTTCCAATAAAGAAGTTAGATATATTTATTGTCTATCCAGTGGCGTACGAAAATATTTTTTTATGGGTAAATTTTCGAGGTATAACACAAACTTATATTTTTTTTAAATGGAAACCATATTTGATTTTTACTTTAAAAAAATACTAATTTTTTCTTTTTCGATTGGTATAAAGGTTATTGTATTTTAAATTTGTTTTATCCTTCAAATATTAGATTTTTCTATATTTTTCCTGAAATTTCCTATTTTTTTGTCAAGACTTTAATTGATTTTTCAAAATAGTATTTTATTTTACTAAGTAACTTATCCCACACCTAGCACGGTTCATGATTTAATTTTAATTCTATATTTTTAAGTTAACGTAAGTAGGTATAGGTATGATTTAAAAAAATATGTAAAACACGATAACCTTTATACCAATCAAAAGAGAAAAATAAGGATTTTCTTAAAGTAAAAATCAAGTATGGGTTCCATTTAAAAAAATCTGATGTGGCAGCACGTAACCTCTCACCAGATATTTTACCTGGTTGTACGCATATATTTGCAAAATCTATGGGATATTTTAATATAAATTATGTACAATACATACATTTTCTTTGTATTCAATATCCTGAAATTTTCTTTTTCTACTTTCCTTTTCTCGTCATTTTTCGCAATTTCTTTTTGTATTCTTTTTTACGTATATTCTTTTGCGTTGATTTTTTTAATTTTCATAATCTTCATAATGATGTACAAATATTTTTGACAATGACATTCAAATATTTTTGACAGTGACATTTATGTGTCAATTACAAACATTTGAATTTCTTGTCTTGAAGTAGTTTGATCTGAGATTTTTTTACATCAAATTGTTTTATATACGTTTCTTTATCTCTAAATCTATAGAAGAAATAATAATTTATATTTATCGAATAAAGAATTTAACGTTCTTTATTATAAGTATTTACATAAATTTTCGATAAATAATATTTAGATGATTTTTTTCTTGTAACTCCTACTTCCGGTTGTCCAATTGTTACCAAAACTTAATCAACTCTTCCCATTATTGTTAGATTGAGGAATCCCTAGTTAAAAATATCTTTAGTCTTATAGTATTTAAGAAATCGTGGATCCAACATCCACACACACATACGGACATCATCGTAAAAATGTTATAATCGGATTCTAGTGACCTTAAAACGTGCTTATTCACTAAAATATGGATATGCGATTTTTAGCATGAATCCAATACCTCTCTTAGCGAGAGGTAAAAATATATAAGTTTGTGTTATATCTCGAAATTTACCCGTAAAAAATATTTTCGTATGCCAATGAATAGACAATAAATATATCTAACTTCTTTATTGGAAACATTTTTCTCGATTATTAATTGTTTAAATGTTATTTGAAAAAGAAAAAATAACAAAATTCAGTTTTGCGTCATTATCTAGTGCCCTATGAGAATAATTGGGAAAACAAAAGCACATCTGATATGGTCTCCTATAAGTGCACAAAAAGTTCAATTTAATTGACATTGTATCTCTTATAGTACTCGAGATCACAATGGTGGCAGCTCGAAATGGGACACACTATAATATAGCTGCACTTGTCTGTAAGAATAGCTCTGCGCAACCGCCGGATTTCTTTGATTTTATTGGTGTAGAACGGGAAAGGGCAACTAGCGGGAGGGAAATTCTCACACTAACTGACAAAGATAGACATTAATGTTTGTAGCAGACTCCTCTTAAGTGAGAGATACGGCATCACCAGTATATTTTAGTTTTATAGGTATATTATTAAAATGCAACATCATTCGGCGGAGCAGAATGGCAAAGCCGACTCAGTAGGAACGCGCCTTTACCCTTAACGTTACAAGACAAAATAAATGAACTGTGGATGGCAGGTCGGACGACGACAAATTCCCCCATTTCGCCGCCATTTTGTGTAGTAAAATAGTGATATCATTTGTTGTTTTTATTTTAAAGTGTAAACATCAAAGCTATTTAATGCAAAATATCATTTATGTTCAAAATAAACTCCACCAAGAAATGATAAAAAGTGACGTTTTCCTCATTAGCTACGTTCACATATCTCTCACCAGATGTCAGCTACTTTGAATTTTTTCTCCAATACGTAATAATTTCTCTTTAATATTGTTTAAATTTTCTTTAATTTTTTTGTGGTAATTGTAACTTTAAATGTAACAATAACAATATACAGACTGTCCAGAATAAAGGGTTCAACTTAGGAATCTCGAGAAGTAGAAAGTAGAACGCATACAAAAGTTGACTCATTAGGAGTCCGTTTTAGCCGTGAACTGTTTGTTTGAAAAATTCATGGGACACTAGATATAGTAGAAAGTATAAATCAGCAGTTTTTACTTCCTTGTACATAGTAAAGTATTGTAATCACGAAAAATTTCGGTTTTCAGATTTCAACGGAAATATCCATTTTGACCACCCCTGAATCCATTTTGACTAATTTCGTCGTGACGTCTGTACGTACGTATCTCGCATAACTCAAAAACATTATGCCGTAGATAGTTGAAATTTTGTATTATGACGTCTGGTTGTGCACCTCCCTTTTTGGTCATTACATAATTTCCAGAAGTGGTACTTTACTTGAAGCCTATAATAGATTTTAATGAAAAACTATTTTAAAATATAATCCAAAACTTTTCAAATTTGGTATATACGACTTTTATGTAGGGCTGTTCGATTATGGTTTTCAATAATCGATTATTGATCATAAAAAATAATCGTTTATTTTGATTAATCGATTATTCCGATTAATCGATTAATCAAATAATCAAACAATCGATTAATCAAATAATCAAACAATCGATTAATCATATAATCAAACAATCGATTAATCAAGTAATCAGACAATCGATTAATCAAATAATCAAACAATCGATTAATTAAATAATCAAACAATCGATTAATCAAATAATCAAACAATCGATTAATCAAATAATTCGAATTGAAATTCTTAGAACTAATGCTTTGTTCTTAATACCTTTGCAGTACCAGTACCTAATAATCTAGTATGTACCGTTAACTTATTGAATATTGAAATAATACCCTTACCCGAGTTCAACAGCACTAAGAGATTAAATATTCTGGGTACTTTATTGAATGTCTTTATGACTGGTGTATTTTCAGTGTATCTAATAGAAATACAATAAGCGCATGTATAAATAAGAGACCCCCCCCATAAAACTTAAATTGTGTAGTGATAACTAATTTTGGTATAGTAATGAAAATTTATGAATGTTTCAATACTACATTATATTGCAAAATTGGCAACATGGTGCAGAAAACGTCCATAAGAATAGCATTAGCTATCTCCGCCACACTGAACATAGAGTGTGAAACACTGTATATTAATATGACTTTATGAAAGATTCTTTACATTTGTGTAGCTTAAAAAAGCAGGCGCACAATCATCTTTTTTACGACTCATCTCATAAAACAACATAAATATCGCAAATGAATAAAATAATATTCTCCTTTCATTCATCACATTACATTATACATGTATTGTAAACTCAGATGTAAAAGATTTATTTCTGAGAATATACATTAGGTATGCAATAAATATATTAATTTATCACTTACATATACTACACAGTTTTTATACTATAAAAAACACGATTTAATCAATATTTAAGTATTCAAGAAATCGCTTAGTCAAACAATCGGTTAGCAATAGTTTATCAAAAAAATAATTAATGGAACAATTGACTAATCAAGTAATTGAATGTGCTTAAACAAACAATCGATTATTTTGATAAATCGGTTAGTCAAACAAATGATAAATCAAATAGTCAAATATGAAACAATCGAAAAACAAATAATCAAACTATCGATTAATCAAAAAATCAAGCAATCGAATAATCAAATAATCAAAGAATCGACTAATTAAATAATCAAACAATCGATTAATCAAATAATCAAACAATCGATTAATCAAATAATCAAACAATCGATTAATCAAATAAACTCGATTAATCAAATAATCGATTAATAAAAAATTTGATTAATCGATTATTTTGAAAGTAATAATCATTTGATGGATTAATCGATTAATCGATTATATTTGATTAATCGATTATTTTTCCCAGCACTACTTTTATGTCATTGAGAATAACATAGTAGATTTTGGTTAAAATAGGCTAACCGGAAGTGACATATTACCTGAAGTTATTAACAGTTTTTCTTGAATAAAGTGGTTTTATTTTGATTTTAGAAATAAATGCTTCAAATAAAATTTAGAGAATTAAATTCCGGGTCTAGCACAACCAATATTATTAAATTAGCCCTTTGTATAAGCGAGATATGTAAATTTAAAAATTATATACTTATTGGTTGTTGTAATAAAACTTGCTATGGATTAGGATAAAAAAAATAAATGTTAATGTCAAATTACGTCAAATATGTGCAATTTCATAATTGGGTATATATTTCATGTTGTCCTTGCGTACAAGGAAATCGTGTGGTGTCCACATCAGATTTTTTATTTTTGCAAAAATGTAATTTATAAAATTGAATATTTTGTTACAATTTCTACCGGGTGTCTATTTGAAACCCGTAATATAGGGAATTCAACGTTAATTTTTTCATTTCGCTGTACTTAGTTACCTGTTACCTATGAAAAAAATAACATTGTATTCCCTAATAGACACCCGGTATAAGAATTTTTGGAAATGTTGAATAAAATAGATCTTAATTTTATTTTGCAATATTGTCCGAAAAGATAAACTGAATCATAAAAACAATAAAAGTTACGACTTAGGTTAGGTAAAATGAGGCTATTACCGGACAAGGCCGACAAACTATAGGGACAATAGTTTTTATGGTTATAAGTTGGTATCACTGAATATTTTTAACACATCAAATGTTCAAATGTACGTAATTATAATTCAATTTGCATTGCAAAACCGATAAAAAATATGTTTGTTGATTTTTTAGGTTATATGTTATGAATTCATTTTAAGCTCAAATGTAAGTAATTATAATTGCATTTGCATTGCAAAACCGACAAAAATATTATTGTTGTTTTTCAGGTTATGTTTACAAATTTGTGACTGTGGCTTGAAAATCAAATCGTCTGACGTTGTTAATGTAAAAAATCCCTAGTACTCGTATTTAATATTTAGATAATAAATCAAGTACATTCAATTAAATTATGGAAAAAAAACTACACAATTTTTTTTGTATATGTCTAGAAACTGATTTATATGTGCACGGTGCACGTATTTAGAAAGGTCTCGCCAAGGTGAAAGTGCAAATTTTACAGTAATGATATAAGTAACTATTTTGGCATTTAATATTTAGGATTTAGGTATCTATTTTTATTTTATTCACGATAGCGAGAGAATTTATTAACTAATTAACTAATTCTTAATCAAGTCATTCTATTAGTCAGAAGAGGATAATTTTGGAGCCGAACCAACAGAATGACTTGTTTCTGTTCAAGAATTATTTTCAAATTCTCTCGCTATCGTGAATGGAGTATATGTCTAATTCACATAAATAGAATTCCAACTGGCGCAGTAGTGGTATCTGCGGGCTTGTGTGGGAACACTTCAGAACAACAAAAGTGCATTATACAATTCGATCCAATTTGATGTTCATAATTGATGTTAATATTATATATCATAAAATAAAAGTTAAGAAACTTTTCTTCAACAATAAATTTGTATACAGTACCATTTTGAGGTCCCGGTGCAAAATGCGCCGAATACTGCGGTTGGAAATCGTCAAAGCGAGCGAATGTTTTCGCGCCGAACGACGCGGGGAACGTTCAATCGCGGTTCTCACATTGGCCACGTTTTCAGGTCCTGTTGCTGTCCTGGGACGTCCAGGCGACTTCTTTTTCAATGCTGAACTCGTCTGTCTAAAATTTGACACCCACACTTTAATCGTAGCGTGATGTGGAACAGGATCATGACGCCCGAGTCCGAAATGAATTCGAAAAGCACGTTGTGTAGCAATTATCGAACCGCCGCATTCGATAAACCGCTCAATAACAAAAGCACGATGTTCACCAGACCAAGGCATGTTGACTACTGACAAATGGCATAAAACCGGCTTTCTAACGGTTTTTACCCCACTACTCTACCTGCTCCCTCTTCTGGGAAAAAGGGATTTGAAATCGGATAGGTTTTTCTGCCCCACCCTGTACCCTGGTCGTATCGCTAATGTAAATCAGTGAATATCAATGGGCCGTAATCGTACCGTCATCGTACTGAGAACGTAGATGTAAATGGGTCCATTAAAATACATTGAACCAAGAAGTATCGTACCGTTATTGTACTGCTAATGTCAATCAAGCCTTAAACGTCTTTAATAAATGTAGCAAATGCTGAAATCCAATCGGCAATACGGCAGTGGTAAAACACTGCGGCTCGATGAGTCCGGTTGGAGGGTAAACGGCGACAACTGTATACAAGTCCTAAATCAGAGGTGGCCAAACTTAGCGCACTGGATAATTATACAAGTGGCAGATTACATCCTTACACCTACTTATTCTTTTGAAATAGACGCCATAGTTAAATCCATCTATTCAAAATGAGAGTGCTCTCATTTCAAATCATACAGCCTTCTTCCTCAACAGTTCGTCGCGATCGCCCCCTCGTCCAATAGATCATCTCCCACTATTGTAGATTGGTGCTCCAATAAAATTGTCTTTTTATTATGTGTACCATAGGCGCCGACTCCGGGACTTGAGCCCCCACACAGAAAAATCTGAGGGGGCTCTGCCACTACACGGAAAAATCTGAAGGGGTCTTGCCCCCACACACAAATTATTTTTAATACGAACAAAAAGTACACTCATTTTGAAATATTTTTAATATACCAATTACTTATACAAGTAACAATTCTATTATTTGTTTTATAAAATTTACAACTTGTCATATTGTATTAACTAAAGTACTGTGTAAGTAACGCGTGCGGACTGTAGTACTGCTAGATTTAAAATGTAGTATTGTCGGAAATTAATAATAAAATTATCAGATTTTAGTGAAAAGTACAGTAGGTTTGCAGACTCCTGTGAAATAAATTTTAAACAGAGTAATCAAAAATGGTTGAAGATCACGTGATCACTTTTGTTCCAAAATTATTTTAAAATTATATTCCAATATTTTATTCATCAAAACTATATTCCACATATGACAGATGATGACAGGTGCATGACATTTGATTCGTTGATTCATTTGATATTTGTTTCGGATACCTTCCTGAAAAATCTTCCATTTCATTTAATTATGCTTTTAATGAAGAGCGTGACAGATTCCTTCTTGAAGCATATTTTCATTCGGGTGAACATAAAGAAGACGGCTCTTGAGAATATTCTTATGACTGCTTCCAAATTGGAAAAGTACGCCCTTGGATATAGTAATGCTGGCATACTATCTAAGCGGCAAATGTCATAATTGTATGGAACGGCACACTTCTGGCATTTTTAATCACTCTGTATATGTTTTCAACATACATACAATTAAAATTTATATTCTATCTGTCTTACGTTGAGTTTCGTCATACGATAAATTCGCATCTTTTGTATAATCTGTTTATTTATGGAACAATTTTAAGAAAAAAAAATTTTATTTGGTAAATTTATGAGGCGTAGATTAATTAATTTAGGTGCGTGATTGAGTTATCCCTTTTCCTTCCCTAAGCGAAACAGATTCTACCCCTATCCCTATTTTCCAACTATGAACGTAAGAAGGTAGAAAAGTGCTGGCGCAAGGTATATAAAAGGTCACCACTGCCCTAAATAGAGAGATATTTGATTGATAAAAGTGCATCTTTGGATATAGCCTAAGACAATCATATTCGCAAAAGTGTCAAAATATAATATATTAAAAAACAAGTTTCATAAGGCAATCTGTTAAGACACGAGTCAAAGTTTTACAAAGGACAAAGGACGAGTGCTATAATAGGCCTTATGAAACATATTTTTTGTACTATTTTTTCTATTGAGGTAATTTTATATTTCTGTTAGATTTTTTAAAAATGCGACTTGTCAAAAATGTTTCTTGGTGTTTTTTATAAATTATGCTGGTAGCGCTTCCCACTATAAATTCACAGATGAAATTTCATTGTTGTCTGACAGCAATTGGGGATTCCACCATTTTTTTTATAATTTCATCAGAAAGTATTGAAACGCGACGACATACGGTTTGTATAAATAATTAAATAAATAAATAAACAAATAAATAAACAAACAAATAAATAAATATATCAACACGGCATAGTACTATAGCTGGGTGGGCCAAGTTGCTGTATACGCAGATTTCTTTAATGACGATGACATATTTATTTAGGTATTATTTAAAATCTTTAGTATCAGTTTTCTACATGGAGACACAAAACATAACGCACGTGTAAGCGATTAGAATGGTGCCAAGAATATTTGCTGGCCAACTCAAGAGGGTAATAAATTTCCATAGATCTGAGGGTTGTGAAACTTAAGACAGGTCAGGCATGAGATTGTAGCGTGAGAATATCTACAGTTCGAATGAATATAAGAATTTACAATAATATTTAGAATGTTTGACAATTAATAAACAACTAATATGACTAACTAACATTAACTAATTAATTTACCATTGTAGTAGCATGAGAAACAATATAACAGTGTGATACTAAATAAATCCCACAAGTTTATTTCGAAGCCGGCCCTGACAGGAAAAATTGACACCTATGACCCTATGAATTACTAGGTAAAACATGAACAATAAACAAAATAATCAACGAAATATTTAATAGGCTCCTCATTGATGTCGATAAACATTTCATATTTATTTAAACATTTTTATTTTGTGTAAATATTTTCACTTTAGGTAAACCAAGAATTAAATGAACATTATGAAGTGGGGGTTGAAAGCAGCAATCTCGCAGGCCATCTCTGTCCCACTCACCAGTCCGAGATTTAAAGGTATCTTTGTTTAAGTAGGGGGTGAAATCACCACTACCTCGTAGCATCTTTGTCGTTCACGCAGAATACAGATCTTGGTGTCTTTGTCTAATATATAGGGCATATGTGATTTTTTGAATGCAACTAATTAGCAAATTAACAGGCGAGAATTCTCTCCACAAACAGGCACAGGGAAGCAAGGGTGGCTACTTGCGATGAGTTCGAACAAATCAGGGTCAACAATTATAAGCTGTCTCCGTTCAACATACAATCTGCATATGCAGAAACTTCCCCACTACATCGGGACATCAACGAATGAGGCGCATATCATTATGATGTTTTTCTCAGAAATATCTGTCTGTTACAGTTTCACGTATGGACATCTAATCTTCCATCCTTTCTACCCCCAATCTTTAGGGGTGGCGCCTATGTGTTTAAAACTGGGTGCACGGCACTCGGAAAGGCATCTTGGTTTCGACCAGGATCAGCCTCTATGGTAGCTTGATCGGCATTAATGATCATTGGTAATTTTTGAGGCTTTGGTATTGGTGTTATATGTTGGTATTGCTGTAAGGTGTCGGCTACGCTCTCACCTGCAGCCCTGGGATATTATTTAACGCATTGCACGGTTAGTGGTGTCAGGATAACAGGGAAGTGCACGCTCCACTATCGTGGTCCAGTTGCAATTTTCCAACAACGGCACTCACTCTCCGTACGGTTGCAACGTTGATAACAGGGAAGCGCACGCTCCACACAGTGGTCCAGTTGCGATTTTCCAACAATGTTGTATTCCGTTTAATACAATATAAATAAACGGTCAGTGGTGTCAGGATAACAGGGAAGTGCACGCTCCACTATCGTGGTCCAGTTGCAATTTTCCAACCTCGTCACTCACTCCCCGTACGATTACGACGTCGATAACAGGGAAGTGCACGCTCCACACCGTGGTCCAGTTGCGATTTTCCAACTACGTCGTATATCGATATTAAATATCCATGTAATAAATATAACACCATACCAAGTATTATATGTGTATTGGACATCTCGTATGTCTGTGACGCTATATGCGTCTTCCTACATCTGGGGGACATCGTCCACGGCCGTAGCCGCGGCTGGCCACGGCACCCGTACCAAGGCCGCTGTCCCGCTCTCCGGCTGTACCACGACGCTGCCTGCGCTGCGCCCCGGTGCGGACCCCGTCCGAGCCCGCTGACAGCCACGGTCCTAACCAGGGCATACCCACGCCGTCCCCGGCCATAAGTATCAGACATTTTCATTGTACTGAAGATATTTTTAATCCATGTTTTTCTTGTTGAATAAACGTTGTTTATTGTTGAATCTATGTTTTTATTTGTTTTATTCCTCACACTACCACGACTTCAAATCAAAGAATTCTGGGCACTATTTACATAAACACAACGTAGGGTATTATTGACGATCACGATGAATTGTACGCCGGTGGTTTCACACTGCCGCGTTACAGTATAAGTAAAACTAAGACTATTGGTGAAAATCCAGTGAAAAAATTCCTATTAATAAGCGAGTTATGGTCCCCGGATGTTTGAAAATATAGATGTGATGTCACGAATATAAGTTTTTATATAAAACTGTTTTCTTTGTGATTCTAAAATGTTGAAATGTATGCTATATTTATAAAAAACAAATTAATATTGTAACACTGTACATTCTACATACTTTATAATTGCAAGTGTATCAAAACTATTAAGTTTAATGCAAGAAATTTGTATTCAAATAAAAACTGTTTGAGAATTGCAGTACTGGACTGGTAGCCACGTGTCCGCTATTTGAATTTGTCTACTTCCATTGGTAGTAGACTCCACCCCCTAACTCGATATTCGTTATATATTTATAGGTGATTTGAGTCGCCAATCAAAATAATATATATGCATTTCATATGAGTGACGAGCTGTTAAAACAAAAACTCCCTTATTTCCGAAGTCTTTCAATTATATCATTTTATTTCTTTATTAATATTTATTATTAAGCATCTACTTTCATTATTTTTTACTAATTTCTCTTAATTCGATTGAGCTGTAATCCCCTATTTGAGGTTATGTTATTCATCTATCAGTTTTGAAAGCATTCACACGACCTTTAGAAAACGATTGGCGGTAAAAATAGTACGTTTATAGATCTTCATTCAGTACGTTTATAGACTCAAAAAGACACCGAAATAGAAAAAGTATAATGTTGTAAAACACGCTTTAATATTTTCATTTATGTGTAAATAGCCCTGAAATAATAATTATTCCAAAACTACGTAGGAATATCATTTACAGATAATGTAAAAAAAGATTAATTAACTTGAAATAACAAATTACATTAACAAAAGCAATCATCATATATTATGTAATAAGTCAAATTTAATAACCCGTTGTACATTTTTCATTTAACTGAAATTCATTGTCTTATAATGTAATAAAAATTGATTTATTGATCTAACCTAACCAAATTCTGAGAATTATTTACAACTATACTCGAGTATAACATGCATGAAGGTAAAATATCTCTTTGTTTTGTATGTACAGTATCGATGATTTGTAAAACACGTGTAGTGATTGGTTAATGTCAACCAATTCTCATAATTTGATCAAAATTGTCGCAAATCGTAGCGATAAATTATATTGTTACCACATAACTTGAATAATTTATTACTTTGCGTAGGTGTCGAAGGAAAATGACGTTTACGAGTAGTGTATAGAAAAATGTACATATGAATTTGATGTGGATACATTAATGAAATATACTGGTGTTGGGGAATGGGGGATGTGGGGTGTGCTACGTTCATTGAAATATATTTTAAAATTTTTAATAATTTGCTGTCAAAACGGTTAATGAAAAATATAAATTTTTGGCAGAAATGTTAGTTTTCCAAACAATAATTAAACGTTGAACATATTTAAATAAAAAACAGCATTCTAAATTAAATTTGGGATAGATGACATTAAAAATAATCAAAAACATTCATAATAACCAAAATATGTATGAAACTGTTAATGAAACTTTTTAATTAATACAGCATAAATATTGGTTTATAAATATAAAACAAATATACAGGGGGGTGACTGGAACAATCGAACATAGGACTATGTAAAATCGTACTTTCGTAATTTCCTGCTTCCCTAATTATTTTAGGTAAAAAAAACCTTCAAATGGTATTGAAACAAAATATTTACAAATCGCAGGGATTTATCTGTCAAGCTAGGTTAGTTTATTAGCTTATAATTATTATTATGTGGAATTTTTGTTCAAGTGAATTTAATTTAAATTGATAAATAATAATTATTGTTCACTTGAACAGTAATTACGAATAATAGGTAGTAACCAACTGAAATATAACACTTTCACTTAGTCGCGAATTTGAAGGAGATTGCTGGTCTACTCGAGTATTTTCGTGCGCTGCCGAAGTTAAACGAATAGATCATATTCAAAAATTAATAAAAATCATTTTCACATATTACACCGTGTAATTTTAGATTATTATTTTGTTTAAATTTTGTATCTTTTTATGGTGTTTACATACTTATGTTTTGGAAAGTCTATTCAGATTATATTTTTGTATATCAATAAATAATATTTATGTCTTATTTATATTAAAGTCGTAAAACAAACTCATACAGTTTATTTAAACTTCCCACCATTGTAGAGTAGACCAAGCAACATTGTTCAAAAGAGATAAGTGTTAAATTAACCTAACTTAATTGTTTCAATTGTAACACGTGGGAGGGGGTTTCTGACGATGGTGCTCTTACTGCTTTTACCGAACGAATTGAACAATGACACTTTTAACTAACTGGTGGTCGATGATTAGACGACCACTACTTTATTGAGGAGGTACGCATACACTTACACTTCTTGAATATTATTCGAGATTATGGAACGGACATTCATGATATTTAATACAATTTTATTTTCTCATATAATATATATTTACACTAACTTATTATTAACTAAAATGTTACATGACATACACTGTAATTCAGCGAGCAGGCGGTTAACACGCGCCCAAAACTAGCTAACTATATGTCTTGTCGACATGAGTATCTAATACCAACTAACTAAAAACTAAAAAAGTTATCATTAACAAAATCAAAATAAGTACCAAAAGATAATGCGCATTATATTTAACGATAAACACTGTGTTCTTAACGGAAGAAAATATACGCCGTAGTTCATAACGTCACTCTTAATTTGTACAGAAGTATGAAACTGGTAGGTAGGTACATCATTTATATGAATTATTATTAACTTCCGAAGTTTGTTAAGAAGGATTTATGACTGTGTAAAACATGTTTTTTGTCACAGCACAAATTTGATTATACAAAAAAGTTTTTTTTAATATTCACGCCTACAATTAAGTTATCTGATTCCTAATTTTGTGTTACATAGGCCGTATTTATTTGGGACTTTTTAAGTAATCTAGTAGGTTACTTCTGTTTAGTTGACACAGTTTGAATAACCCAGGACTGTTTCAGAACTAATATATCTCACCCAACTATTTTGCTGGGTTGGTGAGTTGAACCTGTTTTCATCTTTGTTTAAATAGTGTTATCCCTTTCTAGAACTGTCAGTTTCTGTTATAGGTTATATACCGATTACTTCGTTATTTATTTACATCACAAATTAAATAAGATAAATAATTTATTTTGAATCATCTGAAAATGTTTCAAAATCATATTCGTACTTGCTACTGCTACAACTGCTGCTTATAGGCTCTTGCAGTTCTTCAATAATAAATTCTGTAATAATAAATTTACATAAGTACTAACATAAGAATTTTAATATAAAAATTCGGTACCTGCAGAGACTCCAGTTTGATTCTGTTCGTATTTATTTGAATTTACCGCTTTATATTTTGACCAACAGGAAGATAATCCACTGTTTATTTGGTACCAACACGGGTAGGTTTAAGTGTTTAAGATCAGTTTAGGGTTGTATCCAAAGATCCAAATAAATACGGCCCAAAAGACGCATATCTACTTCGTTGAAATGTGCACGCATTTGTGGCTATCTGATGTGGTTGTTTGAACTTGCAATATTGATTTTATATAGTTTCTTTACTATAATTGTGCCTGAGTGTCTGGTCGCGAATCTGGGGAACCGGATTCGATCCCGACCGACGCCAAATATTTCGAAAATTGACCCCTGTGGTGCACTCTCCACGCCAGCAATGACTGCCCGTGAGGTAACGCCTGGTAAACGCCCGCACGGTACAAATATGTCATCATTACCGAAATCTGTGTACAAAATACAAAACAGATTGGCACACTCAGCAATGGGTAATAAGCCGTGATGATATATTTAATTTATTTATTTATAATATCAAATTTAAATAATTAGTATACGTCTGTCAGCAGCCTTTTTGATAGAAATAGCAGCGCCGAAATAGCTAGTTTCGCGTTTACAAGTATAAATTCGTCATAAATTTGTTACAATCGCATGTTAATAAAGTTATGATCATTGAAATGTGCTATTTGTAGAACACAGTACATGTTCTTATTTATTGGATGATATTACGACTTGCGATATTTGTGTACGATGTCAATTTTAAGTTTAATCGACTGTTCATTTGGGATGTCTTGATGTGTATCATTGTGTCTTGTATAAATTAGTTTCGATGAAACACCTACGAGTTCCAACTAAGATTAAAATAAATATTAAAATTAAATACAAATATTATTCTTCTTTTCTTCAGTTCAAAATAACAAAAATAAATTGTACATTAGGTAAAAATAAAAATATTTTCTCAAATAAAGAAGGTCAGGAGAAGGCAAACTAGTAACTGGGTTAATTTTTGATAAAAATACTTCAAGAAAATCTAGAAATTTATATATCACTCCATTTAAAAAATCACCGATGATAATGCTTTAGGTGAAATTGGCAGTGGTATTACGACCTTTTCACACAAAAACTGGCATTTAAATTCGCCCTCCAATATAATTATAATTTATAATGTATAGGTCTAAAATTATTAATAAACAACAACCATTCCAATAATTTCTCTCCTCCGTACTTCAACATCTCATTCCATCCAAACCCGCAGCCTTACCATTCCTTACGCGCCCCAATGCATCACATACATCACTTTCATCTATATATCATAATCATCTTCATTATCATTTTCACTACCAGTTTCATTATATATCTCATCCCTCTCAATCTCACCTCCATACAAACCTTTAAAATACTCGCACTATCTATTCCTTACATCTGATATATTACGAATTACAGGACTAGTTCTGGTATATTCTGCAGCAGAATATTGTTGTCCAGTCTGGAAGAACAGCGCTCATGTAAAGCAGGTAGATGCACTATTAAATACAACATTACGGATAATAACTGGTACTACTAAATCAACTACTATACTATGGCTATATGTTTTAGCACATATCGCACCATATGAAATTAGAAGGAACTGCTTTACTAAACGTTTTTGGGATAAATTTCAAAATTCACCTGATATGTTTTCGTTTACAAAAGATTTAGATAATTTACCATCTAATAGACTAAAATCTCGTAAACCATTCTGGAATGAAGAATTTCTTAATGCACCTTTCTGCACTTCAGAACATTGGAAAATTGCTTGGCAGACAGCCGATATTCCAAATAAAAATTTAATTAAAAAAAAAGAAGTACCAGATTTAGATCAACCAAGGGCTATTTGGTGTAAGCTAAATCGTTTTCAAACATGCCATGGAAAATGTAAAAGTATGTTATTTCGCTGGAAAATACGCGATAGTCCAAATTGTGATTGTGGAGCAGAAAGAGAAACAATTCAGCATAAAGTTGAAGAATGTGCCTTATCTAAATTCCATCAAGGTTTCGCCGAATTTGATCTATTAACGGAAGATGCACTAAATTGGATAGTAAAAATCAAAAATATTTAATTTGTATTGTTTTTTTTCTTTTTGTATTATTTTATCGAATGTATTTGTACTGTCTTTCTTTCATACATATATCATTGATCCCTCAATAACTCTCCATTCGCACTTCTCACAGCTTTCACAACTCGACCACTTCCACCCCGCAGTCTCTTCACACTCAAGCAACACAGTCGCTTATTCGTACTAAAATAAATTATCAATCTTTCACTCAACAAGTCATCTAATCGTTTTTTACTTTCTCTCACCACTTGCTTCACCCATTTATTCTTCCTATTCTAACAAACATTCTTCTCGCAAACGCCCAGGCGAATCCTTATCATTTCAAAATTTGAAGGATAATTAATTAATAAAAAATATGAGACAAAGATTATAGTTGTTTAGTTTATAGTGTTCATACAAACAGTTTCATGTTAAAAAAATCTGATATGGCAACACATGAGCTCCTGTCAATTAAATGTTTGAAATAACAATGAGCTTTAAATAAAGTATCACCTCCGGTTGATCGTTTGTACACAAAATCTAATTTGTTGTTCCAATAAATAGAACATTCTGTAATACCAAATTTTGGATTATATTTTTTTATGTTTTTCCTCGAAAATCTGCTAAGAGCTCAAAATTATATTTTATTATTTTTAGCAAAAATTATCACTTCCGGATTATCAATTTTAGTCAAAATCTAATATGTTGTTCCACTTTTTCCGAAAGTCTTAAATAATAAAATTGACATGTTTTGGAGTATATTATAACATATTTTTCACGCAAATCTGTTCAGAGCTTATTCAAGTAAAGTATCACTTGGTTAATTAATTTTAGCCAAAATTTAATATGTTGTTTCCCTTGATATAAAAGTCTTAAATACTAAAATTGAAAGTTTGGGATTACATTTTAATATAGCTTTTCATTAAAAACTGTTATGGGCTTCAAGTAAAGCATCACTTCCGGTTATCCAATTTTACCCAAAATCTAATCAACTCGTTATATGAATGCAGAAAGCTTAAATACGGAAAATAAATATATCTGGAAGTTTATTATAAGAATTATCGTGGACGAAAAAATCGTCACACACACACACACACACACACACACACACACACACGCACACACACACAAACGCACGCATACGCACAAACGTACGTACCTACGCACGCACGCCCGTTCACGTACACACACACACACACACACACACACACACACACACACACACACACACACACCGAATTTTTGGACCGATAACATTACCTCCCTTACCTACGATATGACGGGAGGTAAAAATACACTGTGAAGTTAATAACTCAATATATTTTTCCTATTTGAAATTTAACAATACATTTTTATCTCATTTTATGTGGAAATATATTCGATTCATTTTCCAAGTATATCTCATTAAATTTTAAACGTGTTGTTAAAGTTATTATTCAATTAATGTTGTTCACTGCTAATAAAAACTGAATGTTAACTTGTCATGCTTGTTTACTACAATTAAACTTAACAGCAGACAAGTCGTTAAAAATTAACGCTAAAGTGAGTGCAGAATAATTGAATTATTTATTTGATTATATTATCGGGCCTATTCTGTAACAAAGTGGTTGAGTTTTAGAAACTGGAAATCTTATTACTCAACAGATATCGATTTGACAACTAAAAATTCAATTTTGTTATATTTATGTCAATTACCAATTACTTGGGTGGTGAATTGCTAAAGTTAGACCCGAATGTCAGGTAAATAAATATATCAATATTCGCTATTCTCAGAAATGAAACATGATTCTATTAGTGATCAGTGATAATTATACTTGCAATTAAATATTGCAGGTTGTGAGTACACCTACAGCTTTTATAAATAACCTACGGCTACGGATTATATTTTGAACTAACAACTAGAATATATTTCAGTATATTTTGATTAATTAATACACATATTCACTATATGCACACATGAATTAGGTATAATCAATTGCGCAAAATATTGTGCATTATGTCAAAATTTAAAAATATGAAACTCGTATATGCGCTGTAGTAACTATAATTAATTTTAATTTTTGGATAAAATTTTCTGTTTTAAGTTCGGTTCAGTGAGTCATAAATGTGTTAACTAGCGACATCAGTAAATTTATGACAGTATAAAACAATGACTCTACAAACTTTATCATAAAAATCTGATGTGGCCTACACAATACCTCCCGCCTTTTAATTTTTATTAATTTACATACTTACATATTTATACTAATGCTGGAAAATATATTAAGTTCCTTTCCGTATAACTAATTTCTTTTTAAAACGTTAATTTTATTAATTTGTAATGATAAGTAGTTTATTGACATTTATCTGTTAGTAGTGTCAGTTACGTATATTTGAGATCAACTGTGTAACCAAGGAGTTGCAGGCTCCGGGCCGGGATTTAAATTTTAGGTTATTTTATAAATTTATCTATAAAATATATTGTAACGTTTTTTTAATTTATTTGGGTGATGTGTAAATATTAGACAATTATTAATAATTAAAATAAAGGTTTAATAAATTATAATTAAATATTAAAAAGGTATTAAATACTAATTTAAAATCTAATTAAGACTAACTATAATTAACCAGATAACACTAACACTATTTATTTAAACAAATAACACACCTATTTATTTTTAGGATCTTACTGATTATTTATTTCGACTATTTATGTCACTATTTATTTATTTATTTAACCAATTAACTGTCCGCCTACCGACCTCCACAGCGTCTAATATTCAACTGACTCAACATCGTCTGTATATTCAACTGCTCGGACAGAAGTCACACTTTTCACCTCACTATCTGTCTATTTATGCAACTCTCTCTCTCTCTTCCAGAGACTCAGTAACACCGACTATCCGTATGCCAAAATTCTTCAACACCACTGCCGAGCATCCACTTCCACTTGCTGTTACTGTCCCCGTATACCTAGCTTCCCAATACTCTTCAATATTACAGAGTATTCACTTTCACAGTTATCCCGGTATACCAGTAACTTCCCGACTCGCCGTTACTGTTCTTCTCACTATAGCTTCCCAATACTCGTCAACACTACCGAGTATTCACATCCACAGCTATCCTAGTTAACCAGTAACTTCCCGTGCCCTCCACTCGCCACACTGCACCACGATACTGCCGTGCTTCACTAACACTCTATGTGAATGTCTACATATGTCTCTCCATGTAACAACTAACTCCCGAGCATAACTGCGTCCCTCTTATACAGCTGACATTAACTTCCAGAGAGCTCTAGAATGTTCGCCCGCTTAATAACAATGATCACAAAAAGTTCAGGCGACCGAAAGTAATTAAACATGTCGCGGCTTGTTTGTTTACGTAGCCCGGCTGCTAGCGTAGCAACGGGGTTACAATATAAAAAAGTATTAATGAAAACCTGTAGTAAAATTTATAATAAAAATAAAATAATCTTTCACACATGAATTCCGAAAAAATAATATTTAGATCCAGCACAGACTAGCGATTTTTGGTCGGCCGACAGTTTAATCGGTTGCTTAATTACTATGAAGACTACAGTGAGTGCGCACACCCAACGATTCAGAATCACTATAATCGTCACTGCAACCGATGAAAATGTCGGCCGATCAAAAATCGGTAGTTTGCGGAGCTCTTAAAGGTATTTTTAGAAGAAAACTATTTTGAGCTTCAAGTTAAGTGCATGCTATTCCCGATTATAAGATTTACACCAAAATCTAATGGCTTCTTTACATATTAAAATAAGGTAGAAATTTGTTGAAATATAGTATTTGAGTGAGGGCGTCTAGTGTGTATGGACACACGCAAAATATTAAAATCTGATTCTAGGGACCATAAAACGTGGTCATTTAACAAAATCTCGATATGCGATTTTTAACACGATCTCTATACCTCCCTTATCAAGGGTAGTGGGAGGTAAAAAAAGGTTTGCGTTTACTTATTCACATTAATTAATTTATTATAATATTTTGATTTATAATACTGATATTTTAACTTTGTTCATGATAAATACATTGTACAGTAACACATATTACATTCATGTATTTATTTTCAAGTGGTAACATACTTTTAGGAGTAAAGAACAATTTCCTAAATAGAACATGTTCAATAATATACATATATATGTACTGGCAGTAAAAAAATTTATTGTTATACCACTGATCGAGTATGTTACGCTAGAATAATTTGTTAAGTTTTGATGAATATTCCAATATTTCTGATTGTTACTATTGTCAGTTCTGTCAGTATTAGGTATAATATTCACATTAATTTTTGGAAATAGATAAATATTTAATATATTCCGTAACTTAACCGCGGTGACCAAGGTTCTGGTTATGCGTTCCAGAATGTAACCAAAACCTAATTTCAGGATCAAGGTTCCTTTTCGGAATGTGGTTCCTGAAAGTTTTGGTTATTTTTTCGTGACCACAACGAACACAATTTTTTTGTGGTTGTGGTCATTTTCTTATTTCTTATAATATAATATTTAAATGTTGTGTGAAGGAACCATGTTGATAATGTGCATTAATAAATATAAGGCCTTCAAGTTCCACTATTATTTGGTTAAATTTATTTAGGACGTTTCGAGCAAAATCCGCTCATCTTCAGCAACTATAAAATTCAAGTTGAGAATTAAAAGTAAATACATATAATGTTGAAGCAGAATTACAATGTTGTACATCAGCGAAAGTTGTAAAAATTACATGAAAATTATACTCTACGTAGTCAGATGGGGCATGGGCCCCCAATTCAACGATGCAATACGCCGCTGATACGGCCCATTAACAACTGAATGTTGTAATTCTGCTTCAACATTATATGTATTTACTTTTAATTCTCAACTTGAATTTTATAGTTGCTGAAGATGAGCGGATTTTGCTCGAAACGTCCTAAATAAATTTAACCAAATAATAGTGGAACTTGATGGCCTTATATTTATTAATGCATATAATATAATAAATAAAATTTTATAAACATGTAATTATTATTATTATTAATATATACTGATATGTATAATATTTACGTTAGTATAAAATAGACAAATAGAGTTACGTTGTCACTTATTTCTAATGATGCGGTGATTCCCTGCTTTACCGACACAAATTAACCAAGATGTTCCGAACCACAACCACTTTTCAATAACCATAACCTGACCACGTGAACCACAAGAAAACCAAAACCACGGTCGTGGTTAAGTTACGGAATATACTAATCATATTATTATTATTATTTATTCTTTTATATTTTTGGCCGTAAAGGGTTTATTTAGATACTTAGGCCCGGTTTCATAAAACAAATTAATCTAATTAAATTTTACGTCCAAAGTAAATTTTAAAAAAATCTGATGTGGCCAGCACATTACCTTCCGTCAGTTTGCGTCAGTTCTATGTATTTTGTACAAATTTCATACTGAAAGTTCCTTGTAAAAGATTGTATTTCTTGTACATTACCTTCCGGCAGTTGTATTACTTTATACAAATATCATACTGAAAATTTCTAGCAAAAGATCCTATATTTCCAGTAAAATTATTAGACAAACGCAGTCAATTGAACTTGACACTGGCATCTTTCAATCAGAATTTTCTTTATATAGCAGCTGTTTGCATATAGCAGGTTACTTCATGAAATTTAACATCTTTATAATTTTTTAAATCTATATCCATTTAATATGAAGCATAAAATGCAGTCAAATCGTATAGGGAATAAAATAGTCTTTAATATTTATAATAACATTAAATGTGAAAAAATGATATTTAACATAGTTTTTCAAGAAAAACTGTTAAAATCTTCAAATGAGGGTACTTCCGGGTGATCAATATGGATGTAACGAAGAATAATACGAAAGAATTATAATTTCAGAAATTGTAGTGTAGTATTAAAGTTATCGCAGACGAAATTTTTGTTATACACACACATACAGACATCACCGTGAAAATAGTAAAATCCTATTCTAGGAACCCTAATACGTGTTTATTAATTAAAAACTCATCATTGAATTTTTTGACCATAGACAATATCTTCCTTGCTTAAGGATGATGGAAGGTAAAAATTGTTTAAATGGGTGCGATTTTTTGACAGCTATGATTTTAATATTAAAAGAACATGGAATCTGATTCAAAATTGTTCAAATAATTAAATTTATTTTGGAAGTAAATTTAAATGGACGTTTATGAAACCGACCCTTAGAGACTCATAAATTTATGATAGCACAAATTAATAAATTTGTTATGACGGAATTTTATACGCAAATTTGATAATAAGGATTTATGTGATTTTATTATAAATTACTTCATTATCAAATTTATCCATTTTATATAGCGTTTATCAATTCTAAATTGCGTTTATCCATTCTATATAGCGTTCATCCACTCTGTTATAGCGTTCATCCATTCTATATGTATAACGGTTATCCTTTCTATACAGCAAATGCATTTTTATATAGCTTGCATTTGTATTTTTAAAGTAGCATTTTAATTTATTATTGTAACGTGGAACTCCCGCCGCCGCCGCCGCTATAAGCGAGTGTCTATTTATAGCGGTGACGTAATCGCGTTAGCAGCCGGGCGATGTAAACAAACTGGTCGCGACGTGTTTAATTACTTGCTGTCGCCTGAACCTTTTGTGTTCTTTGTTATTATGCGGTCGAACATTCTACGGCTTTTTTAGAAGATAATTGCAGCTGTATAAAAGGGACGCAGCTATGCTTGACTAATGCCCGTTTGCACTGGTATGACTTATTTGTTCCCCTTAGTTAAGAGCCCCTTAGTTGGTAAGTTGCCCTTAATCTTAAATGGTTTGCACGAATGGAATATAGTTGTCGCTTACATAAGGGTAGTTTGGAAGAAGTATAAGAAGAAATTCTAGTAACTTTTCATTTTCGTATTATATTATTCTAGCAAATATTATGTCAAATATGATTGGATATGTTAAAAACCGAGGGAGGGAAACCAATTCCTATTGAAAGTGTTGTGTTGGATATCCTTAATACAAAAACTATAAGAGGTTTTGAAAATATATTCGACGGTGATAATATTAAGGTTTGTGATATCAATATACGAGTATTATACACACATATATTGTACATTTTAAATTATTTCAGTATATCAGATTATCGAGTACCAAAAAACCAACGAACTCTATCGATATTATGACCTTATTATGGTGAATACAGTAAATCTAAATCTGTAAAAAAAACTGACATCTATTTTTGTTGATCAATATAAAATTATACAAATATATATATTTTTGAAAGTATATATTTGACGCGGAATTCCAAAATTTATTAAGTTTATTACCTCCAAATAAACATCCACTATATCTAATTCCAAATCATTATCCACATCCATCTGTAGAAAATCAAAATATTAATATTTCTACATAAACAAACAATTATTAATTTACTGGACATGCGTGAAAATGCAATATTTATTTTAAGGGTACCTCTAAGTGTCACTTGCACTGCAGCTTAAATTTAAGGAGCGCTGACGAGATTTAAGGGGACTTTATAATTTGGTGCAATACACTTATTTTGATAAGGGGTACTTGAAATTTAAGTATAACCGGTGCAAACGGCCATAAGTTAGTTACATACAGAGTCATAGAGACATTCACATGGAGTGTTAGAGAGTAAAGTACTAGTGAGAAGCACAGCAGTATCGTAGTGAGCGTATGCAGTTGATGTCGAGTAGGTACTCGGGAAGTTACTGGTATATTGGGATAGCTGTATATGTGAATACTCAGTAGTGTTGACGAGTATTGAGAAGCTGTAGTGTACGAGGACAGTAACGGCGAGTCTGGAAGTTACTGGTATATTGGGATAGCTGTGGAAGTGAATACTCGGTAGTGTTGACGAGTATTGTGAAGCTAGGTATACAGGAACAGTAACGGCGAGAGAAAGTGGACACTTGGCATTGGTGTTGAAGATTTGTGGCATACGGATAGTTGGTGATACTGAAGCTGTGGAAGTTAGACAGAGAGTTACATAAATAGACTGATAGTGAGTTGAAAGGTGTGACTTCTGTCCGAGCAGTTGAATATACAGACGCTGTTGAGTCAGTTGAGTATATAGACGCTGTGGAGGTCGGTAGGCGGAAAGTTGAACGTGATATAAGTATATAGTGATATAAATATCGCGTAAACAGTCTACAAGAGCCTGCAACAGACCGGCAGTCTAAGATTGGAACGCGTAGTGAAATAAATAATTTGTAATATCGTGGAAATAAATAGTAGTGTTATCTAGTGGGAAGAGAAGAAGAGTGTGTATGAATGCGATTATGAATGTGGTCGAAGCGAAAGAAGTGTGCTTAGACAGGAATGTGTGGCGAAGGATGATTGTTTCGTAACTATTATTGTGGAATTCGGACACTTTAATATGTTGAGAGTAAGGAATATATGTTGTACCTATGATGTCAGGTTAGTAAGAATGTTGTTGAAAGAGAGACTGATTTTTTTTTTGGATGTTTTTTTTTATTCTTTCGGTTTTGTGCTAACCCACTAAGTGGGAAATGCGTGATTTTATGTATGTATGTATGTATGTATGTATGTATCTAGTTAATTATAGTTTTAGTCTTAATTAGATTTTAATAATTGTTTAATATTAGTAATAGTAATTTTTATTATAGTTTAATAAACCTTTATTTTAATTAATAATAGTCTAATATTTACACTCAAATAAATAAAAACGTTACATTATGTATCATTTAAATGGGTCTGTAATTTGAAGAAAATCTCGTGCTATATTTTATAAAATGTTAAGCAACCTAATATTTAATTCCGTACATGATTTTATCTCTAACTTCCGTTTAAATTTAAGTTGCATTTGTCTCAATCAGAAAGTTTTAATTGGATTTGGATAGCTGACCAAAAGAAAATGAAAAGTAAAAAAACAAGACTGTAAGATGTCGTGCAACGGTTGTTATAACCACATATTTTAATGAAGAATAAAGTTAACGTTCCCAACTTTATAAATTAATTTACATTTTTGTCAACAAAATTTCGTTTAATTTATTGTCAAGCACTTGAAAAGTTCGTAATTCAATACTCGAAAAAGAAGAAAAAGGAGTCACCAAGCGAATAATTTTAATAAATAAACAAACTTGAACAGGATGTTGGGTGAAGGACCGCTTTATTTTCATCATTATATGAGAAAGGCGTTGTCAAACATCAAATCGAAGAAAGCCTGGTTCCAGACGAGAAATAAATTGAGAAAAAATTAAAAATAAAAACATCATCATGCTTTTTTCAGAAAAGAATTGCTTTTGAATGGGTTTCAATAGATAACACATTTAGCCAAGAAATCCAAGAGTTCATACGATAGAAAAGAACTTAAAAGAAAACTGTTAAGTTAGTGAAAAGCGTTTGTAAGCATAACAATGGTAGTATTTTGAATTAATAAATATTAGCTTCTTCACTATCTTTACAGAAATATGACGATTCCTAACCTTTTAGAAGTTGGAAAATACGTCATTTCTAACTGCAATGACAATCTCATGGGTGGGAAATGACTGATCGCACTTTCCTTTCACATTACATGTTAACTCAGTCCAGCACTCTCATATTTTGTTATATGCAGATGACATAAAGGTATATAAAACTATTAATTCCATTGAAGATTCCAAGCTCTTGCAGGCTGATATCAATAACATTTTAGCTTGGTCTTTAACCTCTAAGTTGTTTTTCAATTACAGTAAATTCAAAATCATGAGCTACTTTGTTAAGAAGTCTGTTTACACCATTGATTACAAAATGGATAGACATGATCTTGAAAGAGTTACTCAATTCATATTCGATGAAAAACTAAATTTTGCCACTCATATAATTCATACTGTCAAATCATCAGACAGAAGTCTTGGTTTTATAATCCGAAGTACTCAGTTCTTCACTAATATTTCTACTTTGAAGAAGCTATATTTCTCTTTTGTGAGAACAAAACTTGAATATTGTCTGCTGAATCTGTTATTACAAACTTCATAGACGGTATCCCAGTTTTGAAACTGACTACAACATTTTACTTGCAGAAATTAATATAGTCTCACTCAATAAGCGGAGAAAAATTCAGTCATCTCTATTTTTGTATAAGGTTTTACACTGCATCGTGAATGATCCAGTTATACTTTGCGAAAATCCCAATATTTGTTCCTAGACATAATTCTCGTATTAAAAGACCCTTTCATTGCAGTATAGCGCGTATTAACTATGAATTAAAATCACCAAATAGAATGTTATGTGAAAATTGTAATACCCTGCCACTTTATATTGACATCTTTTTTGACTCGTTCGTGAAGTTTAAGAACGCAATATATTGTTACTATGAGTTATAATGCTTCAAATAATTATTTTGTTATATGTGTGCTATGAAAACCAATATTATCTGAGTTTATTTTGTTATTGCTACTTGTGCTAATTAAGGTATTTTTTATTGCTTTTTTATATAATCTACCTGTTATTGGGATATTACATCCTGTAGGTCAGATTGATAATTAATAAATAAATAAATAAATTACGGGTGGAAAATAGTTTGTGTAGGGTTGCCTAGTGACACTGACACACAAATTATAATAGAGCTGTCAAAAAATATTAATAAAATTAAAGGTTATATGTTTATAACTCAATTATTTTTGATAATTACTGATTTAAAAATCTGATGTGGCCAACACATAACCTCTCGCCAGATATTTTACCTGGTTGTACGCATAAAACGAAAAATATTTTTAATACAAATACATATATTCATGTCTCACTACAAAATAATTCTCACATATATTTGCAAAATCTATGGGATATTTTAAAATAAATTGTGTACAATACTTACATTTTCTTTATATTCAATATCCTGAAATTTTCTTTTTCTACTTTCCTTTTCTTTTTCTTTATATTCGTCATTTTTTTGCAAATTCCTTTTATATTCTTTTTTACGTATATTCTTTTGCGTCGTTGCCTTTTTTTATTTTCATAATCTTCATAATAATATACAAATATTTTTGACAGAGGCATACAATTATTTTTGACAGTGACATTTATATGTCAATTACAAACATTTGAATTTCTTGCCTTGTAGTAGTTTGATCTGATATTTTTTACATCAAATTATGTTATACGCCTTTCTTTATCTCTAAATCAATAGAAGATATAATAATGAATTCATATTTATCGAATAAAGAATTTAACGTTCTTTAATATAAGTATTTACATAAATTTTCGATAAATAATATTTAGACGATTTTTTTCTTGTAACTACTACTTCCGGTTGTCCAATTGTTACCAAACCTGACTGGACTCTTCCCATTATTGTTAGATTGAGGAATCCGTAGTTAAAAATGTCTTAAGTCTCATAGTATTTGAGATATAGTGAATCCAACATCCACACCCACACACACACATCCCCACACACACACACACACACACACATACGGACATCATCGTAAAAATGTTATAATCGGATACTAGGGACCTTAAAACGTGCTTATTCATTAAAATCTGGATATGCGATTTTTAGCATGAATACAATACCTCTCTTAGCGAGAGGTAAAAAAGGATGATTGTGGGTCGGAGTTTTATCACACTCCGCGTTGTGTCTGACCTGGAGGCTTCGCCTTTCGGTCATTAAGCATGAACCTTCGGTTGTAATTGAACTTATCCCACCTCGGATGTAATACTCGTATAATATTACTGTAATTCTTTTACGAATGAGGTATGTGAATAAATTTTGATTTTTACATGTGATACTAAACAAAAAATTAATATAAAATATTTTTTAAATCGATTAATTATTAGTTGTTTACCACATAAAAATTATTAAAATTTTTAAAGAGGTAATAGTTATTTATGCTTCAAGGAATGTAGGTACCATCTACCAATCGAGGATGATTTTCCGCCCGTGCGATAGCGAAAGCTAGCAAATAAGTTCGAGAGTGGTCAAATGTACCGACATCTCGTGCTGCATATAAGATTTTTTCCACTCCCGATGATTTATTTTTTACCTGTTCATTTTCACTGTCAGATATGTCAAGGAATATCGTTGCATATTGATATATTAAAAAAAAATCTGATGTGGACACCACACGGCATCCTTGCACGCAGGACCAACGAAGTATAGACCCAATGATAAAATTGCACGTGTTTGACGTAATTTGACATTAAATAACATTAATTTTTTATATTTTTTTTGTACTTTTTGTCTTAATCCATAGCAAGCTTTATTACAAAAACAAAAAAGTATGTAATTTTTAAATTTAAATATCTCGCTTATACAAAGGGCTAATTTAATAATACTTGATGTGCTAAACGCTGAATTTAATTCTCTAAAACTCTTATTTGAAGCATTTATTTCTAAAATTAAAATAAAATCATTTTATTAAAGAAATACTGTTAACAACTTCAGGTAATATATCACTTCCGGTTAGCCTATTTTAACCAAAACCTACTATGTTATTCCCATTGACATAAAAGTCTTATATACCAAATTTGAAAAGTTTTGGATTGTATTTAAAAAAAGTTTTTCATTAAAATCTATTATAGGCTTCAAGTAAAGTACCAGTTCAGGATATTATGTAATGACCAAAAAGGGAGGTACACAACTAGATGTTATAGCAGTCCTAAATACAAAATTTCAACTTTCTACGGCGTACCGTTTTTGAGTTATGCGAGATACGTACGTGCGTACGTACATTCATACATAGACTACGTTTACACGCACGAGAAAAATTTACTTTAACTTGACTTTGAAAAGGCGACTTATGAAAAGTGAATTAATGGTGCGTTTACACATAAGATCAAATCTACTTTACTTTAGATTTGTTACTTGCCCTTCACATAACTTCTTGTTGACAGCAAAGCAAATTTGTTTATGTCGAATTGTCGAATACATGTACTAACGATGTAAGTTAATTATTTAACTTTTATAATGTTAATTATTAATAATTTATTTACAAAAAAATTACCGTGGTTAGTAATTAGCACTTACTAAATATGAGTGTGACATTTTTAAACAATATAACCATGCAATCACAATACTGGATGCGTAATAAAATGAAAAATAATCGCATGAAATATTTTTAAAGTGTGAGAATATTTTGTATTTATAAATAAAACACAAAATTATATGGCTTGCTGCGCTTTGTAATTTATCAGTAGATGTCACTGATGATAAGTAAAGTACATTTCATTCGCACGACTTTCTGAAAGTCACTTACACGAGTCAAGTCTGATTTATTTTGGGCTTGACTTTAGGAAGAAAAGTAATTAGGCAAGGGTGTTCACACAGCGGTAAAAGTCGCCTTTTCAAAGTAAAAGTCAAGGCAAAGTACGTTTTCCTATACGTGTAAACGTAGTCATACATACGTACGTACAGACGTCACGACAAAATTAGTCAGGGATCGTCAAAATGGATATTTCCGTTGAAGTCTGAAAACCGAAATTTTTCGCGATACAATACTTCCTTTACTATGTATATGGAAGTAAAAAGAATCTTAGTATTCCATGGAAAATTTTAGAAGAAAAACGCTGTCATCTGTATCATTTGACACGTCAACGGTAACATTTAAATGGAAATATTTATGAAATGAGCACAATTTGATAGAAATTAAATTCAAAATTATAAATTGAGCAAATATTTTACACAAGTTTAACATATCTAGCTGTTGGTACTTCCACAAAGAGGGAGATAAGTCCAGCTGTAGGGAAGTAAGGATAATCCTTACATCCCGTTACTAATAGAAACCGATACTTTGACAGTATAATAAACATACTTCCCTATAAACAGTGGCCCAATAGCCTATTTACGATATTGGGAGTGGGAAAATGTTATTTTTTCTACGAGTGCTATGAAAAATAGGCATTTACGCTCTCGCTTGTCATAGTAGTCATGTTTTTTTGAAAAGCAAGATCTTTTCGCTCGCAATATAAAAATATGTTTTTATTTAATTATTTACAATAAGAGATTGTATACTTTTGACAAGTTTTAATTTTAATTCTTGAGCTCAAAATTATATTAGATAAATTTATACTACTTGTCAGATTTTTTTAGTAATATCGCTACATAGAACGGACGCATAATAAATGTGTGTATTAGGAGCGATCTTAATTATAAAAAAAGATTTTGTATTAAAATATAAAATTTCTTGTAAATGTTATTTATGAATGATCTATTTTACAAATTTTCCTAATGTGCGTGGGTGCGGTTTGAAATCTACTACAAAAGGAAATCCAACCTATTCTTTTATCTGTTTAAGGGGTCTTAACCTTAGTCGAGACATGGCATCAACAGCAATAACGAACTCTACAATGAGAAAAATATTGTTTGAGACCATAACAACAAAATGGTCTTAGCCTTTGTAGATTAGATCTCTTTGTGCATAATCTAGCCAAGAATTTATAACTTATTACACGAATAAATGTACGCTTTCGTGCAAAAGCTAGGACTACAAAAACTTGCATAATTGGATTGAAATAATTAACATAAAACAATTAGCATTATTGTTGTGCTGTGCTGGAAATTTGTACACCTACGTTAGGAAATTTCATAACCGTGTTTAACTTTAATTGTATTTTCGGGTGTTTCTACATTTTATTTTATGTAAATTATTCCCAGTTGAGCGATAGATTTAATTTTCGCAAATATTAACATAAGAATTTGTTTGTTTCACAACAAATTGTACCTACAGCATAAGGTAAAGTAAAATGTAAATATTAAAACAAAAATAATTGTAGAATAATTCGTAATCATGATGTTCAATTATATAAAGCTAGGTCCTATTTTTTTAAAGTATTATTACATGCTTAGGTACATTCGACAAAATTACATTAAGGGATATGCTACACTATGCACATTTATTGAATGGGCCCAATTCCGAACTGAAGGGGGGCGGAAATTGTCGAATGTCGGCAGGCGACACTATGGTCGCAAAATTATGACGTCATTTGAAATTTTATATAAACTTTAAAAATTATTTCTTTCAGAAAAAAAATAAATTGGAAAATGTGGTATGACCTCATTTGTTTATGTAATGTAACTGCTATTGCAATTATTGAATTGTATTACAAACTGTTTCATGCAATCATGTTATTGGAACTTTTCATGTCCTGATAATATCAATAAATAAATAAATAAACATATTCATATTTTTTCAGTGTTTAAAAAGATTAATTTATGTGTCTCCGATTATTAGCGATTTTCACTGGTTGGTAACAAAATATTACGGCTTAACGAATAGCAATTGGCTTTCTACTATTACAAATGGCTTTTATAATTAAAAAATCTGATGTGGCCAGCACATTATCTTCCGTCAGTTCTATGTATTTTGTACAAATTTCATAAAGAAAAGTTCCTTGCTAAATTAAATATTCTATTTCTTGTACATTACCTTCCGGCAGTTGCATGTATTTTAAGCAAATTTCATACAGAAAATTATTATTTTGTGACGTTTTCTATATACAGTGTAATGTATCTGCAGAAATAAAATATTTATTATTATTATTTCTTGTACATTACATTAAAGCAGTTGTATGTATTTTATACAAATTCCATACAGAAAGCAAAAGATTTAATATTAAGTATAAAATGCAGTCAAATCGTATAGAGAATAAAATATTCTTTAATATTTATAATAACAACAAATGTGAAAAAATTATATTTAACATAGTTTTTTCAAGAAAAAATGTTAAAATCTTCAAATGATGGTACTTCCGGTTGACCAATTGTAGCTAAAATCTAATCAGCTCTTCATATGGATGTAACGAAGTATACGAAAAAATTATAATTTTTGTAACTGTAGAATTAGAGTTATCGCAGACGAAAATTTTGTTACACACACACACACACACACACACACACACACACACACACACACACACACACACAAACACACACACACACACACACACACACGCACGCACGCACACACACACACACACACACACACACACACACACACACACACACACACACACACACACACACACACACATACAGACATCATCGTAAAAATAGTAAATTCGTATTCTAGGGACCCTAAAACGTGCTTATTGATTAAAAACTCATCATCGAATTTCCTTACCTAATGGTGACGGAAGGTAAAAAAGGAGGACTGCATTATGCATTGATATTTAGTCCCACGAAACACGGTTTCATACAACACGACTTTTTTACCATAACTACCGTGTTGTTCAGAGATTACTGTATTATTTGTAGGCAGAAATATCAAGGACGCTTTTATATGAAGATTAAAGTGAACCACATACATATTAATATAATTTTAAATATTACATGAAAGAATGTAAGTATATGATATTAATACTGCACACGCAACATATATTCAAATTCCACCTTGACAAAATCTGCAAAACTTTTCCAACCTGTTTTTTTTTCGACCTAGATTGTATTGCTTAAGTTAGCTTTTCCGTGTTGGTAATTTTTCCACGCGCCTATTTTCTTTGATTGGACATCCGGGGAAATCTTCACGGTCGGAAATTAGGAAAAGATCTCCAGGGCCCCGAGAGAGTGACTGTGATTAATGAATTAAATAACGTCGTAATGTTGATTGATATTTTACCATAATATCTAAACGCTGCCTTAAATCTACTAATGAAAATCATCCACTTCAGAATAACAGGAATGATGAATGTTTTGCATAGTTAGAGGGAGATATTTGCGCAAATATTTTCCCTGTCAAACAAAATTAATAATGAGTTATTTTTGGAAACAATGTAAATGTTAATAAAGATAACAATTTTACTGGCAGTGTTGGCTTTATGGTTACTGATGTGAGTAAAAATTCTGGTTTTAAATATCATATACAAACAAAAAATTATTAAACAAAATGATACATAAATAAATAAAATGGTTAAGTTCCACAAATTTAGTAAAAAGTATGTCAAATAACTTTCAGCAGAATTTTACTCCGATGTTAAGGCCAGTCACTAGCCAGGCCAGTCTTTGCACGCCCTTAAATTTTGGCAGCTGTCTATCGCGACTTTCAACGCCTAAGGGGGAGTAATAAACATCATAGAAATAATTTACAGCCCCGATCGGCAAGGTTTATAAGCGCCGGACTGGTTTCAACGATTTAGAGTAGGTACTCGTACATGACTCAGAAAACCCCGAGGAAAACCCTCATTATATGCAGGTCAAAATGAATATACAGTTTTACGATGTTTGTGGGTAAGCGATGATGCCCTGTTATAAATCTTAAAAATTTACTGAATTTATTCATCAGAAATCTTTAAAAGCTAATAAATCTTTTATTTAATATTTTTTTCCAGCGGAGTTTTCGGCATTGTTCTCAAAATACTGAAATCTATGTCCTAACTGGAGTATATAATTAATTGCTTTTATAGAAAACGGTATATAGTGAAAGTAGATTCCTCGACAGAAACATAATTTTTATTTAAATATGATAATAAACTATTACAAAAAATATAAACTTGTTAAGACCTAGAAAAAGGTGTGGACACCTTAAATTTAAAATTTCAAATCAATATCACTTTTAATAATCGAGAAATTACATGTTGAAAATGCATTGAAAGTCCCATAAGAGCTGTATCGATAAAACAAAAATGTTGTGACAAATTTTTCAAATTTATTAAAAACTGAAACTTAATGTTATTAACATTGCTATAATAAAAAATCTGATGTGGCCAACACATGACCTCCCGTCAATTCCATGTTTGAAATAGCAATGAGCTTTTAAGTAATCACTTTCGGTGGATCGTTTGTAAACAAAATCTAATTTGTTGTTCCAATAAATAGAAAAGTCTGCAATACCAAATTTTAGATTATATTTTATCTGTTAAGAGCTCCAAATTAAGTACCACTTCCGGTTTATCATATAGGTATAGTCAAAATATAATGTTGTTTCAAATTATACACGAGTTTTAAATACCAAATTTGAGAAGTTTTGAATCATGTTTTAATATATCTTTTCAAGAAAATCTGTTTATAGCTTCCTGTAAAGCAGTACTTCCGGTTCATCAATTTTAAAAAACATCTAATATGTCGTTCATATTAATATAAAAGTCTTAAATACTAAATTTTAAAAGTTTTGGATTGTATCAATTTATTTTTCATGAAAATCTGTTCAGAGCTTCAAATAAAGTATCACTTTTTTTTATCAATTTTAGCCAAAATGTAATATGTTGTTATAAAAGTCTTAAATACTAAATTTGACAAGTTTTGGAGTATACCATAATATATTTTTCACGAAAATCTGTTCATAGCTTCAAGTAAAGTATCACTTCTGGTTTATTAATTTTAGCCAAAATCTAATATGTTGTTCCTCTTGATATAAAAGTCTTAAATAGTACAATTGAAAAGTTTTGGATTATAATTTAATATAGTTTTTCATTAAAAACTGTTATGGGCTTCATGTAAAGTATCACTTCCGGTCATCCAATTTTACCCAAAATCTAATCTAAACTCTTTATATGACTGCAGAAAGCTTACATACGGAAAATAGAAATATTTGGAAGATTGTAATATGAGTTATCGTGGACGAAAAAATCGTCACACACACACATATACACGCGAGAGCGCGCGCGCGTACACACTCACACACACACACACACACCACACACACACACACACACACACATACACACACATACACACACACACACACACACACACACACACACACACACACACACATACACATACACACACACCACACATACACACACATATCATCGTAAATATAGTAAAATCGTGTTGTGGGGACCCGTGTTTATTCACTGAAAACTCACTATCGAATTTTTGAACCGATAACATTACCTCCCTTAGCTACGGTATGACGGAAGATAAAAATGCTAATGATAAATTTTCAGAAAAAAGAAAATTTATTAATGAAGTTACTAACTAAGTAAATAGCTCAACTAATTTTGTTATTAATAATGTTATTGACATAAAAGTGATCCACGTGTAGAATATTATTAACGCTGTTGCCACCAAAAATAACTTGTTCTTGTTAGTAACATTTGTTACGAACCTCCTTTGATTTAGACCGCTTCCAGAGCACGCGCAAAATTTCAGTTATTAACAAAGTTAGCAACAAAATGATCAAAAAGTTAAGGAAAACAGTTAAAATGTTATTAATAAAAATTATTGTATTATATTTAAAATTTGTGAATGGCATTATTCCTAAAACGTATTGTTAACAATCAGGGGCGCACACAGGATATTTTTTAGGGACGGTCCAGCTGAGCTCCACCAAAGAGCTAATTTATAAAATTTTGAGTCTAATTTTTGGTAAACAGTAAATTGGATTTTTTCAATTTCAAAAACAAATATACTATTTAGATTGCAAGAAATAAAAAGGGAACAGTGGAACAGATTAAAAACTAAAATCTATTCGCCTTAGTTGCAAATGTCAGATTATTTATAAGCTCCTTAGCAATTATATTGATATTTGTTTTCTATAAGAGAAAAAGATTATGGCAGTTTGGACGACGACAAATCCCCCCATTTGGCCTTTATTTTGTCTAGCAAAATAATGATACCATTGGTTGTTTTTACTTCAAAGTGTAAACATTGACACGATTTATCTTTTATATTTAAAATAAATATTTATTTCAGTCACCAACAAATGATAAAAAGTGACATTTTCCCAATTTGCTACGTTCACAAATTTCTCACCAGATGTCAGCTACTTTAATTTTTGTTTCCAATATGTATTCTAGGGGTGGTCCAGACCTACAGGACCGCCCCTCTGTGTACGCCCCTGTTAACAATGATATGGCTGGTGGAAAGTCAGTTTTACTCCGATATTATTTGATTGAAACAAATCACATTATACTTTATCTGGTTTAAGATTGCAGTGGTGTGAAAATAGGAGCAGGTTGATCTTGTTGTTTGATTGGATAATATCGGGGTATTATCCAATCAGAAAACATGATCATACTGCTCCTATCTTCGCACCACTGCAATTTTAAATCAGATACAGTATATAGGGATTCACCAAGCCAAGCTACTTGGCTTGAAATAAAAAAGCTTGGCTTGGCTTGAAACTTCAAGCTTTTTTTAATGTTAGGCTTGGCTTGGCTTGGGCTTGATGGAAACGGGGCTTGGCTTGGCTTGAAAACTTCAAGCTTTAAATATTTTAGGCTTGGCTTGATTTTCAAGCTTTATCAAGCTTTTTCAAGCTTTTTCAAGCTATTTCAAGCTATTTCAAGCTATTTCAAGCTTTCAAGCTTAAAATGCTCATACGCACAGTAGGTATATGGGTCTTGAAAACCCATCCGATATATATCGATGTATTGGAATATTGAATATTGATATGTTATGTCGATGTTTCATTGTATCGTAACGATGTATAAATCACGTTTTGTTTTACATAATTTTATTGTGGTACAATTGAAAAATATCTTCTTATGCGCAAAGATAAACAAAATGATGAAATAAAATTTATGCAACTTACACCAAGTGTTTTTTTCTTTGTAATTATTAAAATATAAAAATATTGAAATGTATATTTCAATCATTTATTTTATTTTAGAGAGTATACAATAAACATAAATTTATTATCTTTTATTAAATATTTACCCTTAAATTTTTATGTTTCTTTTATTATTTTCGTTGACTGCATTCATTCAAGTAGGCATATGCATTAGTTAGACTTTATTGTATTTTAATAATTAAAATGAATAGAACTTAAGTTCATAATGTTATTTTTACTCGAAATGACCTTCCAACAAACTGTTAGAGTTTCTCATACTATATAGTTCATATTCAGCCTGTATAAATAAACAACTCAAGTTTCCAAACACGCAAGAACAGTGTTCAAATAAATACATAAATATTTTGGAATATACAATGGGATGAAAATGACCTGAGACTGATATTTTATTCTTTTATACCTACTTCAAATACATCTGGAAATCATAAAACCCTACAGACGGAAATTACCCCGAAATTTTGTTTGTTCGTGACATAAATACCTACTCGCCTCTTCTTATGAAATTTCTACTGATCTTTGAGTACAGAATCATGTAAGTTAAATACATAAATATAATTACAGTAATTATGTCCAAATTCAAATAGCACAAAAGTAAATACCCTCAACGATAAAAGAAAATTAAAAACCCCCAGAACTAAGTAATAAGCCGTGATTATCAAGGTAATATTTAAAAGAGAATGCTCTCTTTGTCGGTACATTGATATTGTCTATTATACCTGTCACTGACAAGAGCGGTTTATTATGGATACATTAGGGGTAGAGCTAAAAATAGCATTGAAAATATTTGAATATAAATATACATATCCACAAACAGAAATTATCTCGTCTCTATGATTCGGAAATACCAGAATAACAAAACATTGTATATAATGCAACTTTAAAATGCAATAATTATTATTGCAATTACCCAATCAAACAACAAGACCAAACTATACCTATCTCCCCACTACTCTATAGTTAAAACAGATAGAGTGTAGGTTTATGTGAAATGTAATCAGATAAATTTAATAATTTTTTTTGTTTGATAATCAAATCTAATTTCTTGAAGCTTTGAGCTTATAATTAAATAAAATAAATAAATATATTATCACGGATTATTACCCATTGCTGGGTGTGCCAATCTGCTTTATCGGTAATAATGAAATATTCACCTCACGGTCACTCATTGCTGGCGCGGAGAGTGCACCGCAGGGGTTAATTTTGTGCCATTTAAAATTAGAAATATTTGGCGTCGGTCGGGATCGAACCTGGTTACCCAGATTCGCGACCTGAAACTCAGGCACGTGGCCACGAGACCTCATAAATTATAATTAATTCCAGTTACTTAAAAATTTAAGTATTTAATTAATTAATTTTTATACAAAATACGTTTAACTTGACAATAATAAGTATTTAAAAAAATTAAATAGTTCTATATGTAATGATTGACATTTGCAATAAATTTTGTATTATCATTTTTCATCATACATTTTATATTAATGTAAGTAAAGGATAAAACAATAAAATTATATTATCATTTATCATTATGTATTTAAAACTTTTTCAACATTTTATTTATTTTGTATACTTGATTGTGTGCGCGAACTACAATGTGCGATTTCTTGGTTCAGATGGAGAAAATAAGTGGTCTTTGCATAATAAGAATGATGAAGGGTATAGTTTCCTATTTACAAATTTTTGAAGCTTACTAGCCTGACAGGTGATGAAGGCTGGTCCTACTGGGAACTCCAATTCTTAGGAGGTCGCAAAAATGTGCCGAAGCAATTAGAAAGTACGTTACCACCATAAAATTACGGTTTTGTCGGCCTCGAAAACATTTCTTAAGAAAAGCTTGAAAAAGCTTGTTTTCAACCAAGCTACTTGACAGTCGAAGGCTTGGTTTGGCTTGAAAATTCAAGCTTTTTTAAATGTTAGGCTTGGTTTGGCTTGGGCTTGGTGGAACAGAAGCTTGGCTTGGCTTGAAAAGTCAAGCTTTTTTGAATGACAGGCTTGGCTTGATTTTTCAAGCTTTTTCAAACCAAGCCAAGCCAAGCTTTCAAGCTTCAAGCCAAGCCCGTGAATCTCTAACAGTATAGAATGGAGAATTTGATATGCAACCAGGTTTACAACTATGTAACATTTCAATGGTGTAACTTTTTGATTATGACGCCTATGTAAAAACTACAACATTGACACCAACATAAATCAAAAACTAACAGTGATAAATAAATTGAACTTCGCCAATCGAAAAAGAAAAAAAAAAACAAAAAATGCTTTAAAGGAATTCAAACCAAATTCTAGTATTTTTTAGGTTTAGGTATGTAGAATAGAACTTGGAATATAAACACAAAATATGTTTTGTGACTCATGTGTAGAAATATACTTATCTGTATTTTTTATTTGAAAATCGAATTTCTGTTAGATATATGCATTTCTTTAAAATATTGTTTCAATTTTATGGCTATCACCAGGGTCGGACTGAAGAAAAAAGGCCCACCGAGAAAAACAGAGTTGAGGGCTCTATTCTCTGCGGTGGCTTTACTTGGGTTCATACTCATACAGCAAAAATAATTAATTAATAATAATAATCAACAAACGAATAATTTAAATAAGGTATAAATAAAATAATTATAATAGGGGATTACAGCGCAATTGATTTGAGAAATTAGGAAAAAATATTGAAAATATATGCTTAATAATAAATATTAATAAAGAAATAAAACGACATAATTGAAGTACTTCGGAAATAAGGGTATTTTTGTTATAGCAGCTCGTCACTCATATGAAATCCATATATATTATTTTGATTGGCGACTCAAAGACGGCCTATAAATATATAACGAATACCCAGTTAGGGGCGCAGCCTACTACCAATGGAAATAGAGAAATTCAAATAGCGGAGGTGTGGCTATCAGTCCAGTAGTACAATTCTCAAACAAATTTTATTTGAATATAAATATTCTGCATTAAACTTAATAATTTAAATACATTTCCAATTATAAATCATGTAGACTTGTACAGAATGATAATATTCATTTATTTTTTATAAATATAATTTAAAAATTGCAAATATTTCAAGAACATTTAAGTCCACGAAGAAAACAGTTTGATATAAAACTTATATTCGTGACGTCACATCTATATTTTCAAATTTTGGAGGACTATAACTCGCTTATTAATAGGAATTTTTCACCGAATTTTCACCGACAGTCTTAGTTTTACTTATACGTTCAGATGAAATTATATTTGAAAAATGGTGGAATCCCCTATTATTCTTTTTTGTTAAATACATAAATATCAGCACAATTAACACAGAAAATAAAAAATACTGCCTACATTAACATATTTTGATATTTGTACTAGATGAGCCTAGGGTATTGATAATTTTATTAGGGTCGATATTGTTCAATAGGTCTTGCTCAACGTTTAACACAATAGGTTACTTGCGAGATACTGTAAATCTGATATCTATCACTATATACCTAAAGTAATGTTGTAAACGTCTGTAAAAATATAAATTTTATTTTATAAACATTACTACTACTACTACTTAGGGCTTGTATACAGCTCTCGCCGTTTACCCTTCAACCGGACTCACCGAGCCGCAGTGTTTTACCACTGCCGTACTGCCAGTTGGATTTCAGCCATTGCTACATTTATTTATGATGTATAAGTGGCTAGCTTATAGCATCCGAGTGTGATTACTACAAGTAGCTGTATTTATTTTTTACGACAAATCACACATTGTCGGTCGACGGGAATCGAACGCACGGAACATGGTTCGGGTGACGTCACTGCGGGCTACGAGATGTGTGCTAGCCGCTCAGCCACCAAGCCGACTATATATAAACATTATATCTTTTTTAATAAAAGAAGAAAGAAAATTTTCTTTGACGTCATTATTTTGAACTGGAGAAAGGGAAGCATATTTAAGAATGTAATCTGTAGATGGCGAGCGAGTGCGATTTTTAATATGATTTTGCCATTACTTCATTTTTCTGTCACGTCTCTCTTCTTTCTTATTTGCAATTTGCGTAGTTTCTGTTACTTTTATTACGTGTTTCGATTTGTTAAGCAGGATTTTGAAGGATTTTAACTTAGCTTATACTCGTACAAGATTAAAATGACAAACTAAAATATTAACCTCCAAACTATTATTCAAATGTCAAACAGGTGATCTGTCATGTTTAAATTACCCACACATGCCGTTGCTATGGGTCGTACCGATGCTATGGCTTTACGGCAATTCATTGTTTCGGCGTAATTCTACGTCATATATGGCGGTAATTAATGAAAATTTTGCCAAAAGAAAAATTATGAGTAGCAAGTTTTTATCGTTTCTCCGATAATATTAAATAAAAAAATGGCACGCAAGTAGCCCATTAAAGCTTGCAAAATATCTTCCCCATATTGGCATGTAAACGTGATTTTATTATTTTTTAAATTGACAACACACGTTCACAAGCCATCGTTGTAAACGAGAGAGTTAAAACATATTTGTATGCCAAATATAAATTAACCTGCACGGGATTTTAAATGTAAACTATAACTACGATCTTCCCCTTAACGCTGGTTTATGTAAGCTGTAAACTTAAGAACAAAAGAAGGCTAGGGCCCACAGGGAAATTTCTCGCCATCTAGATGGGTTCAGTCCGACCCTGGCTATCAGTACAAATAAGCAATATTTATATAAATATTTAAATTGGATTTTATAGGTAATCAAACGTTAGTGACTTATATGCAGAATTTAATAATCTACAACTATCAGTTGAAACATTTTTGTCTAAAATAAATTAGGAAATATTGCCCAAGGAAAAACTGGTATCCCATGTTAAACGCTCATGGTCCGTTTTTTAATTAGCATCCTGTATATTTTTGGCAAATATCTTTAAATATTAATTTGTTTTACGTACCTATGTAAATATTTTTAAGAACACATTCGATTACTCTCACTATTAATCTATCCATTGCATTACTTTTAAATTTTATTATTTGCAAATTTCTTTCACTTCTGGCGTCTTCCATAGTAATTTTTACACGACTCCTCAGGGGATCGCGACTTATGGTTAGCGCATCCCTGATTTATGTACTGTGCAATTTATTTTACTCAGTATGATATGAAAATGGAACAGATATTTACGATCCTTTTTTATCCCAAATTCTGACTTACCAAACAGTGCAATATAGTAATTGTTACGTAACAGATAAAGAAAATACGAGAAGATGAAGTTTCCACTACAAATATAGCACGGACATATCGATCCTATACGTAGCATCATTCCAAAAGGTCACTATTGTGTATTAAAGATTCATAGGGGATTTTGTCTTTAGCAGTTGGATTATCTTTGCACTTGCATCTATAATAGTATTTTCTCGTCGTAATCCAAGATTCAATATGATTGTGACTGTTTTGTACAGCATCTTTTTAATAAAAAAGTTAAGAAAACGCGACGTACAGTACCGTTCAATAATATAGGTACTCCCATTCTATACATGATGAAATTACACAACTGTGAAGAAAAATACGAAAAAGAAATGTATTGGATAAATCTCTCCAGGTTGTTCTGCTTGTTGATAAAGGGTTAAATGAAATACACTCGTTGTGTGATGATGCAGAATGTATTATTTATTTAATTAAGTGGTGATCGCAGTGGCGTAACTAAGAGTTCGGGGGCCCGCCCGCAAAAAGTTTTTGGGGCCCGTTTTTAATTGTAGCGTTTATCATGAAGTACATACCACAAGAACTTGTGGAAATTGTGACTAGGCTCACTTTCATCTGAGTTGATATGTTATGAAGCAAAATAACCAATATTGGAGGCCTGAAAATCCAAGATTAGGCACTTTTACATCTCACCAAAGTCATTTTATGTTGTGGCATTTACTATGAAAATGTGATCGGCTCGTTGTTTTTTTGTTTTTTTTTTTTTTTAAATGAAATTGGTGGCACAGTCCACTGGTGAAAGTTACAGGAAATTGATTCTTACATTTTTGGTATCCCAAATGAAAGAACTTGGATGCGATAAAATATGAATTAGCAAGATGGATCATTATCATACAGTCTAAATAATAGCAACTTTGCGAAAATCTTTCTCTATCGTTATTTAATCCCACGTTTTGGTAATACACATTGGCCGCCAGGTATCTTGATTTGACAGCCCCAAACTTTTTTTTTATGGGGTTATTTTAAAGGAAAACTCTAGATCAGTTGCAGGAATATATTTGCCAAGAATTCGAAATTCTACCGGCCGAAATGTGATGGAAATAAAGAGGTTGATTTTAAATAGCGGATAAGGGGCCCCTGAGCCAATATTATTTTTGGAAATTGACATTTAAAAAATCAAGGACTAAATAAATTTGTAAGTTGCTACAAAAAAAAAAAGATTAAATTCAAAATTTCGCAGTAGTATCAAAATTATAAATCATGTAAATTGGGGCCTCTCTAGAGCCGGGGGCCCGCCCGCAATGCGGGCTCTGCGGGTCCGCTAGTTACGCCACTGGGTGATCGATTTCGGACGGTAGTCCTTCATCAGGCCGACGCGTCCAAATAGTTAAAATATATATAGTAGATAGAGAGACTTTGAAGGACAAAATCATCGTATGTTGATGCCGAAGATTTGATGAAAACGAAAAAATTACATCTTCGGCATCAACATAAGATGTTTTTGTCTTTCAAGGGTGTGGCAGAACCAATTGAACAGTTTGGAGGGGCAGGTGTTCGGGCGGTGGCGGGGGTAGGCAGCTGCACTAGGTCTCCTTTTGTTCTGCCGGCATCCCCATTTTAGTGCCCAACATGGTTTGGACCGGAGTACATCGTGGCTTTGCCGTGCGTGCGTTTTATGAAAACAACCGATCTGTGATTACGACGCAAAGAGCTTTTCGCCGACGGTTCAACATTCCGCGAAATAATGCTGTTCTTACTGCGAACACAATTCGGTCATGGATTCGGCAGTTGGAAGAAACTGGTAGCACACTAAGAATAGGTCCACATGACCGACGAAGATCCGTCAGAACTATCGGGATTAGGGGACTTTTGGTTCCAACAGGATGGCGCTACAGCCCACACAGCCCGAAATTCTGTAAACGCTTTAAGAGAAATGTTTCCTGGACGTCTAGTGTCTTTGAGAGGTGACGTGGGGTGGCCTGCGCGATCGCCCGATTTAAGCATATGCGACTTTTTTCTTTGGGGATATCTAAAGGAAAAAGTGTTTAAACGTCGCCCCCAAAACCTGCTAGAGATAAGGAAGCAGATTGTTGAAGAAGTAAACGCGATACCCCGCGAAATGTGTCAACGGGCTGTTCAAAACTTCAGAAATCGGCTCCAGCAATGTATTGCAGCTAACGGCCGCCATCTTAAAGACATTATTTTTAAAAATTAATGAGTATAAAATGGTAAGTCATACTGATTGTAAAAATAAAAACATTTTTTTCATATATACCCTGGTTTCTTTTTTATAACTCTTCAAAACTGCTCAATTGACGCGTCGGCCTGATGAAGAACTACCGTCCGAAATCGATCGCCACTTAATTTAATAAATAATACATTGTGCATCATCACATTACACGTGAAAAAGAAATGATCCACAAATAATTTGACAAAGTAGATTTTCCAATGCCATTCTGATTATTCCTAATTTTTGATCTGCAATATCTATACTTTAGTTTTTTCGTGCGACAACACAGTCAGTTTTCTTATTTTTGATATTACACAAATATTCTTCTACTGTTAATTAACTTTTTTTTTTCTTATTCGATATCGTTTTTGCTTCTTTCCCTCTTCTAATTTATATTTTCACATTTTTATTATTATTTCTTTATATCAAGTAATTGTTTTTGTTGAAAGTTTTGTCAATGGGGTGAAATTATTAGCTGTATACTCAACGCAAAATAATGAAGAGAAAAATAATATTCTAAAAATAGGTATACCTATCTATTTCACGAAACTTTGACTAATCGATGAATAAAATTTGCTCGTCTCATAACTATTTGTGTATTTATTCGACAATGGTGAAATCATGAAAAGTGAAACCGAATATGTATAAGTAACAATTATTCTCAGTTAAATCCACAATCCTATTTAATTGTTTATTCTTATTTATGGTTAACGCATCACTGATTTATGTAGTACATCATTATTTTGTTAAATAAACATATTCAATTTAAATTTATAATTTGTTTAGTTGTTTTTTATTACTTTTCCCGTAATTATTAAGACCAATATTTTTTGATGATATTTTATGTCTAATTTTGATTTCAGAAATTAAGTCGTAAGTCATCTTTTTTGCAGTGAGTTGTTCAAACAAAATCTGGTTTAAAATGTATATATACTTCCCTCTTTACACATACATAAATACAGCTGATATAAAGTTAAATTAAATATATTTTATATACTTTTATCTGCACCATTAAAATGTAAGTAAATTTTTAAACAATTCGTAGAATTAACAAAAATCATATGTCAACAATTTTATAATATTGGTTAAACAAAGTTTCATCAAATATTCGTCAATTTTAAAGGTGGTAATTTGAGGTAAACCATGTTGAAAAAGTTTGAAACAAATATTAAGTGATCAACAATATAGTAACTTAGTTCAGAGTTTGAAGAATATATTCTCATAAATTTTAAATTCAAGTTATGAAAGTAACTTGGCATTTGTTCTGAATTTTAAATTTCTTTTTTATACATAAATAAAATTGTTATCTAAGTAGGGTGAAATAACTCTAATTGATACATATCTTAGTGTACAATTATTTTTTTATTACGTAATGTAAACGACATGCAGATATTTAAAGGTAATTTGAATGCGCTTTTATTTATACTTTTAATTTTAACTGACTTAAAATATGTACATGCTAATACTTTTAAATAGCAAAATTATATAGGGGCTATATATTTCTGTAAAAAAAATGAATCAACAATTAAAAATTCTACTTTAAAAAATATAAGAAATATGTATTAAACTTTTTTCCATTTCTTTATTTATAATTGGATATATTATTTTTAATTTTGTAGTACTTAATTAAAAATAATAATGTAATATTAAAAAGTATCAATAATTTTACGCTAAATATAAATGGCGGAAATCTAAACGGCATTTTATATAAATTAAAAACAGAATTTTTAAAATATATTTATTGGTAGAGTCCGTGCGTTTAGAGAAAAAACAAATCGGCGCAGTAGAAGTTGTACTACCCAACTTACAGATGTTGACTATTAATAAACATTTAACTGAATAATATTTAAATGTTATTTCCGATTCATAATATTCATAAACAAGTATACATATAATTATTACTCGCACAAAAGACATTTGATTAAATATATTTGTCCATATTTATGTCTGTAACCTAAACGCTACAAACAGCTGCTACCTGTCACAATATCGTACCATCCCTACTTTCACAAGTTGGACCCGCCCGGATGAATTTTGGTCTGTGCGCCGGTTTTTTCTCTAAACGAACGGACTCTAGTAAAAAATATGAAAATACTGGATTAAAAAGAAGAATGTAGAATATAAAAAATGAAATATTTACAGTACAAAAATAGACCTTTTCAATAGTCCATTTCAGGAACTCAAAGCGCATGCGCCAAGTGTCGTTTGCCGTATACCCTTCCTTGTTTATATGACAGTTCTGTCAGTTTCACAGTTTTTTTTTATTGATTTCGTTAACTTCTGGTCCACTTGAAATGTTTTGTCTAGTTTAAAAATAAAAAGTTAGGTTAAGTAAGGTTTTCCAATTGATTAATGAATGGACTTCAGTTTTTCATATATTAAAAAAAGTTTTTATTTGTAAAATAAGAATTTAAACTCCTTATCCTCAAATTCATTTTTACAACTTCTGGGTAGTTCTAAAATTTGAAACTATATAAATTTGAAATGCCGCCATTTAACGGCACTAACTTTTTAGTTCAAAAAGTAAATATAGTGGTCGCTCAAATTTCTGAAATGGTCTATTTAAATTTAAAAAGATAGAAGATATATGCGCAATGGGGATCTGCGCATAGTAAAAACAAGTGGCGGGAGTCATGGATACGCGCTTGCAATGTGATCAATGGCGTTTGTTTCTAAACGAAAATTGATGTAAAATTTGAGAAAGTCTCAGAACATTTTAAAAAACTTCTTGAAAGAATTTACAAAAGTTTTATTGAAGCTAAATGTCTAACGATGCAAATTTTCAATGAGAATACAGGTATTTTAATGACAGAAATATTTTTGACGTTTAGTTTGACAACCCAACTGGCAGTTGTCGCCATTTTACTTACTATTTGCAGCGATAGAAAGAGATAACCGTTAAATTGAAAAGGTCTATTACATTCCCAGTAGAAAAAATTATTTACACAGTAAATTAGATATTTCACATTAATTAAATAATAAAAAAATAAATATATCATCATGGCATATTAACTACCCATTGATGGGTGTGCCAATCACATTAAAATTAAAATAAATCTATAAAACCATTTAAAAAATTATCTTGTCAGTAAATGATAGTTATGTAATTTTTTATTTTACTTTGAAAAATCTTTTTTACTGTGAAAATAATATTTTTTTATTGCAAATATATTGTTGTACTGAAGATACATATACTTTATCTTGCATTTTTTTTTCTAACGAATATTTGTACGTAGTATTTTTTTTTTTTACTACCTCTATAAATCGTAGCCAATAATATAAATCATAAAATATGATGCTTTCAGCACATTTTGTCAATTTCATTTTTTGCTTTAGACAAGGACTCTATCTAACATTGTTTGCAAACATACATACATAGAGAATATGAGAATTTCTTGAAAGAGAAGTTTATAGGGAAAAAGACAAAAAAATTCTCGAACCAGATAACATGTCAAAAATGTTATACAAGAGGTATTTGATTGTTAATTTTTATAAATAGTAAATATTTTTTTGCGTATATAAATTGAGATTATTCTAGCAGCCTATAAAGTTTTATGGGCCAGATAACATTTGAAAAATAATTGCTTTCCCATGTTAAACGACTGTGTTCACCTGTGTATGCATTATTAAAAGTAAACTTATTAGGAACTATAAGATATTTTTTGACAATGAAAATTATAAAATAAACTTCAAGATTTATAAAAACTAAAAACGTGAAAATGTCCGCAGAGAATAAAAAATAAAATATTGTATATCTAAATAATATTTGTAAATGTTTTTTAATAATATGAATTATTAAAAAACATATTTTTCACTGTTAAAAGCAAGTAAATCACTACTTATATCGGCCTTTTATTAACAAAAGTAGTTTTAGATTTTCCAGTTTTATAGTATTTGAGAAATCGTGACTACTGGATACAAGCTAAGACAAACATAATTGCGAAAATGTTGAAATCTGATATTCAGGATTCGAAACGTGCTTATTTACAATAAATCTTACTTTGCTACTTTTAACACGATTACTTCCCTTTCGTATGAAAAGGAAAGAAAAATTATTGCAAGTTAAAAAATATAATAAATAATAAAAGTTAAACGTATTTTCAAAAATAATACAAGAAATTGTTAAGATATATAAGATATAATTCTTATACATATTTTTCAAAATTTATATGTTCATATTTTTCGTAATTTTATGTAGGTTTTATATGAAATATTTTTTTCAAAAATAATACAAGAAATTGTTAAGATATATAAGATATAATTCATATACATATTTTTCAAAATTTATATGTTCATATTTTTCGTAATTTTATGTAGGTTTTATATGAAATATTTTTTCAATAGTGATATCACTTAAAAGTGATTATAGTTAAGGTAAAAACTAAAAAATAAAAAGTCATTAACATACAAACAATTATTCGTACAAAAATTTTAATAACAAATGTAGACAGTATCATAATGAACAAACAAATATAAATATAAACTAGTTAAGAGTCCGTCCGTTTAGAGAAAAAACCGGCGCACAGATCAAAATTCATCCGGGCGGGTCGAACTTGTGAAAGTAGGGATGGTACGATACTGTGACAGGTAGCAGACGTTTTTAGCGTATTAGGTTATAGATATAAATATGGACAAAGACAATCAATCAAATGCCTTTTTTGCGAGTAATAATTATATGTATACTTGATTACGAATATTGTGTATCGTAAATGATAATAATATTAAAATTAATAACATTTAAATATTATTCAGTCAAATGTTTTTTGAGTATTAATAGTCAACATTTGTTGGTTGGGAAGTACAACTTCTACTGCGCCGATTTGTTTTTTCTCTAAACGCACGGACTCTAACAGACGCAACTTTGAACATCATACAAAGAATAGGGGATTCCGCCATTTTTTAAATATAATTTCATCGGAACGTATGAGTAAAACTAAGACTACCGGTAAAAATCCGGTGAAAAAATCCTGTTAATAAGCGATTTATAGTCCCCCGAAATTTGAAAATATAGATGTGACGTCACGAATATAAGTTTTTATATCAAACTGTTTTCTTCGTGGATCTAAATGTTCTTGGAATATATGCTATTTCCAAATTATATTTATAAAAAGTAGTTGAATATTATTATAATGTACAAGTCTACATGATTTATAATTATTGGAAGTGTATTTAAATTATTAAGTTTAATGCAAAATATTTATATTCAAATAAAAACAGTTTGAGAATTGCAGTACTGGGCTGATAGCCACGCCTCCGCTATTTCCATTAGTAGTAGGCTCCTCCCCCAAACTGGGCATTCGTTATATATTTATAGGCCGTCTTTGAGTCGCCAATCAAAATAATACATATAGAATTCATATGAGTGACGAGCTGCTATAACAAAAACCCCTTATTTCCGAAGTATTTTAATTATATCGTTTTATTTCTTTTTTAATATCCATTATTAAGCATATACTTTCAATATTTTTTCCTAATTTCTCTTAAATCAATGGGGTATTCCGGTGATATGGAAATAATGCAAAATAATAACTTTTTTCTATAGTTTACATCTTCATAAAGTAGGAAAATATAATAAAACATGTTTATTAAAAACTTTTAATTCATAATTTAATGTTAGAAAATTGGAATTTTTACAGCTCTAGAAACGTCCTTGAAATTTGTGACGTGAAATTGATAATTTGTTGCTCATTTCATGGTAGGTATTTACGTTTAGAATCATAGATGGTGCCAGTAGTTAACACGCGCGTATATTTCTTGTTTGACATTTCGTCCACTTTATTTGCAGCAATTCTCGAACAAAACCTACCTTCGGCTTTTAACATTACGTATTTCTGTAGTCACGTATTGTGAGTTATGGAGAAAATAATCATTTACCATGGCAGAACCCACAGCAGGTTACCAGAATCAGTCTTTGTATAATCAGGTTCCATAATTATGAAATATTATTGGTATTTTTACAACAAACAAACACTGTAATACACGCTGTTTCTGAAACCATGTGTAAAAAAGCAAATGGCTGTCATGAACATGTGGATTTAGACGCTGAAGTTTGTTGCAGATGTCACTATCGATTTGACGTCATAAGCGCGCCAATGACAAGAAAATTTGAATTGCGATGAAATTTTTAAAAATTCATATCTCACGTGATGTATCCATTTTCTTACTCAAAATTAGATATTCAGAGTCCTACTGGTATGTACTAATGAAAAAAAATGTTTTTAAAAAATGTCGGAATACCCCATTGCGCTGTAGTCCCCAAGTTAAACGCTTCTATAACTATTATTATTAAACTGGCGAACAAAAATAAAGAAGACAAAAACTGATGTGTCAAGAACATTACCGTCGATAAATTATTATTATTTTTTAAAATATTATTTAACCTAAAAAATATTTCTTCGTGGGCAACTATTGTTGTAGGAGTGTTCGATAACATTTTTAAAAGTGCAATGCAGTTTAGCATAATACACGGAAGTGCAACAAGTGCGTCAGCAAACTGTCAGCAGCCGTCAGAATTATAAACCGAAGACGCACTAAACAGGATGTTAATTAAAAAGCGGGCCATAGGCGTTTAAAATATGAATTCAGTTTTTCTTTGTGCAAAACTTCCCAGTTAATTTTAGAAAAATAAGTTTCAATAAATTCTGCGCAAATCACTAAATCTAAACAGATTTTATTTCGCAAGTTTACTAATCTGTAAAATCAAATATGAAATTTTATAAATATTGCGCATTTGTAGTTTGTAGTTTTTTACTGACAACCTTAAACAATCTTTTGGAAATTACATAATTCCGGAACAACATGGTGAAAAAAATTTGTATTAACAAATCTAATTCCCTTTAAAGAATATCTAACTAAGAACTTAGATAATAGAACTCAAGTTGACGTCATATATATACAGATCACAGTAAAGCTTTCGGTCGTGTCAGTCATGATATTTTGTTATTTAAATTATTCAATTTAGGTATACATGGATCTCTTTTAAGGTGGCTGGAATCATACGTTAGAAACATATCACAACGGATAGTCTGTAATGGTTTTAAATCTCGACCAATTAATGTAACATCTGGAGTACCACAAGGCTCTCACTAAGGTCCAATATTATTTAATCTATATATAAACGACGTCTCAAATTGCTTCAACAATAACCATTACTTACTATTTGCTGATGATTTGAAATTTTATAAACAAATAAAAACTGATAATGATTGCAGTCTCTTACAAGATGATTTAGTCAATTTACAAAGATGGTGCGAAGTGAATAACATAATGTTAAATATAACGAAATGTTACATTGTCAATTTTTCAAGAAATACAACAATACATCATTTTAATTATAATATAAATGGCACGATAATCGAAACTAAATCATCTATCAAGGATTTAGGTATAACATATCATTGTAAATAATATATGACATGTATATGGAATCCATTTTATGATGTGCATGTCAAACTAATAGAATCGGTTCAAAAAAAGTTCATCGTCATTCTGTGCAGAAGGTTTAATATTGATTGTACTAATTATCACCAAATATTACATAAACTAAATTTAATATCATTGGAGAACAGAAGAACATCATATTTTTGTATAAAACAATTCATAGCATGTTTGACAATCAGCTTTTTGTTCATTTTTTCAATTTGTATGTTTCAGCTAAGAATACTAGGTCAAAAAATCTGTTTATTGTACCTACATGTAAAACTAACCTGCTCAAAAATTCCCCATCAGTAGAGTGACGCAGATTTATAACGACAAATTTCAACACCTTGATATTTTTCACTTGACATTGAATCAACTGCGTAACTTACTGACGTGAATTTCGTGAATAAGTGATATTTTTTGTTATTAGAAATTTACGTTTCTATTACGTCATTAATTATGTCTGTACAAATGTCTTTATATATTTTTTTGAAACTTTTTTATGTATACGTGGAACTGTCTTTGGTCTTCGACTGTATTGTTCCCTCAAAATTAAATAAATAAAAAAAATAAAAAGTCATGAAAGTGAAGCAAAATTATAATTTTTAAAATTCTAGATAAATAACCAACATTATTAATATTATTATTACTATTTTTCACATTTTTTAACTTACAAAATCACATTCAAATGATATGTTTTTCTTTGTTTCAATTCCATGGTTACCACTACAAATGAGCAATTTTTATGAAATTTCAAATTCGATTTTACTGGATGTCAAACGTGCAAAAACAAATCGGTGATTTAGGCGTAGAATTTAATTGCAAAATTTAATTATCAGTTTTTTGTAATTTTGTTTCACTTCCATGGATATCACTACAAATTCGCAATATTTATAAAATTTCAAACTTGATTTTACAGATTAGTAAGCTTGGCGAAATAAATTCTGTTTAGGTTTAGTGATTTAGGCGTAGAATTTAATTATCTACAACTTTTATTTGGAACATTTTTGTCTAATTAATTGGAAACTTTTGCTCAAGGAAAAACTGCTTTCCCATGTTAAACGCCAAGATCAATTACAATATTCTTAGATTCTGCGAAATCGCATGATTCATTTAGTTTAATGACGATAGCGTTTTGGAATAGAAATTTAAAAAATTTTGTGCAAGGATTGAGTGATGAAGAATTTATTCTTCATTTTAGAATTAACCGCCATTTATTCTATCTAGTCGATAAATTAAAAAAGTAAACTTCTCTTATTCTGTCTGACTGAATTAAAATAATTTTAAATATTGACATTTAAATTATCCCCATTCCAGTTCGCGCAACTACAGCATTTCGAAAGGCAGCTCAGGAAACTATGCACTAGTTCTGAAACTTTTCGTATCGAACATGCTGCACAAATTGCAATTTTTTCATCGAACGTTCCAGTGTTAAAAAGTTAACTATCTAGTGCAGGTAATCGTGCAAACCTTTAAGAACGTGAAATGATTTTTCTGATAAAAACCAGTTAAAAAATCTGGTGTGGCCAACACAATACCTCCCGCCATTTATAGCCCGAGTCACAAAAAAGATTAAGTTAATCCTTATTTTTGGATTAGCGAATTTTACTCTAATTTTGACAGTAAATATAGTCTAATCTAATCCAAGTAACTACCTTTTTTTAAACCCCATCAACAGGATTAAATCCCAATTATAGAGTGGGTTCACATTCACAAAGATCCATGCCTTAGTGGGATTCGAACCCAGAGCCCCGAGGGCACTCATGACATGATGCGTTGCATTGAGCCACCGGAACTATAATAAAATGAAGATTAAATTATAAATACCGGGATAAAATAGAATTCACTAATCCAAAAATGAGAATTAGCTTAAATATTTTTGTGAATCGTTAATTTTTATTAATCTAAATACATACCTGCATATTTACTTATGCTGGAAACTATTGAATTCCTTTTCTATTGTTCTATTTATTTTTTTCTTTTTAAAACGTTACTAATATTATTTTGAAATTATTACTTCTTTGATAGTGACATTTATCTGCCAGTTACATACATTCGAATAACTGTGTTTAAATCGTAGGCTCTAGGATTTAAATTATAGATAATTTTATAAATTTATCCATAAAATATATAGAAAAAGTATTAATGCAAATCTATAGAAAATTTAATAATCTTTAATTTTTATAATAACATTAATCTCGAAAAAATAACATTTAAATGTATTTTTCGAAGAAAAACTATTTAGAGCTTCTAGTAAAGTGCCATTTCCGGTTATCCGATTTTTACCAAAATCTAATGAGCTCTTACTAATACAGAAAAAGTTGGAAATACAAGATTTCAAAATTTTCTGAATGATAGTATTTGAGTTAGAGTGGAGGATTCACACATACATACACACACATACACAGAGACATCATCGTGAAAATGTTAAAATTGGATTCTAGGGACCTTAAAACGTGGTCATTTACTAAAATCTCGATATGCGATTTTTAGCACGATCCCTATACTTCCCTTACCAAGGGTAGCGGGAGGTAAAAACGATATTTAACTGTTAAAATAAAAGCTTCAAATGATGTGCTACTTCCGGTTGACCAATTATAACTAAAAATTAATTGGTTCTACATACATACATACATACATACATACATACATAAATGTTAAATATGAAAAATTGCAAATACTCATACACAAGTACACTTCATCGTAAAAATAGAAACAATACATTCTAGATTCTAGGAACTCTAAAATATATTAATTCTTTGAAAACTCATTATTAAATTTTTTAACTAAATGCTACGAGGGCGGGATAAAAATAGTGCGAATTAGCACTCAAAGATGGTACTAGTGAGAAGCTTATTTATGGATTATGTTCTGACATTTCTCGGTATCCCAGCTTTGACTTTTTGTTTGATTAAGTCGTTGTAGGTTTTTTACAATGGAAAATATTAAATATCGTTCGTACTGTTAATAAAATATCCGTTATAAAAAAATGTCGGCAAAGGAAATTCATGATGAGTTAGGATGCTCCTTCATATGCAACTGTTTTATGCTGGAAAAAGTAATCCAAGAGTGGAAGAACCAGTATCGAAGATGATTTTCGAAATGAAGCGGCGTTCACAACCAAGTAATTTCAATTTCCAATTTGAATTTCTACTAAGCGTCAAAGCTTGGAACATGTGTCGCGTACACAGTATATTTTCCAAGGATAATAATATATACACTGGATTGCTAATTTGTATGTTGTGCACCTAGTCACCTGTGAGGCAAGCAACTGGTAAGCAGCCATTTGTAGAAAAGGCAAAATACGCGCCAAATTTAATATTGCATATAGAAACAAATTATAAATCGGATGAATTAACAGATTATTTTATATTTATTGCGCATGTTTTAAAAATTATAATTAATATTTTAATAATATAATATACATGTATAGCAAATTCACAGTAAAATAGGACTATGAATTTAAAAATAATATTTGCTTATTAAATAGATGCCTTTTGCATATGTGGACGAAAATTTGGAAATACAGAAAATACTGAGTGTAGTTTTAATCTTCTTATATATGTTCCAGGCCTTTTCAAATAATCAGTTTCAAGAAAATGATCACTGCAAATTTTTGATGCTTTTGTAGGTGTGAAATCTTTTCTTTTTATGGCATCTATCAACAATCGTAATTTACCACTATTATTTAAAGGAGATCTGTAAAATATTTAAAATAATATCATGAATAAATATGTATACATATATTTGAACAATAATACTTGAAAAATTGTCAAGGGTTATCCTTCCTATGTCTATTTGTGCACCCAAAAACACTACAACAAGACGGCATATTGCCTTTTATTATAAAAATATCTCACTTAAAGTATTTATTCACTAAGAACACAACACAAACACCACTTTATTCAAGAAAACTACCATATAATGCAATAATAGACCAACGAACGTTTGACGTTTTGCATTTTCTGCAAATGGCGCCGTACCCCCACCGCTTGCCTCCCTTGTTAAACGTATGTCAGCTATCCAGTGTTTTATTAGAACATCCTTAATATTTTCAAGTTCCAATTCCAACCTTGTAAGGTTCAAACTTTTCTATTTCAATTTGAGGTAACGCATGCGAATAAACTCCATTCGCTGAGACGAGAGAATGTGGAACAAGACATTCTATTGGTTCGGCTCTAAAATTATCCTCTTTTGATCAATAGAATGTCGTCTCTGTTCAAGAATTAGTAAGCTAAGCTGTCATAATTGTGTTCATTTTGTTATTGTATTGGAGGTTATTGGGAAACTTTAGAAATGAATCGCAAAAAAAACTTCAGTTGCAGTTATCTTCTGTCAAAAGTCTTGATGTAAACAAATGTGTGCTGAAATGTGGACAAGAAGCACAATCTACGCGCTTCGAATCTGATAGTTTTCGTATGCGGCAAATGGATATTACATGTTGCTGTGAATGCGTGAAATACAAAGTAAAAATTACAAAGTAGAAATTCAAATTGTAAATTGAAATTATTTAGTTCTGAGCGCAACTCGAAGGTGCGAAAACCGTCTCAACTCCAGAAATTATTGACAAAGTAGAAGATAGGCAATTGAGGTTGTCAGAGGTAACAGAGATGGTAAAGGTACCATAAGAGCGTGTTTGTAACTTTTAAAAAAAGAATTGGATATGAACAAGTTGTCCGCGAGATGGATGCTGAGTTTGCTGTCCATTGAGAGTAAATGAATTCGATGTCACGCTTCACAGGCTAGTTTGGATAATGGATATTACATGCTGCTGTGAATGCGTGAAATACAAAGTAAAAATTACAATGCAGAAATTCAAATTGTAAATTGAAATTATTTAGTTCTGAGCGCAACTCGAAGGTGCGAAAACCGTCTCAACTCCAGAAATTATTGACAAAGTCCACGATATCATTTTAGGAGATAGGCAATTAAGATTGTCAGAGGTAGAAGAGATGGTAAAGGTACCATAAGAGCGTGTTTGTAACTTTTAAAAAAAGAATTGGATATGAACAAGTTGTCCGCGAAAAGGGTGTTGAGTTTGCTGTCCATTGAGAGTAAATGAATTCGATGTCACGTTTCACAGGATAGGTTGGATAAATTTAACAGTAATCCAATAGTTTTTTTTAGGTTGCTTTGTTACGGTGGACGAAATGTCCATTATTATACGTCTAATACTAAGGAGCAACCATGGCATTCATTTTTTGGGATTCCAGAGGTATGTTGTTTATTGATTATCTTAAAAAGGCCAAACTATAACATCAAAATATTATGCTCATCTTCTGGACCGCTTAGTTGAAAATATAAAAAAATCTGTACAATCACGACAATGCAGTGGTGTTATTCGGCAAAAATTGGAAGAATGCAGAAATTGAATTTTCAGAAAAAAATTAAAAAGATATTTTAAGATGTAATACAAATTTTAGACTGCAAATCAGGACTGCAAAACGAATTAATATATTTCTTTTTTAAAATAACAAAGGTAGTATTATATTGATTAAACTTTTCATGCTTTTCACGGAAAATACCTATTTAAAATATATTTCCTTTGAATGTACATCTCAAATTCCTTTAACTAAAGAATACTTCTTATTCCCTAATACCAGAGTGGGCTGCAAACGCTTGTATATGATTCTCAAATATAATTCTACCTATTTATCATATCTTCAGATCAACAGTCAGTTGTAATTTTTCAAAGGCAATAAAATTAAATCTGGATGGTAAACAATTTTCAAATTTTTATATAAAATCCGTAAATTAGTCTTCTATAACATACTAGTTTTTCGATTAAATGTCTTCATGGATATAAAAGTTATAATTTAAAATGTTACGTTTATTTTGTCATTTCCTATGCTTCACGTGGCCAATTTTAATTTCAAATATTTCAACTACCGCGTGGTCAATTGTTTTTAAATTAGGAGAGCAGGTGTTTTATACTTCGATTGAGATGTACTTTAAATTTCAATTAATTCTGGGAAAAATGATACCTTAATTCGCCTGTAATTAATTGACCTTCGGAACTTACAATTTCCAGCGTACAGTTTTTTGAAGGGTGCAAAATTTTTACAGAATAAAATTATCTAATTATCTGACGACAATATCACTTTTTTACTGTATTTAATATTTGTTATAAGTTGACATTTGTATAATTTTAATCATATGTATATATTTAATTTATTTATTGTTTAACATCTATGTGTTTTATAATTGAAACTGTTTCTGGTTGTAAATTGTGTAGTTCCTAAAGAAGGCACAAGAGGTTCCGAAAGTAAATAAATCTCTTACTGACTGATCTTAAGTTTTATTACATTTTATGAAAACTATTTCCAATGTTAAATTCAAATGGAATAAATAAAGTTTCGGACTGGCAGTCAATATTACAATTTATTCACGCCGACGTTTCGACTATACAATAGTCTTCTTCAGGGCTAGAATGGTCGAGTTGATGGAAAAAATACACGTGTGGATAGCGTAGATACAATCAAGTCGGACATTTAAAAAAATAAATAAATAAATAGTCAAAAAACACAGATCACAGAGTGAAAATCGTCAAATAATAAAAAATTGTCCAAGATGACTACAATAAATTAAGCTGAATATAAGAAAAAATATTTTAAAATGGTAACTGTACATGTGTGTTTTACACCAATCTAAACTAATTTAGCAAAATTAGTTTAGATTGGTGTAAAACACACATGTACAGTTACCATTTTAAAATATTTTTTCTTATATTCAGCTTAATTTATTGTAGTCATCTTGGACAATTTTTTATTATTTGACGATTTTCACTCTGTGATCTGTGTTTTTTGACTATTTATTTATTTATTTTTTTAAATGTCCGACTTGATTGTATCTACGCTATCCACACGTGTATTTTTTCCATCAACTCGACCATTCTAGCCCTGAAGAAGACTATTGTATAGTCGAAACGTCGGCGTGAATAAATTGTAATATTGACTGCCAGTCCGAAACTTTATTTATTCCATCCCCAACACAGTCGAACATAAATTTTTGAATTAAATTCAAATGATCAGATTGATCATATTCTCATATTTTTGAGATATTTTTATATGATATGATTAATTCTCCATTTTTTTTTCTTTTTTTTTTACTTCCAATGCTTTGAATTGATACACCGGCAACTGCAGAAATTATTGCTAATCCTTGATCTAAAGTGCGGTGACCATATTTTCTTTTTTGAAATAAAGGACAAACGTGTAACTTCAGCAACCCCAAAACACACCCCCTCCCACCCGGAAAATCTAAGAATCTCAAATTTGCAGGTAACATTTATCTAAAATGTGCAATCTCGTAAACGTCAGCTTGACAATGAATGTAAACAAACACTGCGTTCGCGTTCTACATTTGTCAAATGGGAGCGTTAGCGCAAAGCTTTGTAGATGGCAGCGTAGAGCAATTCTATTTAGGGTACCTTTATAACCAGGGTATGGCCATGGCGTCGCTCACGTTTCGTCCGCCATTGTGTATTTTCGTGGCTAATTGTTTTATTTTAATGACAAACACATTTACATATCATTTTAATATGTATTTAAAGAGTAAGTAATATTTTTATTTCATTTACTTGTGTAGTTTGTGAATATACTTACCCCGATTACTGATAATTTTGTAAACAACTAAAAATTACCAATATTAAGAATAATCATTAAAAATTTTAAAAGATAAGTTTAGAATATATAATTATTATATAAATAAGAACTACAGATATTAAATTAGATGTTATAATAACAACCCATATCCTATATACTACATAACCTCTAAATATATGTCATAATAATAATTGTGTATCTCTTAAATTAATTAATTTTTATTTCTTTAATAAATTCATAGTGTGATTATTTAATATTCTTTTATAATATAATATCACATTTCTTACAAATAAATCGGGAAATGAATTCTCAGTATGTTTGACATGAGCCCGACAATGGCGGCGATCTTGGCCCATGGCCATACTCTGGTTATAAAGGTACCCTAAACTCTATTACATTTCATTGTCATCTAGCGGAGTACATAGTCAAACTTTTAACTAATATGCTCAAAGCTAATAAATATTTTACCTCCCGCTACCCTTGGTAAGGGAGGTAGGTATGGGGGTCGTGCTAAAATACGCATATAGAGATTTTGGTAAATGACCACGTTTTAAGGTCCCTAGAATCCAATTTTAACATTTTCACGATGATGTCTGTGTATATGTGTGTGTGTGTGGATCCTCCACTCTAACTCAAATACTATTATTCAGAAAGTTTTGAAACCTTGTATTTCGAACTTTTACTATTATGGAAAGAAGCCCATTAGATTTTGGTGTAAATCGGATAACAGGAAATGGCACTTTACTAGAAGCTCAAAATAGTTTTTTTTTTTCGAAAAATACATTTAAATGTTATTTTTTCGAGATTAATGTTATTATAAAAATTAAAGATTATTAAATTTTCTACAGATTTGCCTTAATACTTTTTCTATATATTTTATGGATAAATTTATAAAATTATCTATAATTTAAATCCCAGACTCTACGCTTTAAACAAACAAAACGCAGTTATTCAAATGTATGTAATTGACAGATAAATATCACTATCAAAGAACTAATCATTTAAAAATAATATTAGTAACGTTTTAAAAAGAAAAAAGTAAATAAAACAATAGAAAGGGAATTCAATACAGTTTCCAGCATAAGTAAATATGTAGGTATGTATTTAGATTCATAAAAATTAACGATTCACAAAAATGTTTAAGATAATCCTAATTTTTGGATTAGTGAATTCCACGAGTGAATTCTATTCTATCCCGGTATTTAAAATTTAATCTTCATTTTATTATAGCTCCGGTGGCTCAATGGTTAGAACAACGCCTCATTTCATGAGTGTCCTCGAGGCTCTGGGTTCGAATCCCACTAAGGCATGGATGTGGGTGAATGTGAAAATGTGAACCCAGTCAGTAACTGGGATTTAATCCTGTTGAGGGGTTTTAAAAAAAGGTAGTTACTTGGAATAGATTAGACGAAATTTTAAGAAATAAACTATCAAAATTAGAGTAAAATTCGCTAATTCAAAAATAAGGATTAGCTTAATCTTTTTGTGACTCGGACACTAAATGGCGGGAGGTTTTGTGTTGACCACACCAGATTTTTTTAATATTATCTTTGATAAAACTTAGTAAAATATTTTGAAAATATATTATTTAAACTTTAAAGGACGATATATAGAAATAAAGGACAAAATTGAGTTTTTACGAAGTAAATAAATCTAAAGGACAGTGCTTCCAAATAAAGGACTGTCCTTTAAAATAAAGGTCGTATGGTCACCGTGTGACTGCGAATTAAACATCCATATTCATTAAAACTAAATACCGAGTTATATGTAACAACTCGATAAATGATAATCAATCATTTTAGGCGGTTATATTTAGGTGTTATATTATATTGTCATTTGTTGTACGTGTAGAATTAACAACACAAACATGAAAGCCAGAGGGCTTAAACTTTGTTCTCTTAATTTTGCCGGAGTACAAACAAGGTTGACATCTAAACTAGTTAACAAACAACAACAAAAGCCTGGAACATTCATATAAATATAAAGTATAAAATTATTCCCAGCTCCGACCACTCACACGCACAAACGTAACAACTTTGAACAATAAAAACAAATAAAAAATAAACAGAAAACTCTTTTATATAACAACACGACCCCTCGCATAAAATCAAACTTCCCCCACAACCACCTTAGCACACATCATAAATCTCTTCCTTACATGTCGTTGGTAGTAGTAACTACGTTGCTCGTCACATTGGTGATATAGTTTTTGACATTCTGGAACATCACTGTCGTGAACAAACAGTCTGAGCACACGCGCGGGGCGCACTGCACAGCCACAGCAGCACAGCTCGGGGTTGTTGGGGCGCGAATGCCGTCAAGCACGTGGTGGCCGCGAACCTGACCAACTCCCCCGCCCGACAGCGGGGCGAGGGAGGCAGTTAGGGGAGGTCAGGGAGAGTTCGAAACTCCAGCGAAGTTTGGAGAGAAATGGGAGATTTACTCGTAGTCAACGTGAAAATAAGTTTAATGTAATTACTTAACGAAAGGAGTTGTAAGTTATAAGTCATCAGTTTAAGGAAAACATAAGACAAAAATTGCTTGAAATTTATGTTTGGCAATTTCGATTAAAAATTCGTGTTTTGCTCCGTTTGGAAATAAGTAGCCACAGTTTCGAAACCGTTTTTAAAACGTTTTTAGTTTTGAAAACGCCATGTATACAGTGTCAAAACGGTTTTGAATTATCTCAAACTATAACTAAAATTCATGGGTTGGACTTGAAAACTAGTTTCAAAACTACTCATGTAAACACTTAAAATTCAGTTTCGATACTGCGCATGCGTACAGAGCATAACGTTTCTGTCGCTTTGTGTTACTAACCTTCAAATATACTGACAGTTGTGTAGTTTTAGTGCGTAGTGGTACGAAGTATAAAAAATAATTGGATTAATAGCAAAACGAAGTATTTGTAGTGAAGAGGATCTGTCACTTACATCAGCTAAATGCGCATGCGCCGAAACTGATTTCAAATCAATTTTTAAACTTGTTTTGAAAACTGCATGTAAACAGTTTTGCATAATTTTGACTGAAAACTGAAACCATTTTCAAAACTGCATGTAAACGTAGTCTATAACTAAAATTCATGGGTTGGACTTGAAAACTAGTTTCAAAACTACTCATGTAAACACTTAAAATTAAGTTTCGATACTGAGCATGCGTACAGAGCATAACGTTTCTGTCGCTTTGTGTTACTAACCTTCAAATATACTGACAGTTGTGTAGTTTTAGTGCGTAGTGGTACGAAGTATAAAAAATAATTGGATTAATAGCAAAACGAAGTATTTGTAGTGAAGAGGATCTGTCACTTACATCAGCTAAATGCGCATGCGCCGAAACTGATTTCAAATCAATTTTTAAACTTGTTTTGAAAACTGCATGTAAACAGTTTTGCATAATTTTGACTGAAAACTGAAACCATTTTCAAAACTGCATGTAAACGTAGTCTATAACTAAAATTCATGGGTTGGACTTGAAAACTAGTTTCAAAACTACTCATGTAAACACTTAAAATTAAGTTTCGATACTGAGCATGCGTACAGAGCATAACGTTTCTGTCGCTTTGTGTTACTAACCTTCAAATATACTGACAGTTGTGTAGTTTTAGTGCGTAGTGGTACGAAGTATAAAAAATAATTGGATTAATAGCAAAACGAAGTATTTGTAGTGAAGAGGATCTGTCACTTACATCAGCTAAATGCGCATGCGCCGAAACTGATTTCAAATCAATTTTTAAACTTGTTTTGAAAACTGCATGTAAACAGTTTTGCATAATTTTGACTGAAAACTGAAACCATTTTCAAAACTGCATGTAAACGTAGTCTATAACTAAAATTCATGGGTTGGACTTGAAAACTAGTTTCAAAACTACTCATGTAAACACTTAAAATTAAGTTTCGATACTGAGCATGCGTACAGAGCATAACGTTTCTGTCGCTTTGTGTTACTAACCTTCAAATATACTGACAGTTGTGTAGTTTTAGTGCGTAGTGGTACGAAGTATAAAAAATAATTGGATTAATAGCAAAACGAAGTATTTGTAGTGAAGAGGATCTGTCACTTACATCAGCTAAATGCGCATGCGCCGAAACTGATTTCAAATCAATTTTTAAACTTGTTTTGAAAACTGCATGTAAACAGTTTTGCATAATTTTGACTGAAAACTGAAACCATTTTCAAAACTGCATGTAAACGTAGTCTATAACTAAAATTCATGGGTTGGACTTGAAAACTAGTTTCAAAACTACTCATGTAAACACTTAAAATTAAGTTTCGATACTGAGCATGCGTACAGAGCATAACGTTTCTGTCGCTTTGTGTTACTAACCTTCAAATATACTGACAGTTGTGTAGTTTTAGTGCGTAATGGTACGAAGTATAAAAAATAATTGGATTAATAGCAAAACGAAGTATTTGTAGTGAAGAGGATCTGTCACTTACATCAGCTAAATGCGCATGCGCCGAAACTGATTTCAAATCAATTTTTAAACTTGTTTTGAAAACTGCATGTAAACAGTTTTGCATAATTTTGACTGAAAACTGAAACCATTTTCAAAACTGCATGTAAACGTAGTCTATAACTAAAATTCATGGGTTGGACTTGAAAACTAGTTTCAAAACTACTCATGTAAACACTTAAAATTCAGTTTCGATACTGCGCATGCGTACAGAGCATAACGTTTCTGTCGCTTTGTGTTACTAACCTTCAAATATACTGACAGTTGTGTAGTTTTAGTGCGTAGTGGTACGAAGGATAAAAAATAATTGGAATAATAGCAAAACGAAGTATTTGGAGTGAAGAGGATCTGTCACTTACACCAGCTAAATGCGCATGCGCCGAAACTGATTTCAAATCAAATTTTAAACTTGTTTTGAAAACTGCATGTAAACAGTTTTGCCTAAATTTGACTGAACACTGAAACGATTTTCAAAACTGCATGTAAACGTAGTATATAATTCACAAGTAAAATCAATTAAAGAGCCGAATACACTTAGTTTGGGCTGTGAGATTTATTTCAACATGTTGATGGGATATTTGGGGAACTGCAGATTATTATTTGAAAGTGTGTTTTGGGTGTATAAGTTCCATTTATTTAAAATTACATCAAAGTTCTAGGACGTTTCGCCCTAATATACGGCCATCATCAGCTACAATACGTGAAATACAAATTATGGTTAATAATAATTGTCGGAAAATACCTAACAGTCACTTACCAGTTACATATAAAATTTTTCTTTTACAGAATATTGTTTATGATTAATTTGATAACATCGGAGAACCGATTATCATCATTGTCTGTTATTATATACATTGTAAAGGTCAAAATAGGTTAAGACAAATATTGTTCAAGAAAAAATATATAAATTTTAAACTTACTGAAAATCATAATCTGATAGAATCAATAATATTATATGACAGTAATAGAAAGCAATTTAACAAGTAACAACATATAGATAAAATCTATATGTGATATCAATGGATTTAAATGAAAATTGTTAAATTGTTCACGTATGATGGCCATATATTAGGCCGAAACGTCCTAGAACTTCGATGTAATTTTAAAAAATTGAACTTATACGCCCAAAACACACTTTAAAATATTTATTGCATCATATTACTTTTTGAATTTTTAATCTCTAAAAAATTATATGTAAATCAAAATGAATAATTTATAACTGATGGAGAATATAATATTCTTTAATATGTATTTAAGTATTTGTAATAATATAAATTGTCACAAACGTATCAGCTCTTCTCATTGATGCTAAATTGCAGAATATGTAGTTTCACAAACACACTTTACTAATTTGACAAATCGTACTGACGATAATCTCGTACGGACGCACACACACTTGTACAAATATCCACACATATACACACAGCATCATTCTATAAATGTTAAAATCGGATTATAGGGGACTTAAAACATGCTTATTCACTAAAATCTGGATATTTTTAGTATGATTCCTATATCTCTCTTACCTACGATAGCGCGAGCGAGAGATATCTTTATATATAAAGTACCGCATAAAGTTTTATAGTATACCAGTATACTTATTAATATTATATTGCCAAACAAAATAGTTTAACCTTTACATGTATGTATGTACCTATGTTGGCATTAGTGTATTGTGCACTGGTCTAAGTTGAATGAAAATTAATGTCATAATTTGAAAAAGTCAGAAAAAGTGTCTACAATGAAACTTGGATGCGTTAAATACGGTTTTACGCATCGATTAACTGTCAAATATCTATTTGTTGATATATCTCTTACCTGATAAGGAATGATTTAACTCTTAATTTTAGTAAATGCTCGTGTATTACTTTCACACGTAATAGAAAAATACTTACGTACGTTCAATTATTTCATTGACTGTAATAATATTAGTCGTGTCTCTCATGTTAAAGATCTTGGCGTCATCTTAGACAGTAAGCTTTTGTTTGACTTACATGTCAATTATATTGTTAAAAAGGCTTATAAAATGCTTGGGTTTATTTTAAGAATTGGTACAAGTTTCACTAATTATAACACTTTCATATTTCTTTATTATTCTCTTGTACGATCTCAATTAGAATTCGTTACTGTTTGCTGGTCACCGCATTATCATGTATATATAAATAGAATCGAGGGTGTCCAAAAAAAAATTATTTCTATTTTGAATTTCAGGTATCCACATAATTCGGTTCTGTTACTTTCGTTACAAAAAAGACAAATACTTTTGGATTTGTCTTTCTTTTTTAAAATTTTAAATAATTTTATAGATAGTCCAGTTATTTAAAATAAATTTTCTTTACGGATATCTAATCATTCTACTCGATTATCTGATTTATTTTTTGTTAAGCACAATAGAACAAACTCTGCAATGAATTCACCGCTAGTTAGATTAGTACATGCTCACTATAATTTAGCTTCTGTACCTAATGTACCTGATTTATTTTGTTGTAGTTTGCGTACATTCAAGATATTTGTTAAATTTTATTTGAGTTATTTGTATACTATTTAATACTGACTTTCGTTCTTATTCATTTTTGATTTTATACCACTATTTTTATATAAGTTTATTATTAATATTTTGCCTCGACTTCGCAATATGTAATGTTTGATTTTGTTAGTGCTGCACTGTTATTGGGACTTGTCCTGTTGTGTAGCCCTTCTTTGTAAAAAATAAAAAAAAATAAAATAGGAGTATTACTTAGTCTGACAGTTTACTTTCGTTTCTTGTAATAAATCGTACTGGATATGTTTTTACCACGCCTTTAATAGCTATTAACATTACCTAGGAATGTTATGTATATCATAACTGCCGAAGATATCGGTTTGAAATCCGAGCTATCTAAGGCTTGTTATGATTAATAACATCCGTGGTTTGTTCAATAGTTTATCGCTTTCAGAAAATTAAGACATTATTGGTAAATACCATTTTTTGAAATTCTCTCATTAAGGCTACTTTCAGATTGCTATGGTTAACAGAACAATTATTCTGACATATGTCAATATGACAAATATTCAAATTATGTGCTTTGTTCCACATGTTTATTACTTTAGAATAAAGTAGACCGTATTTAGAACGGGTAACGTTATCTGTATGTATTAATGATGAGCATTATATTTTCATTTTATTTTATTTTCATTTTGTAGACCGTTGTTGACAAGTCAGTATGGTAATAATATTACCATACAGATCAGTTATTACTTAGTTACCAGCCTACTTTTGTACATGTAAACAATGGAATAATATCCTGAAACCGGTAAATTAAATTTACTCACTTATATATAAATCAGCTCTGCAGGCCTTGAAGGCCCATGGCTCTTTGAACTACGCCTCTCCACTGTTCTCGGTTCATTGTTCTTTCTTTCCCATCTTGTAATTTTCATTTGGTTTATGTCCTTTACTACTGCATCGTAGCATCTTCCTTTGGGTCTTCCCCTCCTCTTTTTCGCTTCGACACCTTTTATGATGCATTGTTTGGTCACCCTGTCCTCTGACATATGTTTCGCATGCCCCAGCCACCTTAGTCTTTGAGCTCTTATCATTTTCACTATACCTGTTTCACCAAACATGACTTTTATTTCCTTATTAGTTCTCCGTAACATAATTTCCCTTTTTCCCACTGAATATCCTTCTTAAAATTTTCCTTTCCCATACTTCAAGCCTTTTTTGATTGTCCACACTTAACATCCAAAGTTCACAGCACTGTTGATCTAATTACCGACTTGTATATTAACACATTTGATTTTTGCAACAATAATTTTGATTTGAAAATTTGGACTAACGCATCCAGGCACTTGCTTCCTTTTGATATCCTTGTCTGTATTTCTAAATCTTTATTTTTGTTGGTCAGTGTTACCCCAAGATAATTAAAGCTATCAACTTTTTTGAAATTGTAGTTTATACTTCCTTCACATTTTATAGTCTTCTTTACCTACTTTCAAATATTTTGTTTTTCCTCATTTACTCTTAACCCTAGTTTTTTAGCTTTCTGTTCTGTTTCCCTGAATACATATTCTAATAGAGGGTTATGATTTTGACGTCACACGCAAGAAAGAATGCGACGATGTACAAGTTGAGATGGAAGATCGGATTACAAACAAACCACGCCATTTTTAAAGTTCTGTCACTTGTGTTTTGACATTTTAGTTTTACATGTGATCAATGTCTTCGGACGGCTGTGGAAACAAAGAATTTCACATTTGTCATGAATTCTTTATAATTATAGTTGCAAAGACCATACACTCGCTTGATACTTGGCACCTTCTTGCAATTGTCACCATGACAGCGAATTGTTTGTAATCTAGCAACGGAGTGAAACGAGTCACAAGTGTAGTACAAGAAAAATACCAATAGATGGCAGCCCGAAAATATACCTCTGTATAACCCTCCATTCCCTTGTCCTTGTTACTATCGTGGTATCGTCCGCATTAGTATTTGATGTCTGTGATCATATATGCTACCTTTTCTTATTACCAATTCTAGAGCTACCTTATTAAAGATGTAAATTTAAAAACTTGACACTCAAAAATATCTAACTTTATTCCCTAAATCTCTATGTACTATAAAGCATCGCCTCCTAAAGTTTTATGGGGCAGATAATATTTGAAAAAACTTTTCCTACGTTAAACGCCTATGTAACGGATTTCGAGCGCCAGCCGGCATGCTTCCGAAGTGATTTATACATTTTCTCGCTGTAATAATGTCTAAAAATTTGGTAGAAGTTCGGTTCTTCGTCCATTATCACAAGAGGTATTAAAACCTTTATGTCACACAATGTGAAAATAGCTGGCTAAACTGTTTCTATGTATCAGCTGATTAAAATTTTTAATTTCGATGAAAACTACCATGTCTTCTGTACGAGGTCTGTTAGAAAAGTATCCGACCCTATTTTTTGCGAAAACCTGATGGATTTGAATCAAGCGCGCTTGCATGAGCCGACCTTGCACCTTCGTGCGCATGTGTGAATATTTTTCCGCCTGTCGATAGCATCTGTTGCTGGCAAGCAGCATTTGAGTGAGGTGGTGCGTAGTGCTCTCGTCGGTTTTTCAATGACGGAATGACTGGAGCAGCGCTAGCGCATCAAATTTTGCCTGAAACTGGGCGACAGCCAGGTGGAAAGCATTCGGAAGATTCAGACGGCTTTCGGTGACGATGCTATGGGCATCACACAGATTAAGGAGTGGTACAACCGGTTTAAAGACGGCCGCTCATCGGTGGAGAACGAGCCACGCTCTGGTCGGCCATCAACATGCCGAAATGACCAGGTCATTGTCAAAATGAACGCTGTGGTGATGCGGGACCGTCGTGTGAGTATCCGAGAAATTGCGGAAGGGGTGGGCATCAGCACTTTTTCGGCACATTCCATTATGACCGAAGAGAGTGGCGGCGAAATTCGTGCCGTAGCTGCTGACGGCGGAGCAAAAGTAACTTCGTGTTGAAGTCTCACAGGACATGCTGGATTTCACAAACAATGACCCCGATTTCATGAACACCATAATCACTGGTGACGAGTCCTGGGTGTACGGGTACGACCCGGAAACCAAATCCCAGTCGTCACAGTGGAAGCAATGAAAAACCGACGAGAGTACTACACACTACCTCACTCAAATGCTGCTTGCTAGCAACAGACGCTATCGACAGGCGGGAAAAAATTCACGCATGCGCACGAAGATTCAAGGTCGGCTCATGCAAGCGCGCTTGATTCAAATCCATCAGGTTTTCGCAACAGTGTCTTACGTTCTATGTTTAGTGTAGCGGAGATAGCCAATGTGATTCTTATGGACGTTTTTACTTCCTTGTACGAAGTAAAGGAAGTATTGTAATCGCGAAAAATTTCGGTTTTGAGACTTCAACGGAAATATCCATTTTAACCATCCCTGAATCCATTCTCACTAATTTCGTCGTGACGTCTGTACGTACGTACGTGCGTATGTATCTCGCATAACTCAAAAACTGTAAGCCGTAGAAAGTTGAAATTTTGTATTTAGGACTTCTATAACATCTAGTTGTGCACCTCCCTTTTTGGTCATTACATAAATTCCAGAAATGGTACTTTATTTGAAGCCTATAATAGATTTTAATTTTTAATATTAAAATATAATCCAAAACTTTTCAAATTTGGTAAATAAGACTTTTATATCAATTGGAATAACATAGCAGATTTTGGTTAAAACAGGCTAACCGGAAGTGATATATTACCTGAAGTTGTTAACAGTTTTTCTTGAATAAAATGGTTTCATTTTGATTTTAGAAATAAATGCTTCTAATAAGAGTTTTAGAGAATTAAATTCTGAGTCTAGCACATCAAGTATTATTAAATTAGCCCTTTGTATAAGCGAGATATGTAAATTTAAAACTTATATACTTTTTGGTTTTTGTAATGAAGCTTGCTATGGATTAGGATTAGGACAAAAAATAACAAAAAAATAAAAAATAGATGCTAATGTCAAATTACGTCAAATACGTGGAATTTTATACTTGGGTCTATACTTCATCTTCATATTGATCTTGCGTACAAGGAAGTCGTGTGGTGTCCACATCAGATTTTTTTGTATCATATTGCCAATTTTGCAATGTAATGTAATATTGAAACATTCATAAATTTTCATAGCTATACCAAACTTAGTGAACACTATACAATTTATGTTTTATGGGGGTCTCTTATTTACACGTGGGCTTATTGTATAAACCCAAAATTTGTCACAATTTATGACAAAAAGGATTCAAATATCAATTTACCGTTTTACTTACAATGTAAATAGCAAAGCTACATACTCTTTAATGAGTTGTACAATTGAAATAAATTGTGAAAAATTGTCAGCCATCGGGATTCGAACCCGAGACACCTACCTTGCCGGGATAGTGCTCTACCATCTAAGCTATTGGGTGCTCTCCTCTCGATGGCTGAACAATCTTTCACTTTCAAAGTCGTATAACTACTGAGGATATTAATCGTCATATTATTAGATGTGGGGTTGCCAAGCTACCACTGCGTTTAAACATCTAGTGAACAAGTTATAATTTACTCAAGGCCCTACCAGATCAAATTCTAATATTAAAAATGAGTTAACAGTTTGTATTTTTGAAATAAATTGTGAAAAATTGTCAGTCATCGGGATTCGAACCCGAGAGAGACACCTACCTTGCCGGGATAGTGCTCTACCAACTAAGCTATTGACTGCTCTCCTCTCGATAACTGAAGAATCTTTCACTTTTAAATGACTTGTTCACTAGATGTTTAAACGCAGTGGTAGCTTGGCAAACCCACATCTAATGACGATTATAGTATCCTCAGCAGTTATACGACTTTAAAATTGAAAGATTGTTCAGCCATCGAGAGGAGAGCAGCTAATAGCTTATCCCGTCAAGGTAGGTGTCTCGGGTTTGAATCCCGATGGCTGACAATTTTTCACAATTTATTTCATACACACTTTTTCTTTATTATATCATTCAATGTGATTCTGTAATTCATAATTAGGTAGTTTGGGTATTAAGACACCACTGCAGCTGCATAGCTCCCCGGAGTAGTGTTTCTGACGAGACGAGACATTCTCGAATCTCGTCTTGTCTCGTCTCGAAATAAAACTATCTATCGACAGAGTGTTACACCCAGTAATGGGTAAAAAGCGTGATAATATATTTATTTAATTTTAATTTTTTATTATTTATAGGGATTCTTTTAAATAAATAAAGTTTACATATGCAAAAGATATACACTTAAAAACTGACGAGACGTGAAAGAGAGAAATTTTAAACTTGATTGAAATAAATAAAAGCAGTTCGTATGTTTGACAGTAATGTAAAAAAATGCATATAATTAAATTTTTCTACGACTGTTATTTGAAGTATTTTTCGCTAATCTAATTTATAAACGCTTGACAGAGATAAAACAATGCTAATCGACTGCTCGCTATAATCACCCTTACTTAATCAATGTTTATACTAATAATTAACATTTTTATATTATACATTTTATTATCCTAAAATAAGTTTTTAACTTGTTGTTTATTTGTAACTGTGCATGAATAAGAATATTATTTTACTATTATAGTAGTGCTGTATCAAATTACTCTGTCTCTAACTTTGTAATTTGTTGTATAGGTATAAAATTGATACTGAAGAAAATAGTTGTCCTAATTTTTTTAGTAACCTTGAATATTATTTATATGTTTTTACGGTAAGTATATAATAATAAATTACATATTGGATCCATTTAAAAAATCGAGAAATCTCGTCGAGATTCTCGGCCGAGACGAGACTCCATTGTTCGAGACGAGAAAAAATCGAGACGAGAGTTAATTTTTTGTCTACTATACGAGACGAGACAATGTAGTTTCTCGGCTCGATCGTCTCGTCAGAAACACTACCCCGGATTGTTAATTTTGGTGATAAGTTGCAGTTTTGGTAAGTACATTTGTTTTTAATGACCGAATTTTTTTCTGATAAATAGGATTAAATTTTAAACTTACCGTAGCAAGGGAAGTTGAGAACGATTGTAAAATATTTTATATTATTTCCTTTAAATTGACTGTGTATGTTAATTAATTTCATTTACCTATGCTTGTTATGTTTTTATATCCTACATATATTTTGTGTTTGTATTATTTTATATTTTTTGTAAATTATTAAACTGACCAGTTTGTTATTTAATTTTTTTTTCACCCACCTGTTTAGTTACACTGAAAATATATCAGTCATAAATACATTCAATAAAAGTACCCAGCATATTTCATCTCTTTTTTGGGCAAATAGGGGGTTTCGTGGCCGCGTGCCTGAGTGTTAGGTCGCGAATCTGGGGAACTGGGTACGATCCCGACCGACGCCAAATATTTCGAATTTTAAATGGCACAAAATTGACCCGTGTGGCGAGTCCTATGGTGCACTCACCATGCCAACAATGAGTGCCCGTGAGGTGAAGCCTGGTAAGCGCCCGCACGGTGCAAATATTTCATCATTACCGATATCTGTGTACAAAGCAGATTGGCACACCCAGCAATGGGTAATAAGCCGTGATGATATATTTATTTATTTATTTTTGGGCAAATGTTTTGCTCTTTCTATCTAGTAGACTTACAGCATGTAAACTTGGCAATTCGGTATTCCATAAGACTCCAAAATGAACATAGAGTGTGAGGCAATGTACAGTATTGAATTTAGCCAAAAAATTATTGTAAAACAGGTGCTAACAAATATTCGAAATCTCAACATTCTGTTATCAATTTAGAAAACGAACAGATGTGTGTATGTGCTTTATGCGAATTTTTGTGATGTTTAAAACTGAAATGAATGAATTCATGTGTACATGTAAAAATCTGTAAGATCTTACTCTGATGACGGTATAAGTGTATACCGGAATGACTGTTTTGTAAGAATAAATGCCGTATGACTGAGATACACCACAGTCGGGATATTTATCTACATTGTAAAACAAACTCAAATTTATTAATTACACTTTCAGCGACCACGGGGCAAAAAACTGAGAAGAACATATCAATATAATAAAAAATCCAGTTGGAAATAGGCGAACTGAACAACAAATATAGTCTATGTGAATGTAACAATATGACATCATTATTTTAGTGACATTTGTTTGGAACGACTACGTTCATTGAATGTCTGATACTCGTATATCACACATACAGCAAAAACTACAAAAATACACTGGACAATGGATGAAAGTATATTTCATTTTCTTATTATTATTTATGATATTGATACATGTTGTCGATGTTATTTATTTGAGCCACTTAAAAAAACCAGTAGGAGCCAAATAAATTCAAGCGGTGGAAAAATTTCTGCACGAATGAATTCAAAATATTTAATATACCTATGTAAATTATTGGAATAAAAAATATCGAAAAACGAAAGCGTAATAAAAGAAACTATGAAGATTGAACAAACAAAATTTAAATAAATGGTTTCATTTATATTTTATGATTTCTAGGAACGAATTTAATTTAGGAACAGCTGCAAAATATGAATAATCGGTGCTATTCTGTAACTTTATCATTATCTGTTATCGATCGTTAATGACAATCGTTTATTTTTAATGATCAAGGTATCGATTGTCTCAATTTTCGTATTCTATAACTACAATCATTTTATTTGTCATTTATTTGACAATTTTACGCATTTCGCGCCCATATGAAAATATGAACTTATAGCAGTCATTCTTTAATTATTCACGTACAATATAAAATGTACGAACCTACCTAAAAAATTTCAAAAAAAGATGAACAGTACCCACGACAGTACCTAATTTAAGAAGAGTAATATAAAATATTTTTTAGTTATAAATAATTGTACAGGTTCATTGATTTACTATCATATATATTTTATTCATTTAAAAACTACGGTGGAATTTTGAAAGCTGAGTGATTTTATGTTTTTTTTTCTTTTCCACCGATATGCCCCTGATGTACTATTAAAATTTAGTAGAAAAAAGTAAAAGAAATATCCTTCCAAACGAATGTTTCTCTGGCATTGTTATATTAAAAACTATAACTGAACTGTAAAATGATTGATTACAACAAAGAATATTTTATTGATTACAAGAATGAAGGCAACAAAGGAAATTTCATCAATATTTTAATAATAGCAATTTACGAAGAAAAAAATACAATAAAATTGTGGTGGAAATTATAAATGTATAGTTTCGAAGGGGCCTCGCATGTCATAATAATTGCTCTGGGCCTCGCGGTTTCTAGCAGTAGCGCGGCCCCCGAATGTCATTTCTACCATTGGCTTGAGTGTTATAATTAAATATTGGGCGAGTTCTCGGATTACTTAAAAGATTTGTTTAAAATTTTCATCGCGTAAAGATAAAGGGTCACTTGCATTTCTTAGTGCCTTGTTGTGAATACATAACCTAAATCTATAAACAATATAAAAATGTAAATACTACGAATTATATTATATGATATAAAATGCTTGTATATTATTTCAATTATGTATATTGCTTTGAAAGTACAGGCGATATATAATTCTAACTGATACTTTTATCTGATTCTGACATTTGTTATCGATCATTATTGTGATAACGACAGCCCATTACTGATCGATAAATTTCAGTGTGTTATCGACTATCATTAACCAATTTTAATGATCAGGTGATTTACTGAATCCCAATTTGAATTGCAATCGATCATTATATCGATAATGATCGATAAATGATAATGATTGAGTTACAGAATAGCCCCGAATATCGGGTTGTCCAAAAAGTGTTACCACTTATATGGTACTACCTTTGGCTTCGCCAGCGCGGTCACAAGATTTGACTCCATATGATTTCTGGCTAGGGGGAATGGTGAAAGAACACTTGTATGCTACAAGACCTACTGACCTTATACCTACGGAGATGTGTGAACAAGCTATGGCCTGTATGGTGAAAAGACTTTGCAAATGCAATGCGAACCAAGGAGTACAGGTCGAGGGAGTGCACTAGCTTCATTTGGACTTGTGTACATAGTCAGTGTTATTATGTTAGTAAAATAAAAGTCAATCCCATGTAAGTGGTAACTTTTTTTTGGACAACACGGTAGAATTCGAGAGATGAAAAGTAGCTGTATTTATATTTCTCGACAAATTACATATTGTCTGTCTAGGACAGTGGTTCCCAACCAGTGGTCCGCGGACCACCAGTGGTCCTCAAGACCTATAAATATGGTCCGTGAAAGATTTCAAATTTTTATTCGTTTTAAATTATTATCTGTTAGGCGGCGGTGTAGCATCGGTACGAGTGCTTGCTACGTATTGTAAAGGCAACAATGCACCTTACTAAGAGAAAATACGACAAAAGTTACATTAAATTCGGATTTACTTGGATAGAAAGTTAAGGAGAGATAAAACCACAGTGCGTTATATGCGTAACCGTTCTCGCGAACGATGCCTTGAAACAAGCGATATTAAAATGCCACTTAGAAACGGTTCGTCCTAATAATTCTGACCGACCACCAAAATTCTTTGAAGGAAAATTGGAGAATTAAAAAAAAATTAAACTCGGGCCTAGTGGTACAAGATTTGCGTCATCGGAGAAAACATTAGTAGCGTCGTTTGAGATACTGAAATTGATAGCGCAATCAAAAAAGCCTCCCACCGTAGGAGAAACACTCGTAAAACCTTGTTTGATCAAAGCTGTCGAAGAAATTTTAGGGTTAGAAGCCAAAAAGAAAATATAAGATATACCTCTATCGAACAACACGGTAAAAGCTCGAATTGAACTAATGTTAAATGATATAGAGGAGCAACTTGTTTCAAGAATTAAAAAATCGCCATGCTTCGCTTTGCCATGAAACGACTGACATTTCTAATTGTTCTCATTTACTCGTGTATGTCCGCTTTTTAGACAACGACAACATAATCAAAGAAGAATTATTGATTACGCGGCAACTGGAAACGACGCCATGAACCTAATAACTGAATATTTTCAAAAACATAATATTATGTGTTCTTTTCTATTACAATTCTTTCACGGATGTTACTTTTGAGTTTAATAAATACTTACGTTAATCGTTTTGAATAAAGTTTTTTTTTTAATTGACTCAGTTTATTTTTCTTTAATCTTGTGGTCCCTGATAACACTAAAGAAATCAAAGTGGTCCCTGACCAAAAAAAGGTTGGGAACCACTGGTCTAGGAGAATTGAACGCACGGAACTTGGTTCGGATGACGAGCTAAGAGATATGCGCTTATCCGCTCCGTTAAAAATTAATAATAGATGGAGTCTAAGGTTAAATATAACTAAAACTATTATAATTACCCCTTAACCTTAAAATTAATTTTAAGGTTAAGAGGTAATTATAATAGTTTTACAGGCCTATTCTACTAAAAAAATTATGTATCGTTACGAGTCGTTACCAGGCGACATGTAGTTATAATAACGATTTTTGCCAAAACCATATTCTACTAATTTATTTATCGTTACGTATCGTTACTTACAGTTATTTTATGTCGTTTATGAACGACAAGTTCACATGCCTCGTTGAAGTCGTAAAGTTAGATATATTTTGAAAACAAAAGTAAAAATGGCTGAAGAATATATTTTATTAATTGTTGCTGAGCAAGATATTATTATTATGATTATTATTATTATTACTGTTAAATTAATACATTTTTTAATATGACATTTTATATACTCGTCCTTTTACTGTACCGGAGGAAAATTTGAGATTTTTTTTTTTTGATGAGTAAAGAAGCAGAGAGATTTATTTACGCAAATATCACCATATATGAGGAACTCGAAGAGATGGTTTGCTAAAAATTTCTAGATTATTTATAAATTATTATTTATGCGTATTACATTACATATGAATGCACATCAATATTTTGTTTTCAATTCAGATGATGGCAGCTTTCCATTTTTTTTGCTCATGGAAGCTATCAGAAATCAGTAGCAAGGAGGATATCAGTAGAAAAGGATTCATATGTGGTATTAAGTTAATCATTAATAATCATATCATTAATAGAAATCTGCAATATTATTGTTGATCATTTTATAGAAATATATCTATATCAAATTTTATACGGCGTAAGTAGATATGGAGCGTGTACACTGTAAAACGAGGGTGAGAATAATAAATAATTTTATGTACGATGAAAATTTCAAATTTGAATCAATATAAATTTGAATTGAAAAACAAATATAAATTTATTCTGTCAAAATCAACATGAAGTTAGATATTATCGTTAAACTCATCATAACGATAACTCGATAACGATATGATTAGCAGAATACCTTTTTGGCATTTTTCGTTATTAAAGTCGTTCAACCAAATGCTTAGCGACAATCGTATGGTAACGATATCGTTATACATATTTTTAGTAGAATAGACCTGTTAGAAGGTATTGTTTTTGGTCAAAAAATTCGACGATGAGTTTTTAATGAATAAGCACATTTTAGGATCCCTAGAAGACGATTTTACTATTTTCACGATGATGTCTGTATGTATGAATGTGTATGCGTGTGACGATTTTTTCGGATGGCTTAACTCTAAAATCACCTTTCCAAAAATTATAATTTTTGTGTATTCTTCGAGTTTTCTTCTATATGAACAGGTCATTAGATTTTGGTTATAATTGTTCAATGTTAAAGAATATTTTATTCTCTATACGATTTGATTACATTTTATACTTCATATTCAATGGATATAGAATTAAAAAATTATAATGAAATTCAATTTCGTAAAACAGCCAGCTAAGCTATAACTATGAAAATAGGTACATATTAAGAAAATTCTGATTGACAGAATGAGTACAATTGACATAGTGTTTGTGTTATACTTTTACTGGAAATACAGAATCTCTTACAAGAAACTTTCTGTATGAAATTGATGTTGTTAAAAATTAACCACTGTTGCATTTCATATTACATTAAATTTAATACATTTAATTGTACATGTAAGTACTTATTTCATTTATACACTAACAAAAAAATGATTAATTACAGGAGTTACACAATTAATGTCAATCAACATACATGTTGTGACATTTAATCTAACCTAACTTTTTGTTTCACGTAAATACTTCGTTTGTATATATATTCGACATACTTAAATAAACCATTATTAATCATAATAGATTTACAATTCACTTACATGTGAAAACTGAGGTTGTCGGGCCATATTTTCTTCCCACAAAAGAAGCATTTTACAACCATTGTCACTTTCAAAACAACCAACACATTTGAAACGCAAGCCTGCGCGAGCCACAACTGATGCCGAGAGCCCGGACTTTTTCCAGTATGACGGCGCTCAATTAGTCACATGACGACCTACTCCATACACAATCCAGTTATGTATAGAGATCATTGCTACAAATGGCGTGAAATAGTTATTTTTGTAACAAGTGCTGGAAATTAGTGATTCTAAAACGAATGCAAGGATTTGTATAGAGTTTCAGAATCACGTATTCCGCGTGCGTTGCAATGCAAATAAGTTTTTTCTGCAATCATCCACAAAACTAAGAAAAATATTAATGTAGGTATTCCAAACTTTTGACATATCTGCTAATTGGGCGGCTGTGCTTGGTATTGGTAAGCTATCATGACAATTATTTCCATAACAATAATAGAGTATTTGACGTTGATCAAATTTAGAAAAAATATTAAATAATTTACATTTATTCTAGTGTATTTAAAATTATATTCTTTAAGAAATTATATGGGGTCTCGTGGCCGCGTGCTTGAGTGTCTGGTCGCGAATGTGGGGAACCGGGTTCGATCCTCACCGGCGTCAAATATTTCAAATTTTAAATGGCACAAAATTGACCCCTGTGGTGCACTCTTCACGCCAACAATGAGTGCCCGTGGGATGACGCCTCGTAAACGCCCACACGGTACGAATATGTCATCATCATAACCGAATTCTGTGGACAAAACAGATTGGCACACCCAGCAATGGGTAATATGTCGTGATGATATATTTATTTATTTATTTATTTATTTATTTTAAGAAATTATATTATTTTCAATTGGTATTGGCGTTGTATTATTTAAATAATTAATATGTTATGTTATCAAGCTTTTTATATTGCCGGTCGTGACCGTGACAGTGTCTTGTTGCAAATTTCTCATGCATATTTTATTACAGACAGATGCCATTTACTATCTCCACCTGGAGAAAATTTGTAAGGAAAATGCAACAATGTTGTTATTTTTATACTATAAATAAAATAAACATAAAATACGATGCAAGAAAATTTGAACTCGGGCTGTTTGAACTTTGAATCGTAAAACACAAAAGCTTCAAAGGCTGGCATATTCCACGCGTCTAATAGAACAAAGATTAATGATTGGAGAAAAGCAGTTTTTATATAAATTGATAACAGATTATTTATCCAGTGGAAGCCTTTAATTGGGTTATTGTTGGCTTCCCAAACACCAAATAAATTGAAACAAAAATCTAATTCGCAATGGGGGAGTTTAGTCATGTTGAAATGTAATGATTTTTTCCTCATTACAGCAATTCTATACATGCAATATTACTATTAATGCAATAAAAGTAATAAAATATAGCGTATTTTTTTGTATAAACGATATTAAATTTATCGTTAGTTAAATCGCTTGCAATACGATGACGTATGCAGCATCTTTGGTTCGCCGTAGTTGTCCGCTACGAGCGCTACTTTAGAATGGAAATATGAAAGTATGTCTTCTATATTTGATTTTGAAACGTCAAATTCAATGTCAAATCCCAAAAAGCAAATTATTTTATTTTAAATATGTAAATGTAAAACCTAGATAATACGATAAACACAGAAATTAATGTCAAATGTAAACATAAACAGGTGGCCGTATTTTGCTTCTGTTTCTTTCTGAGAAGCATGTTTTGGGTACGTATATCGAGACCTAATTCGAATATAGTTGATGCTTTGTAGGCCGTAATGGCGGAAAGAAAATATTGCAAAAGTTACCTTTTTTCTCGAGTATTTTATAATTTTACTTAATATAAAAGTAAAAACGTATGTTGACATTTTCATCAAAATGACATTTTTAAAAAATTTATTTTAAATTTGTTTAACCAACGATTGTGGTGTTGTAAAAATTACGTAAATAACTCCTGAATAACGGTGCTTTATACCTCCCGCTACCCTTGGTAAGGGAGGATGATGTCTGTGTGTATGTGTGTGTGTGGATCCTCCACTCTAACTCAAATATTATCATTCAGAAAATTTTGAAACCTTGTATTTCGAACTTTTTCTGTACTGGAAAGAGCGCATTAGATTTTGGTGTAAACCAGATAACCGGAAATGGCACTTTACTAGAAGCTCAAAATAGTTTTTCTTCGAAAAATACCTTTAAATGTTATTTTTTCGACAATAATGTTCTTATAAAAGTTAAATATTATTATATTTTTTACAGATTTGCATTAATACTTTTTCTATATATTTTATGGATAAATTTATAAAATTATCTATAATTTAAATCCCGGTCCCTACGCTTTACACAAACAAAACTCCTTGGTTGCGCAGTTATTCAAATGTATGTAACTGACAGATAAATGTCACTGTCAAAGAACTAATCATTTCAAATTAATAATAGTAACGTTTTAAGAAGAAAAAAGTAAATAGAACAATAGGAAAGGAAATTAATACAGCATATGTAAATATGTAGGTATGTATTTAGGTTAATAAAAATTAACGATTCGCAAAAAAGTTTAAGCTAATTCTCATTTTTGGATTAGTGAATTCTATTTTATCTCGGTATTTAAAATTTAATCTTCATATTATTAACAAAAAAGGTAGTTACTTGGATTAGATTAGACTTAATTTTAAGAAATAAACTGCCAAAATTAGAGTAAAATTCGCTAATCCAAAAATAAGGATTAGCTTAATCTTTTTTGTCACTCGGGCAGTACATGGCGGGAGGTATTGCGTTGGCCACACCAGATTTTTTTCATTTGTGACCCTTAAAGCTGTGTTTAGCTACTTGTTATATAAAATACTATTTAACGAGCATTGAAAGAGTTTTATTTACCTGCATGATTTTCATTTTGTTAACCTGTTAATCTAATCGTTTTAATAACCGGTTAAATAAAGGGTAAAATGGTTTTTTGAACAAAACAGTTTTGCAAATTACGTTCTCTTTTAACCTTCCATTAACAAATCGGCCATTTTATTTATTAATATCAGAATGTTGTGTCAAATAATCAACCAGAGTTCTCCCTATGTGTTCAACAAAGCAGCGGTGGTTAAAAATACAGTGTAGAAGGGTACCAAACAATGAATATATAGAAAATTAATAATTTAATAACATTACCTCATAATATTGTTTGTAGCAAATACATGCAACGGGTACAGCTGGTTTCTATATAAATATCTATCATAATTAAGTTTTCTACAACGTCTTATACCATATAACATAGATACATTATCAAATGTTGTAAAGTGATATACTTTAAACGAGTAAAAACCGATATTATGTAATATTTTAGAGTACAATAAAAACCACGTCAAATAAATTTAAAAGCTTTTTATTTAATTAATATTTAAATATTTTGAAGTTGCTTTCTGTTGTTACTTTTTGTCGTTGTATGAAGAAGTTAATTATAAAAATAAAATATTATTTTCTATATAAAAATATTAATAATTTTGCCAGTGACCTTATCACCATGGGTATGTCGAATCGTCATCGTGATATGTAGTCAAGTTATTATTAATATGAATAATATTAATCAGATTCCCAAGGTAGAGTGGGCGGTAGTAATACTTCTTTGTGATTCAATACAATTAAATATAAAAAAATCAAATACGGAATCTACCAGGCATCTCCTTTTTTCTGAATATAGGAAATACAATGTTAAAATATTCAAGTCACAATACTTCTTTCCTTTGCTTATTACGTTTATATAGAGTAAAAAGTGTAAAAAAAGTTGTTTAGGTTTAAATATTGCGTCTAGTGAGCTTATGTATTTCAAACAATAATTTAATTACTCTAACAATTATTATTTTTCGTACCTCCGTCCATTCTGACTAGTATTACAGAACTCAAAATCGTCCAGAAATGCGATGTTGCTGACCTAGGCCGGCAAAAGGAGTTGGCATTACTGTTCTGGTGATATGTCAATTTAAGATTATTTTCAACACAAGAATTAGCAAAATGTTTACAAATTTTAGGGCTAAATCTTTAATTGTTGTAACTTAAATAACTAAATTTTGTCATAAAAATAATAATATGCTGTCATTATTGACATCTCGCATAGATTAATTATAAGTTCCAACTTTAGGACTAGTTTGTTTTGTAACTACAACTAACTTCTCGTGATACAATTGAGTTTCCCCCATCTGTCATTAAAAATATGCGAAAGTATATAAAATATATATAACTAATGTTTGTACGTTTTATTTTCAATAGATATAAAATAATTACGCATTTTAAGTTCAAATGTAAGTAATAGTAATTAAACTTGCAATGCAAAACCGATAAAAATATATGTTCATTTTTTAGGTTATGTAACATAGAATAAAGTGTAGAGAAATATACGAATAATTTATGGAGAAGTCGGTACAAAAAATCTTGTGTATCCCACGCCCAGAAATTGTTTTGCGAGATCTCGTATTTGCAGGCCTCGCTCGCAAATGTTCAGTTTCTGGCCTAATGATACAAATAACTATTACATACTTAAAATTGTAAAACTGAAAATTTCGAAAATCGTAATTTGTTTTACTTTCCATGGCATACCGAACGTTACTTAAAGATTGTTAAAATTATTTTGCATTATTTATGAGATACAAAAATATTTGACGAATAAGTTTTGAATTTTGAACAACTTTTGCGCCATAAGTAATAGACAAAGAGATAACGCTCATTAAAAAGTTTAATATGGTATATTTTGGAATGTATCTGTACTTGATACTAAAGAAAACGGCAAATGTATTTGGAAAAAAACATACTACCAGCTAATTTTAGGAGTATGTACTTACTTAATAAAATAAAAGATCACTTTCGCAATAAGAGTGCTTAATAGTTCTTTTACCTTTTTTATTATTAACTTGAGTGTACAGGAAAAGAAATAAATAAAATAGAACCTACCAACTTGCCAACCATTAGTCGATATAGTAAATACTTAATATATACTAAATAAATAAATAGCTATGATGGGAATATATTTTCTACAGCTCAAACACCTTTTTTTCTCCAAGTAAATACATATGTGTTGACATTAATTTTGTTTTGTGTTATTGAATAACGTAAAATAAATATTTTTCCCAATTAGAGAAATTATTTACGTAGTCATCGAAGCCTTAGTTATTTTTGCGATATTATATTGGCACAATGAAATAAATGAATAGTTCTGTTAAATGTATTTGTCAACAATGATATTGGAAATTATGTGGAGAAATTATTAATATAACTTTGGTGTATATAAATTAATTAAATTTTTAATGAAATATCCCTTTGTATAAATATATTTTAAAATTTGTAATACAAAAATAGATATTGTAATTAAAACAAACATGGAAATGAGCAATAAGATAGATATATGTATTTTTAAATGTATCACTAATGAATTTTATATCATATAAAATGCTGTTTTGTAATCAAAAGAAAGAAACTATTTTTAACCACAGATATCAAAATAATTTGCTCTCTTTTCTAACTTGTCAACTACAGTGTGTTCAATAAAATTCCTAATTTGGAGTAGGCTATGAACAGAGAAACGTAAGTCTGATCTTTATTCAATTCAAAAGTCAAGATGTCAAAAATGATCTTGAAATGTAATTTTAAGGAGAAAAAACAATAAAGAAAAATATAGTATATTGACATTCACCGTTTTCTAATTTGTTTCCATTTCTAAAATAAAATTCAAGAAGAAAAACTTTGATTTCTTTAGATAACATTTTTGACAATATTTCATGTCAAATTCACATTTAATTAAATATTTTTAAATTGACATACGTTTCTTTGTTCATTCAACAAACTTGTACAATTTTCAATTGAAGTGGCAACTGTCAAACGTAAGGAAATGTGATTCAAGCATTTGAAAACAAATACCTAGCTAAATAATTCCTAAATCATGATAGGCTATATGCTTAGTCGTTAGTGAAAACGAAATTTTGCTAGGTAATGCGCCTATGTGGACATTAGTTAATTTTTTTAGCGTTTTCAGCTTACAAGTAGTCGAGTACGCACTGATGTGCACTTTTTTGCACTGAGCGTTTTCAGCTTGTCATTGAGTGCAAAATTTAGTCAGCTGATGCGTTTGCAGTTTAAGAAAAAGTTGCACCGTGCACTGGCTCAGTGCGACTTTCGTGCACTGACTCCCTAGGCAAGTGCAATAGTGTCAGTGCAAATATGGCGGCTAAACAAAATCGTTTTCAGCTTAAACTGTACTGCCACCGGATAAGGGCAGAAGTCGTTCAGTGTGGTCACGTGATATGTTGCACTCAGTGCGCACTTACTCTGTGTAAGCTGAAAACGCTATTATAGTAAAAAAATTTAGGCAGAGGAGTCACGTCATCATTTCATTACAAAATGAAAAATCACTGTAGTATTGGCCGAGTGATGTATATGTTTAGGAAAACGAAGAAAATAAATACTATTTTTTGCATACTATAAGTAAAGTACATTTTAATTAAATTTACAATTATTTTAAAGTCGAACATAATGTTTTGAATGAGTTTTAATTTATTTAAAATAATTGTAGTTCATTCTTTCACCACATGTTGGTACTATTGGATTTCAATATTTAAACATTTACATGACATGTTTCTCCCGGAATTGTCAACCGTCGACTGTCATTAGTTATTCGTTACTTTTTCGTATAATTAACATTTTTGTCTACGTTGTTTGTTGTGTTTTCTCAGAATTCCATTACTGTTGCCTTGTTGCGTATCAAATCTGTATTTTTCAATACAAACAGTAACTGTTTTTCGAGTTGTGTTTCTTTGTTTTTTTATTTATTCATAACCTCTGTAGACTACTGTACTGACTGTTCATTTCTTTCTGTGTTCAGTTGTGATTTTCGTTTTGTCTCTTTCATATTATTTTCAATACCATAAATTGGAAATATATTAAATTTTACAATAATATTCAATTATTATTCGACTATTAAATAAATTAACTTGATCACACAAATAGCATCGCAGGTAAATACAATTATTTTCTAAAATTAAATTAGTGTACCATGTAAATCTACTATTTTCGTGACGTCATTATACGTCATTATCTAGTTACAAAGTTTGATGACGTGACTCCTCTGCCTAAAAATTTTTACTATAGTAATCGTTGATTTGAGTTTTGTGAAGGAAAATATTACAAAATTTTCATAAAATGATGCATGAATTATGCATATAAAGAATGAGCCGGTTTCACATTTTTTTAAAAGTATTTTAAATGAAAGTTTATGCAATATTTGCCATAACAAAAAATAATAATAATTTGTTGTATTTTCGTAAAGTATTAGATAAAAAGATTAGCCAGATATAGTCAAGAAAAACACCCCCCCCCCACCACTCCTGTGACGTCAAAGTACATACAGCACGTCATTCACAGCCAATAGGAAAACAGGTTGTAAAATATTACTCAAATTTCAATAATTAATTATTAATGTAAAATATCTAATGTACATTTTGTGATTGAATGATGATATTTGAATCTATTTAAAGAACAATAGTTTTAAAAATTTAGTACATACTTAGAAGGCATACAAAAATTCTTGCAACAGCCATATTACCGAACTATATTTTTGCAACATTACGTAATAATTAAATAATGATTAGAAGATTAAAAACATAAAAATAATAATACGTAATTGTAATCCAGTTTATATTTGAGAAATTTGATATTTCTTTTGAGTATTGCTCCAAATCAATATTATTAGTAAATATCAGAGTTTAAGAGCAACGAAAATATGTAGAAAAACTCCTTTTCAGCCTGAATTCTACTTGTGAGGATAAATTACGTACGAAAAGAGCCAATGTATAATTTGCAAAGATTGGTATCATTACTTCCATTAAGAAGTTGCAGTGCCTTGAATTTTTATTCTAAAATTATTCCTTTACCTTGCATTTCTAAACATGAATTTTTAGTAATTACGCTGGCTGCGCTGTAACTATAAGAAAATAAATAAAACGTACAGCTTCCCGAATTAAAACAGAAAATGATCTTAATGCAACGAAAGAAACTGGGAATTTATATATAAGTTAGGAAATATGTCAGTACGCTTTCAGAAAACTTGAGCACTTTCCGTATTGGCTTTTTAGAACACGCGTCGTTTATATAAACTTAATATATTCTTTTACTAGGTTATGTGCTTTGTTACTTTGTCTCATGACAAGAATATACAGGGTGTTTCATTAACATGGGTTGATTCTACATACGATTACTTGGCGTTCTCTACCCCAGTAACAGATTAGAACTTGATGGATACTTTATAACAAAAAACAAAACTAGACCTTAAAATAGCATGATAAGGACTATTCTATTTTTAAATGTTAAAATATTCGAGTTTTAAATCTCTATCTACATTATTACAAATTCTTACTACTTTAAAGCTATCCACTATTGCCTTTTTAAAATCCGGAATTCATTTTCAAGCAAAATAGGCAAAATGACATAGGTTGCCACTTGTCATTATACATGGTTTTTTACCTCTCGCCAAGAGAGGTATTGAATTCATGCAAAAAATCGCAAATCCAGATTGTAGTGAATAAGCACGTTTTAAGGTCCATAGAATCCGATTATAACATTTTTACGATGATGTCCATGTGTGTGTGGATGTTGGATCCACGATTTCTCAAATACTATAAGATTAAAGACATTTTTAACTACGTATTCCTCAATCTAACAATAATGGGAAAAGTTGATTAAGTTTTGGTAACAATTGGACAACCGGAAGTAGTAGTTACAAGAAAAAAATCATCTAAATATTGTTTATCGAAAATTTATGTAAATATTTACATTAAAAAACGTTAAATTCTTTATTCGAGAAATATAAATTCATTATTATATCTTCTATAGATTTAGAGATAAAGAAATGCATATAAAAAATCTCAAATCAAACGACTTCAAGGCAAGAAATTCAAATGTTTGTAATTGACACATAAATGTCACTGTCGAAAATATTTGTATGCCACTGTCAAAATTTTTTGATAACAATTGGTAACATAATTGGACAACCGGAAGTAGTAGTTACAAGAAAAAAATCATCTAAATATTATTTATCGAAAATTTATGTAAATATTTATATTAAAAAACGTTAAATTCTTTATTTGATAAATATAAATTCATTATTATATCTTCTATTTAGAGATAAAGAAATGCATATAAAATAATTTGATATAAAAAATTTCAAATCAAACTACTTCAAGGCAAGAAATTCTGTAATTGACACATAAATGTCACTGTCGAAAATATTTGTATGGAAGGAAATTAAAAAAATTCAACAACGCAAAAGAATATACGTAAAAAAGAATATAAAAGGAATTTGCGAAAAAATGATGAATATAAAGAAAAAGAAAAGGAAAGTACAAAAAGAAAATTTCAGGATATTGAATATAAAGAAAATGTATATATTGTACACAATTTATATTAAAATATCTCATAGTTTTTGCAAATATATGTGAGAATTATTTTGTAGTGAGACATGAATATATGTATTTGTATTTAAAAATATTTTTTGTTTTATGCGTACAACCAGGTAAAATATCTGGCGAGAGGTTATGTGCAGGCCACATCAGATTTCGTACCTTCCGTCAAAGGAAGGTACACTGTTCGAAATTAGAGTACCTGTTAATAATCTTTCAAAACAGTGTTACAATTTTTATTCTTATAAGTGTACAATAAAATACTTTATAAAAATACTATTACCCGAAAATGTATTCTGCAATAAAGAGCAAGAGTAAAATTTTATCGACTTTTAATATCTACTTATTTTTGAGTACTTATTATTCTTTAATTCATTTAATTTTACCCTTTAATTTATAATTTTTTCCGAGTACACTAATAAATATAATAAATCACGAAAATTTGTGCACATTTTATACTTTTTGTACGTATTTCTAACTTTTTAAAAGGATATATTTAATCAAAAACACTGAAAAGGGCACAATCTGCACCATAAACGGGTGATTTCCCTCGCCCAAATATGTTCATTCCCGACGAGTTGAGATTGAGATCGAGTTGAAACGCATAAGTACGCCATGTTATATTCTGATGACTTCAGTTAGGTGTTCTTTGATTTATTGATGTGAAAGTGATTCTAAATTCGTTGTCCAAGTAATACATGATGAAATAACTATCAATGATTTTATTTAAATACAGTGCTCACTTAAAAAGAGGAAGTTTTAATTATTGTTACAGATGTGTCTTTATGAAATAATCAAAGATAATTCTTCGACCCAGCTTTGCTTTACGAAAATTATTATACATAATTATTATAAAGAACCATTGAATTACACGGTGACAGATTATCAAGGAATAATTTATATTTAGGCCTTTGTACATGTTTTTTGTAAAAATTAATATATATATATAAATTGTATTAGTACCAAATATATTTTGTATATAATTTTTACCCGAAATCAAAATTAAATAGAATAGTTTTTGTGATTATAATATATTATAAATAATTAATAAATTGTAATTTGAAAATGAAACTATATTCCCCATTTTAGTGTAATTTTTATTCATTATTGGGCAAATAGAGCACCCTAAGTTAATTAAAAATATTAACACAAAGTATTAAATTTTACCCGTATTAGTTTCTTTTTTAGAACTATAATATATATACATTTTTGCTTAAAATTTTATAATTCAGTATTTTACCCTATTTCTATTACTGAATAAAGTGCCCTTTTCGATTTACTCTTATTATAGAGCGTTATATGGCCTTGGTCTTATATAAACATTAATAAGAGTAAAAAAAGTGCTCTTTTTTTGAACAGTGTATTGTTTTTGATCAAAAAATTCGATGAAGAGTTTTTAATAAAAAAACACGTTTTAGGGTCCATAGAATACGATTTTACTACTTTCATGATGATGTCTGTAGGGCTGTATGGATGTATGTGTTATGTGTGTGTGTTTTTGTTCCGGAGCGCAATACCACCTTTAAAAAAAATTTTAACTCAGTAAGTTTACATTTCCATGAAGAAGGCATATTTGGTGCCAAAACGTCGGCTATGTAATAAAATAATTTTCCGACGTGTCATCAGACTGTTTTTCTCAATTTAGATGAAGTTTCATAAAAAAAATAGTGGAGAACCCTAATTAAGAAAATTTAGACTTTCTTTTTACTTCCTTGTACAAAATTTCGGTTTCCAGATTTCAACGGAAATATCCATTTTGACCATCCCTGAATCCATTCTGACTAATTTCGTCGTGACGTCTGTATGTACGTACGTATCTCGCATAACTCAAACACGGTAAGCCGTAGAAAGTTGAAATTTTGTATTTAGGACATCTATAACATCTAGTTGTGCACCTCCCTTTTTGGTTATTACATAATATCCATAAATGGCACTTTATTTGAAGCCTATAATAGATTTTAATGAAAAACTATATTAAAATATAATCCAAAACTTTTCAAATTTGGTATATAAGACTTTTATGTCAATTGGAATAACATAGCAGATTTTGGTTAAAACAGGCTAACCGGAAGTGATATATTACCTGAAGTTGTTAACAGTTTTTCTTGAATAAAATGGTTTCATTTTGATTTTAGAAATAAATGCTTCAAATAAGAATTTTAGAGAATTAAATTCTGCGTCAAGTATTATTAAATTAGCCCTTTGTATAAGCGAGATATGTAAATTTAAAACTTATATACTTTTTAGTTTTTGTAATGAAGCTTGCTATGGATTACGACAAAAAATAACAAAAAAATAAAAAATACGCGCAATTTTATAATTGAGTCTATACTTCATATTAGTTTTGCGTACAAGGAAGTCGTGTGGTGTCCACATCAGATTTTGGATTTAACTTCTATTCGTCCCCGGTATTCTTTGTTTTATTTAATGGACCTTTTCAATTTAATGGCTATGTCTTTCTATCGCTCCAAATAGTTAGAAAATGGCGCGAACAACTGCCAGTTGAGCTGTCAAACGAAACGTCAAAATTATTGCAGTCATTTAAATACCTGTATTCTCAGTGAAAATTTGCATCGTTAGACATTTTAACTTCAATAAAAGCTTTTGTAGCTTTCGACAAGATTTTTTAAAGTTATATTACATTTTACGTCTAATTTTTTTAGAAACAAACGTCATAGATCTCAGTTGTTCTTACTATGCGCGGATCCCCATTGCGCATATCTTCTATCTCTTTAAATTGAAAAGGTCCATTCTATGTAATATACACTTAAATATTGTTAACTACATTTTTTAATAATACTAATGAATTTGTATTTGTTGCTCAAATAAGAGAAACATATTTCTATTCAATTATTTGGATGTACACTTTAATTTTAATGATTTAAATTTAAGGTACGAATACTTACAATCTCTGCAAGAATCCTACAGTATTTTTGCGAATTTCGTTCAACTCTGCTGCAGATTTTGTTAATTACACCGATCGTCAAATTTGGACCGTGATATTCAACGAACGAACATGTCTTTACTTTTTATTGTAACACCTTGCATTCGAAATATTTTTATTTCTACTTTTAATGATGGTAGGAAATGACAAATTGTGCACGTGACATTTGAGGTTCGATTTGAGCTAGGGCTTTTAACTTTTAACTATTGAAAAAGTTTTCCCAATTTGTAAGACGTACGGTAGATTGATATTGGTAAAGGTTTTATTGTAAAATATGTTCAATAATATGTACATGCCTTTTTTGATCTATAGGTGAAGTGTGATGATTTATATTTATGTCTTGTATGTCGCATCATATAAGATATGTATGAATGAAATATAAACCGAAAATGCGGTTTTTTGAATACACATATAAATATTTTATAAACTTTTTCATTAGATAGGTACCTACTGAATAATTGTTAATAAAATCAATCATACAAAAATAAAGTAACTTATTGTGAAAAACAAACAAAATTAGACGAAATGTATTGGAAATTTTAATTAAAATTAACCAGAGTTGGTTTAAGGAGGGTATGTAGGCTAATGGGTAATTGCGTCAGAGCTCCCACAGGACAGGGGCTGCTACAAAATTTTAATACACTAAATTAAATATTATTGACAGTGGTGTATTGGACCCGGAACGATACTTCAAAGCAGGAACGCATTCTGGAAGGATTATTTTTAAATATTTTGAATAAAATATATGCAATATTACACACATTACTTTTTGATGTAGCAATATTCACATTTATAAGGTTCAATATTGTTTTATTAATTGCATTTAAAGAAGTGTAGATGTGTCTCAGTTTAGAGGTTTTTTTTCGGTATCTCATATTAAGACTATTATAAGATATACAGCAAATGTTAAAGTAATTTTTATATGGTTATGTAGAAAATCGTGGTATAATCAGATTTTTTTAAAACTTTATTTAATTTTATATAATTCTCACAAACATAATATTTTCATGGGCCATGTTGTTTTCAATGATGTATAACAAGTCTACATTTTTTAAATTTTAAACTAATAAAATATGAATTATTAATTTAAAGGGGTAAATTTTTTTAAATTTATTATAAAACATATGAAAAAATTAATTAAAGATCCTCTTTTGCTTTCTACGAATGTTACTATTTCTACAACCGTACGGGAAATAAAAGTTCTGAAACGCAAATGAGTGAGAGAACTAAATTAACATATGCTTTTTGTTTGTTGTAGCAACGCAAAATGTCACTTTGCCGCCCATGTGCGACAAAGTAGAAAAACGCTCGCTGTCCAAATTTCTAACTGTACAGTGTTGAGAAATGTCACTTGTCTACATTCTTAATGGAAACGTTTAGTCAGGAACTAATGGCACTGTAATTACACATTTACCACCTTCATAATTCAATCTCAATATGACATATAACTGCTGTGTCGGAATATTACATAACCAAACAAAATTCCGAACTGATGTGAAAATAAAATAGGGCATTCATTTACAAGATTAGATTGAAGCAGAAGATTGAAAAAAAAAACGATAAATTAAAATTAAATATAAAATAAATTCAGTGAACAGTTGTGCTGCCACCTGCAAAAGTTTGGCGTGAACGCTCTCAATGGACATCCACTTTTTCACTGCGGTACTTTAATGTACTTGAAACAAATAAATTTTTGTTGTGGTAAAAGACTCCATTGTGACGACTGTAGAAAAAATCGTGTGTGTTTCTAGCACAAATAGACATTGTCGATTTCGAGAGAGGTTGTTCCATTTTGCGCTCTTAATACACAACTAGCTATTCTAAATTATCGAACTTTCGAATTATATTTAATTATATTATTTTTTATCCACAAGTTTCAAACAACGGAATTAACTAGCTTCATTTATTTACATGGCTCAGTTGGTAAGTCTGTTTTGACAACTAGAACACACTTTGACAATGCAAAATAAATAATCAAAAGATAATTACTTATTATGGTATTTCTAGAAGTGGTTTCTATAATTTTTTGGTTTATTCCATGATCAGAAATGGCCCAAAATTGGTCTTTTTCGCTAATTTTACTTATGTGTTCATTACTATCGACATATATCAACAAAAACAAAAGCTACAGAGATTATTCCCGGGAATAATCTCTAGAGCTTTATTTTCAGTATAATTATGACAGGATTGGTTAAAACGTAGACATGTGACACAAAATGGAACAATTCATTGGTTGTAAGAAATGTCAAAAAAAATCATGAAAGCTGTTATGATGTTCGAGTAGTCGTCCAACGTGCAAGCGTGATTATGATATGTCAAAAAATTAGAACATATTTCGTATTTTTTCTTATTTATGTAGATGATTACGAATAAATTTTCTGGAACTAGTTGCAAAACCCAAAACTTGCATTCGTTTCAGAAATAAAAAATTCCTGCACTTGTTGCAAAAATTACTAATCTTCATTATGAAAATAACAAATTTTTATTTAAATTAATTATTATGCAATTTTGAATATTGCATTGCATTTTTTTTTATATTAAAGTAGTAGTCTTATTATTAATTTTTACATTAAAAACAGCGGCTCTAAAAATGTATACTTCATGTAAAGTGAAATGGGCCCGTCCAAGTCTTCGACTTTTTAGAAATTACATGTCGCATATGAATTTGGAATATAAATAAATGAAAACGAAATAAAAATTGCTATATATTTTGTATTTTTATACCTATAATAATGTAATTAAAGTATTTAGTGTAAAATGATCGCCATGTTATGACGTCAGCGTCATTACAGTCGTCCAGCTTCCCTGTGAAAATGTCACTATACAGTGGACAATGCATTTTTTGCTCATAAATTCGCGATTGGCTTTACACATACTCTAACATACACATATTTAATATATCTGAGTAATTTTTTTTATTAAGATCAAAAGAGAATTTACTTATTATATAAATTTATATTATAATTTATGCTTTAATTATCGTAATCTCATACTTGTCATTGTTGTAATCATTTAGTAAATAGGAATGTAAATGTTGGATTACTTTTTATTATGAACTTTGCTTTGATTATTGTAATCAATACTGTCATTGTTGTATTTAATTATAAATAGAAAATAGTTTAAATACTATTTTAATTATAATAATGACACTTGGTGAGTATAATAACCTTCAATATTATATTAAATAAAGTCTTAAAGTCACATTAATTAAAGCGAATGATTAACTTGATTATGAAAACGAACAAAAATTATTAATTTTACTTACCTGATTTTTTAATGTATAATATGTACTTCGGAAGTTTTTCATAAATTATCATTTAACACTACTCCTATACCTACACATGTAAGTAAACCAAACAAATATATTTTTTGAAATGGTATAATAACTATCTATCTCGTTTATTTATTACCATTAGCTCTAGAGATTTTTGATCACAGTTTGTAACGTATACGTATTTTTATTCTTGCAACATTTATTGTATATTATATTACCATTATTAATGGTAACGTATATCGGTTCTGTCTACTTATGACGGAGTGACACTAACGTCACAACTTTCGCGCCAAAACTTTAATAATTATTTTAGGCGTTATTGAGCATAATTTCACGAAAACAAAAAAAACGGAATTTCTATTTTTAAATTCTTCGTAACATATAAAAAATTCAAAAAAAGTCGGTCGGGCCCATTGATATTGCGAATTAAAAAAAAATCAGTATTCGTGATTAGTATATTATGTATTATCTGCCATTTTTTTCATTGAATAATTGAAACACTATCGAAAAGTAAATACCGGACCTCATATTAGTTAACTATAAGTAATAAGCACAAATATAAATTGTTTGGACCTCCACAGTTTTAAATTCGGTTCCGGTCCTGAATAGAACGCACAAATGAATAAATTTTATTTATAATGAAAACTGTTAATTGTGAAGGATTATTTATATCATTATATTATGTAAAATAAACAACAATACACTAATCCGTAAAGGATAAATTCAATGAAATAATTATACGAAAATTTATCATGCTTACGCATTTTCAATTCACTGGACATTGAAATAAAAATAAGTGAAATTTAATTAACTCATACTGCAGTAAAAATACCAAAATTTAATTAATTTTTTATCCTGTCTGGATAAGTTTATCTTTTATCCGATGCAGACGAATTATTAATATCAATTCAAAATTTAAATTCTAATCTGTCTCATAATGAAAATCGCAAACTTGAATAATTTTTGTTTGCTGAAAATATTAAATACTATTATATGCATAAGACTCTGTCAAGACCATAAAACGTTATTAAATTATTGAGGTATACCCAACTTAGCGTTTCTTTTCTTTTCAAATTATTTTCATATTTTATGCAAACACCTATGTGAGTACAGTGAAGTAAGTGCTAACACTAGTCTATTTTTATACCGAATGAATGAGACTGTGTTTACAAACGTTTTATAGGAGTAAAAGTACATTCACAAATAAAAATCAGAATTATGTTTACACTTTATGTTTTAGTTCCCACGACATTGGCCGAATGTAATCAAATATAATCGTCCACATTTCCAGATTTAGAATTTATTGACAGAAGAGTCCATTTAAGAGCATTGTGTACACCTAAAGCGAAAATTCAAATAAATTTTTCCTGCACTAGAATTATTAATATTTAAAAAATCAACATTAGAAATAAACATATACTTCTGATATGAACCTGCATATTAAAAATAGTTATTTTCGTAATAAGTTATGAAAAATTCCAAATATCATATGCGAGTGCAAGTACGAGCTAAGATATTTGAATTTCATACAAGTTACGAACATTATTTTTTAGGCGAGCATAAATAAATAATAAAGGTTTGTTCCTACAGCCAGCCCGGACTGTCATGTATGTCAGACGCATGCGCATTTTAAAAATATCATTCCAACCGACTGTTGTACAATGCATCCGACTGTTGATATGTTGGTTCCTACAGACTTCGGACGCATACATGAACGCATCGCATCTGCGAACTTTCAGATCCATCTACTGGTCTGTGCTATGTACTAATTCTCAGCACGTGCGCGCAGCAAGGAAAATATCGAAGCTTAACCTGTGATTGTTTATCTGCTTTCATAAGTGAACATAATGAATAATTTGGAATTTTAATCTGATCCAGAATCATTGTTATCTGATTCATCATGAAGAAATGGATTTGATATTTGGCCAACCTCGAATAAAAAAAAAACAGTAATTATTTAGCTATATAATATGATAAATAATTAATATTTGTTTTTCTATAATTTATTGACTGATATTTTTTTTTGCAGAGGAAACAGTAATTAATATGATGATAAGTCCGTTGTCCGTTCCAACCATGCGAAGTTTCTTACACATGCCTAATTGAGTACATATGAAGAAGACTTTGAAAAGGGTTCATGAATGCGTACATGAACGCATCCAAAATGTCGTGTAGGAACAAACCTTAAAATACACTTTATTATTATTTAAATAATTATCTATGTGTTTAAAATAAAATTATGTATCTATTTAAAGTTTAAAGAAATAACTATATTTCAAAATTAATAATAATAATAATAATAATAATAATAATAATAATAATAATAATAATAATAATAATAATATAATAATAATATATCATCACGACATATTACCCATTGCTGGGTGTGCCAATCTGCTTTGTACGCACATATCGGTAACGATGATGACATATTTGTACCGTGCGGGCGTTTACCAGGCGTCACCTCACAGGCACTCATTGCTGGCGTGGAGAGTGTACCACAGGGGTCCAGGGGTCAATTTTGTGCCATTTAAAATTCGAAATATTTAGCGTTAGTCGGGATCGAACCCGGTTCCCCAGACACTTAGGCACGCGACCATAAGACCTCCAAAATTTATTAAAATATAATAAAAATAATTAATTTTGAACGACCTTGTCAAGCAAGAAAATAATGATAGTAATCTAGCAACCGTGTCAACTATTACGATATGAAATATATCGTAACACTAATGCCATAAGTTCAACTTTCATTGTTAAGATACCACGTTGTTATGTCATACTAAAAAAATTATTGAAATCTATTAATACTGGACTTCAATAATACTTTTTTTTTTAAATGCAGGTTAATACGAGTATCAGAAATATGTATGTCTAATGTTATATAAAAATGTTAATAGTTCTAACAGGAATAATTTATTATAATTTTGTTTAACTTTGTTATTCATTTCGAAAATTTGATAACAATTTATGCTAGTGCGAAACAGGCATAAAGAAAATGTTAGACACTGCCAACTCCAAACTTTAATTTAAGGTAACGTCAAAAATATAACTAATAGGCCGGGAGTAGACACGTGACTTGAGCGATCTTGAAGTGCTTGGAATCTGCTAATTTGTCACTTTGGCAAGAACAATGTTTTGACCTATTTTGATTTTGAACTATTAAAAAAAATATTTTACAATTTTCAGGCAATGAAACAAATCATTTTTTTAAAAATTAAATTTACAATGGAAATTTATTTAACTGGACATTTATAATACCAGCCCTTTGTGTAGAAAATATTTAATTTAAAGGTAAATTTAATTTACATTTGTGAACACAGCTATTAAACTGAAGTCAAAACCTAAACATAAATTTTATTTGTGAATGTGGCAGCTTAACTGTGCAAATAAAACATTTATTAAGCAAAAGAAAACATTTTTTAAGGATTTATGTACGTTAGTATAAAATAAACATAAATAAAATTTATTAATTTTTTTAATAGTACCTTGCTTATTTTTTTATTTAAGTGCCATAAATTTTTGTATTAAATATACATATTATTAATAGAATTTTATTCAATCAGTTGATTAGCAAATTGATAGCAGCAGCGCGTTGCATATTTATAGATTATAAATAAATATTGTGTTTTCTGTTTGCTTATTCATTTTATGAATAAATTTTGATTCTATTTTAGTACAAGTATTACTTAAAGCTCTTATAAAAGCCTGGTAAGTGCCCGCATGGTACAAATGCCATCATCATTACCGAAATCTGTGTACTAAACAGATTGGCACGCCCAGCAATGGGTAATATGCCGTAATGATATATTTATTTATTTCTAAAAGCAAACAGCAACAATGTTGGGGTAAGTAGCTGGGTGCGCTAAGTGATCGATGAAGGTCATGGAAATCCATGTTTAAATCCCGAAGGTAATTAGTGAAAATAATGTATCGCACAAAAGTTTGACTGCCCTCGAAGTATTGTTTAGTATACACTACCTGAAGAATAAATAAACATTATCGAAAATTGAATTAAGCAAATTTGCCAGATTATTATAGGAGTCAAGTTGAGGAGTGGGTTAAGGAGGTTTGAGTGAATCTCCTCGTCATAAATTAATTTCCAACTTTAATTCAGAATTTTATAATTATAATGAAGGATGTCTTATCCAACTATTCTAAAATTTAAAAAACAATCCACCATCTAGTTCCTAAGAAAATCGCTTATAAAGTTGACGTTTTCAACGTTCTAATACTAGAAACATTTCCGTAGATATTTTTTTGTTTGTTTTACATTGATATTTCCTACTTTGGTGAACAAGAAACTAGTATAATGTAACTGAAGACTCGTAATATATTCTTACCGTTAAAATTAACTTTAAAATAAATGTTAAACATTTTTTGTTTAAGCGTTTATGGTGTTCCGAACTACTCGCAAATCTTTTTTATAATAGTTTACATAAAATAAAATAATAATATTCGAAAATATTTATTTTAATTACTGAAATACGTGGATTTTAGTTTAACAATTATTTAATTAATTAATTAATTAATTTATTTATATTTTTGCAACTTTGTAATGGTTTAAAATAATTTTCAAAAAATCAAATTTTATTTAAAAAAAAATTGATGTGACCAGTACATTACCTTCCGTCAGTTTTATGTATTTTGTACAAATTCCATACAGTCAGTTTCTTACGAAAGATTTTATATTTCCAGTACATTACCTGCCCTTAGTTCTATGTATTTTGTACAAATTCCATACAGAAAGTTTCAGAATGGATTCTATATTTGCAGTAAATTATTTACCGGTTTCAGGATATTATTCCATTGTTTACATGTACAAAAGTAGGCTGGTAACTAAGTAATACCTGGATCTGTATGGTAATATTATTACCATACTGACTCTCTACGCTCTACAAAATGAAAATAAAATATAATGCTCTTCATTAATACATACAAATAACGTTAGCATATCGTTCTAAATACGGTGTACTTTATTCTAAAGTAATAAACATGAGGAATAAAGCAAATAATTTGAATATTTGTCATATTGACATATGTCAAAATAATTGTTCTGTTAACCATAGCAATCTGAAAGTAGCATTAATGAGAGAATTTCAAAAGATGATATTTATCAATAATGTCTTAATTTTCTGAAACCGATACACTATTCAACAAACCATGGATGTTATTAATCATAACAGGCCTTAGATGTCTTAAAACCCTCGCTCTACGTGCTATGATTTCAAACTTACATCTGCGGCAGTTATGATGTGCATAACATTCCTTGGTATGTTAATAGCTAATAACACGTACTATGTCAATCGCACTTGACATTGACATCTGTCTATCAGAATTTTTTAATTACATTAGCTGTTTCCAATTTTTTAATTACATTAGCTGTTTCCCATGTTATCACATAGCTGGCTGCATTATGAAATTTAATTTCTTTATAATTTTTTAACTCAATATCCATTGAATATGAAGTATAAAATGTTATCAAATCGTATAGAGAATAAAATATTCTTTAATATTTATAATAAAATTAAATGTGAAAAAATGATATTTAGCAGCGTTTTTTCAAGAAAAACTGTTAAAATCTTCAAATGAATGTACTTCCAGTCGACCAATTATAACAAAAATCTAATCAGCTCTCCATATGGATGCAACGAAGAGGAATACGAAAGAATTATGTTTTTTAGAATTGTTGTGTTGGAGTTATCTACGGAGAAAAAATCGTCACAGACATACACACGCACGCATATACGCACACACACACGCGCGCACGCACCCAAACAGACACACACACACACACGCACACACTTACAACCACACACACACGCGCGCGCACACACACACAACCACACACACACATACACACACACACACTGACACACACATACACACGCACACACTGACACACACACACACACACACTGACACACACACACACACACGCACACACTGACACACACACACACTCACAACCACACACACACGCACACACACACATACACACTCACACACTCACACACACACACACACACACACACACACACACACACACACACACACACACACACACACACACACACACACACACACACACACACACACACACACACACACACACACACACACACACACACACACACACACACACACACACACACACACACACACACACACACACACACACACACACACACACACACACACACACACACACACACACACACACACACACACACACACACACACACACACACACACACACACACACACACACACACACACACACACACACACACACACACACACACACACACACACACACACACACACACACACACACACACACACACACACACACACACACACACACACACACACACACACACACACACACACACACACACACACACACACACACACACACACACACACACACACACACACACACACACACACACACACACACACACACACACACACACACACACACACACACACACACACACACACACACACACACACACACACACACACACACACACACACACACACACACACACACACACACACACACACACACACACACACACACACACACACACACACACACACACACACACACACACACACACACACACACACACACACACACACACACACACACACACACACACACACACACACACACACACACACACACACACACACACACACACACACACACACACACACACACACACACACACACACACACACACACACACACACACACACACACACACACACACACACACACACACACACACACACACACACACACACACACACACGTATTCTAGGGACTCTGAAACGTGCTTATTCATTAAAAACTCGAATTTTTTGACCAAAATAATACCTTCCTTACCTAAAGGTATGACGGAAGGTAAAAACATTTATTGACATATTGACATTTCATTTATATTTATTTCATATAATTTAGACATATGTATATATTTATAGTTGTACGAATTCTTATCGTACAATCTGATGATGCTAATGTTTAGCGAATAAAATAATTGTGAAACTAAAAACCAAATATTTCAATAATTAAAATGAATAATAAATTTCACCATTTAGGAGTTCACACAATTAAAGAAATTATCAAAAATATCTGTTTTATTTTATTTATTGCTATCACCTAAGTTTGTTTTACTTCGCTTCTTCAGTAAAAATAATATTTCCAATTTAAAGTTTGATGGTAGTATGTCAAAATTTTAAATTTACAAAAATCAATAAGTAATTACGTCTGTATCAAAAACAATTAAATTTAAAATACTTACAAGTTTTTCAGAACAAATAAAAATAAATATATGTCGTTTAGAAACTTTGTACTTCCCGAAGAAAGCAAGATCAATACATATCCTTTTTTAATTGCATATATACCAACTTTTTCCATATTTATTTATTCTTTTAACATCCAATAAACACATTGTGGATATCATGCATAAATCTTTTTTAAAAAGCTTTCACAAGGAATAAAAATCCAATTACCAGGAATTATTCTCTGTTGCGGGTCAGAGGTAGAGAATAATAAAACTTTCATTCGCCAACGCCATCTGTCTTGTGTGGCAGAAACCAGAGGGCGGTCGCGCTCCGGGCAGGGTAGGGGTAATTTGTATCGCTACCCATTAATAAATAATAGCCCGGTATCAGTTCGCCAATCCAATACACAAACTCGCTATCTTGGTAGAGGATCCGGATAGTTGTATGCTAACTGCAATATAGGGCAAAACCGAAATAACTCTACTAACTCGAGAATTCCTGCAAGATATGAAGGTGATATTGGGAATATTTGTGAAAGATATGAAAATTTTTATGGAAAACAGGATAAGAAATATAGCGGTGTATAATTTTATATTGCAATTTCTATGAAAATATAAAATACAATATGCACGATAAAAATTGTATATAGGTTGTTCTAAATAACTTACTGCAAAAGCCATAAGACATATGAACTATGAAGACGTTTTCTCGGTTAAATAACTTCTACATACTTTATACTTTATAAGTATAAAATAATACAAAATTGAGATTTGCAAGGCTTTTTATAAATATCTATATTTACATAAATTTTAGCCTTAGGCATATTTATTTTAGACAAAAATGCATCTCATAACAGTAGTAAAAAATTAAATTCTTCATCTAATTCAACAATTACTTTTTTTACGTCTGTTAAAAAAGTACCCTTTCTACCTTCCGTCATACCTTTAGGTAAGGAATGTATAGTTTTTGGTCAAAAATTTCGATGGTGAGTTTTTAATGAATAAGCACGTTTTAGAGTCCCTAGAATACGATTTTACTATTTTTGCGATGAGGTCTGTGTGTCATGTATGTGTATATGTGTATGGGCGTGTGAAGATTTTTTCTCCGTCGATAACTCCAACACTTCAGTTCTAAAAATTATAATTCTTTCGTATTCCTCTTCGTTACATCCATATGAAGAGCTGATTAGATTTTGGTTATAATTGGTCGACCGGAAGTACCCTCATTTGAAGTTTTTAACAGTTTTTCTTGAAAAAACGCTGTTAAATATAATTTTTCACATTTAATGTTATTATAAATATTAAAGAATATTTTATTTTCTATACGATTTGAGTGCATTTTATATTTCATATTCAATGGATATTGAGTTAAAAAAATTATAAAGAAATTAAATTTCATAAAGCAGCCAACTATGCATTAACACTGGAAACAACAAATATAATTTAAAAAATTTTGATAGACAGTGATGTCAATGTCAAATGCGATTGACATAGTGTTTGTGTTATAACTTTACTGCAAATATAGAATCAAAACTAAGAAACTTTCTGTATCGAATTTGTACAAAATACAACTGAAGGAAGGTAATATATTGGAAATATAAAATCTTTCGCAAAAACTGTCTATATGGAATTTGTATAAAATACATAGAACTAACGGAAGGTAATATGCTGGCCACATCAGATTTTTTTCATTAAAATGGGTTTATAAAGAATGCCTTTTTTAATACATGAAAGTGTGAAATAAAGTGCACGTTTTTAACGCTGCGGAGTGAAATATTGAATCGCTACGGCACTTTTTTTCACGCTCCCATTACAGACGTAAAATAAATTTATTTAGCACGTTTTGTAACTGAACAAATCGAATTTTAAAAAAGTTACTTCTTGTCATGGCATTGAATCAAAATCACAAATACTCGTAAATGTAACAACTTTTTTCCTGTTAATAATTCCAAATTATACTCGTAAAATATAATTTGCATCAAAATAATAGTAGGTACCTACTTAATAAATTGATTTTGTTCGTGTAAATAATTCTCCATTTTCAACAATGATGATGCAGACTGATTTTTTTTTACAAGTAAAACGTTAGTACATTTGTATGTGTGTGTTTCATTTGCATAGCTAACAATATTAAAGCAAGTTTTATAAAAATTCACACTCTGTTTTATCGGTAACAAAAAGTGCAAAACAAAATGTGTTTATTGAATGGGATGTAAAATTTAATTCGGTATAACTTTATTTACATTTTTGTTTATAATTAATAGTTTTGCATAATCATGAACTGTTTGTTCATGTTATGCGATTTGGTTTTTGTGGGGACACCATATTAGTTAGGAGTAGTACGAGTAAATAAACGAATAGTGTCAATCGGAGTTATTGAAAACGGATTTTGAAGAGTTGACTTCGCGTTTAGAATATTTATTTGACTATTTCACTCATAAATATATAAACCAATCTAAATTCAGGATTCTACCTAGTTACCAAATTTCATTTCTACAAAACACCGTCACACAAAATTTTTCGCACCCTTTAAGTCAATAAAATGTCGTATTTTTACAAGTGAGTTTTGATAAGCGAAAATTTTTTGACGTTTTAGAAACATATTGTTTACATACCTATCCAAGTCTGTATATTTTCAGTGTTATCAGTTTTTATTAAAAACGAGCCGATTTGGACAAGAATCTATTTAAAACGTTGAAAAAGCAAGTTGAAACATAATACCTCTAAAACACAATAAATATTACAAGATTTTTGTCAAGAAAAAAATTAAATAAATGATTATCTGATTTTTATTTTGGAAATAGTCATACGAATACCATTCGTGGTAAAATTTTATCCTGGAAAAATTTTCTGATTGCTTTACTCGAGCCTGTTGCCAATTTATCTCGTGACTATCACTATGTTTACACGTATAGCAAAAAAGTACTTTGACTTGACTTTGCCTTTCAAAAGGCGATTTTTGTCGTTGTGTAAATACTCTCGCCTATTACTTTTCTTCCTAAAGTCAAGTCCAAAAGAAAATAGACTTGACTCATATAAGTGACTTTTAAAAAGCCGTGTGAACCAACGAATGAAACATACTTTACTAACAGCGACATCTAGTTTTCATCTACAAATTCCTAGTAATTGAATATTTAATTACACATTTTGTGTTTTATATATGAATTTAAAATTTTCTCGAATTTTAAAATATTTTATGCGATTATTTTTTAATCTATTTCGCTTTCAATATTTTTGCTGCATAGTTATGTAGCGGGATCAGCCACTACAAGTTGTAAAAATAATTATTTATTAAATTGTATAACAAAAATAATAAAATGCACAAGTAAATGTTTATTGTACCAAAACATAACTTGTAATAGTTATTGATACAAACATTCGTTACCAGGTAAACTTAAACATAAAACTAACAATGGTTGTTAGGGAAGGGTATCGGTCACTTGATTTAACAAATACTTTGACACCATCCAAGTATGTCACCACAGTTACATTATTTAAAAATATCGCGCGTAAATTTAGTAGCTGTAGTTTAACATCCATTTGTTCTATAAATAATTTATTCTTAATTATGATTATATGATAATAGTTAAATAGGTAACTTACATCACACGTATTATAAATAAACTTTACTTGGCTGTCAAAGTCAAAGTTGAGTGAAGGACAAGTAATAAACGAAAAGTGAAGTAGATTTGACCTTATGTGTAAATGGATCATTAAATTGACTTTTCATAAGTCGCTTTTTTTTAAAGTCAAGTCAAAGTAGATTTTTCTCATACGTGTAAACGTAGTCATTGATTAAAAATCACTCGTTTGACAACTCGTGATTTTTTTGTCAATGCCACTCAATAAATTGCTAGGGAACCGGCTCTCGTAACAATCTAAAAAAAAATCCGGCAAAAATTTATCACTTATGATATTATATATGAGAATATAATTCATGAGTCACGTGATATGTTTTCCGCCAATCAACATTCAGAATCTCCCTATAGCTACATGTCTATGATAAAAAACAAAGAAATTATCACCTTATTTATATTCGTTACTAAGGGATTTGTTCTCTTTATTTGACATTGACATTTAATTTTGAATATAAAAATGTGCGATAATCGTTGGGTAGATATAAACAACGATAAAAATAATAAGGTAGTTGTCAAATTAACCATGTTGTAATACACTATGGCTTGCAAAAAAAACGCGTACACCTATTTTTTGCTGTATTGAATCGGTCTTGAAATTTTACTTGTCAATGTTACTAAATAGTGTCAATTATGATGCCAAAGTTAACAAAAAACGACAAATACATACTTGGTTGTTCTTTCATTTTTCTGGTATACGAGTATATATGTATTATGTAATTTAATAGTAACTCAAACAAGATGAAAAACTTACTCTAGAATAGATAAAATTTTGACATGATAGTGACAACAGTGACAATCCTATTGACAGTTGATTGAAAAATTGTATTTAAATAACTAAAAAAAGATAAAAACTCGGTTACTTTATTTTTAAGGTGTACGCGATTTTTTTGCGAGCCACTGTACAATGTATTAAAAGTTAGGTTAGCAGCACAAACAATGTGTCACAAAAATTTATTATATTCTCTCATTAAATATAAGCTCGTGACATGATTAATAATCGAAGATATTGCTCGTGAAACCAAAGCAGCACATTTCACTCGAGAATAGCATCTATGATAATCATATCACTTGTTATATTACGTATGAAGATAAAATAAACCTGTCAGTTGTTGTAGGGTTGCCCCAACCCACAACCTATTATAGTATATTTAAAAGAACTTTTTACTTCAAATAATTGGGGTAAAAAAAAATATTTGTGTTTGCAATTACCTCAAAAAAAATTCCATTTACCCCAATTATTACAAAACAATCCTTGTTTTCGCATTCATTTTGATTGTATTCAGCAATGGGGCTAATGGAAACATGCTAATATATTCTGTAACTGTTGCTATATTTTTATTTTTTAAATTAATACAACCGAAAAAAAGTTACAAAGTGTAGCAGTCATTAAAGGGTATACGTAAAATACAAAAATGGTTTATTTGGAAATCAGAAAACAACAGGAAAATTCTCGTTTGTATTTTCTGGTTCATGCTTCTTGACATACGTTAAAGGCATGTTTTTTTTTACCCCAAACTGGTGTTTTGCATGGGGTAAATGAAAACAGCAAACGGTTCCGATCATGGTAACATAAACAGCATAATCTACTCAATATCATGCGACTATAACATTAATGCAGTGCATACTTGGTTCTAATAAATTAATAGACTTTCTTTTAACAAAAAAATTACACATTACACAGTGTTATAATATTTCCACATCTAAATTTCATTTAAAGTTATCTTTACAGCATCAAAATTATGAATAATCTAGACAAGAACGATCACTAGATCAGTGTTGCACCATTTAAAAACAAGGCGACACTTGCAAACAGTATTTCAAACCAGTTTCCATTTACCCTGATTGACCCTATTTCTATTACCTTACATTCCTTAAGACCCTGTCTGGTTTGAAGTTATCTATACTTAAATATAGATCTGTGATCTTATTATTTTGGGGTATCTAAATTATATTACATGTAACATGTAGCCACGGACGTGCAATTGGATGTTAGTTAACCGAACGGAAATGTGTTTAACGCCATAATATTCAAAACCAGAATATGCATGCACAGAAACATTCAAATTCCGAATATTCAAAAACAGAAAGCGCTTTGCCCGTAACTAGCAATTAATGTGCCCTGTGCAAGATTTCGGTTTTGCCTCCTATCCATCCCCCCCCTCATTTATTTATATTTCTCACACGAAACAATGGAAATGAGAAGAGTTAGAAATATTCGTAGAACGACGGTCATATTCAGTGGCGTAACTAAAAGTTTTTGGGGCCCATTTTAATTGTACCGTTTAACATGATTGGAATTACATACCACAATAACTTGTGGAAATTGTGACTAGGCTCACTTTCATCTGAGTTGACATGTTTAGAAGCAAAATAACCAATATGATTGGCCTTTTTTTTGAAAATGAAATTCATGACACAGTTCAATGGTGAAAGTTACAGGGAATTGATTAATACATTTTTGGTATCCTAAATGAAAGAACTTGGACAAAATATGGTATTACTAGCAATTTTGCGAAAATCATTCTCGTATGGTTATTTAATCCCACGTTTTGGTAATACACATTGGCCGCCAGGTGTCCTGATTTGACAGCCCCAGACTTTTTTTATGGGCTTACTTTAAAGGAAAACTCTTGATCAGTTGTAGGAAAATAATTGTTAAGAAATCGAAATTCTACCGGCCGAAATGTGATAGAAAATAAAGAGCTTGATAAGGGGCCCATTAGCTAATGATATTTTTGGAAATGACATTTAAAAAAATTAAGGACTTGATAAATTTATATGTTGCTACAAAAAAAGATTAAATTCAAAATTTCACAGTAGTAACAAAATTATAAATCATGTAAATTGGGTGCTCTCTAGAGCCGGGGGCCCACCCGCAATGCGGGCCCTGCGGGTCCGTTAGTTACGCCACTGGTCATATTCGGATGTGACTTAATTAAACCAAAGCCATGAAGAGCCTGTAAAATAGTAATCGGAGATGTAGTTTTAATGTTTTGTATAAGTGTCGTTGCTTCAAACTTAAAACATTCAATTTCACATGTGAACTCGTACTTTTTTAAATCTTTGCTATACACACTCATTGATTCTAAAGACGTGCCATAGAGAAAGGAAAAATGGTCACATATATTTTTTAGATATTCATAACGCCAATGTATTTGAGTCAACAGGATGTCAAGAACGCTGTAAATGGCAATATTTTATATATCTAGTGACTTTAATAGAAAGAGTATGGTCACGACCGCGTAACAGCATGGCGGTAAACTTTAAAAAAATTTGAGAACCGCTTTTCGGGCCCCCTTTTCTACTGGGCCCTGTGCCTGTGCACCTGCCTAGTTATGGCACTGCGAATAAGTGAGCGTGGCCAAGCAGCGGTCACTTTAGGTTAGGTTAGGTTTGGTTAGTTCAGATTACGGTATAGTATCTATAGATGAATGCACGACGTATCCCAATGCATTACGAAGAATGGCTAACTAACTGGCCAAGTTCATACAGTGTGCCGCTAGATGTCAGGGTTTGTTGCGACCCGGTATTTACACAAAATATTAAATTGTTCATTATAACGCATAATATTCTATATTTCCAATACATTACCTTTTATCTTTTGTCAGTTCTATGAATGTATTTTGTACAAATTTCATATAGAAGGTTTCTACATTTCCAGTAAAATTATAAAACAAACATATGTCAAATGCACTTGACACTGACATCTTTCAATCAGAATTTTGTTAAACTTAGTACCTATTTCTATGCACATTTTGGCACCTAAAAAGACTATATTTCTCTTTATTTGATCCATACCCTGTTGTGCATCATGTGCAAAACATTTTCTATTTAAACGGAAACTCATTTTAACCTCTAACCACAACCGGCACACCAACTGTCAAATACCTATAAAATGGTAACGGGTCGCGTTAAGGCCATTTTGTTTCCCAGTTACTTAGCCATGTCAACGCATCTCGTGCTCTCACCTATAGATACTATACCGTGGTTTAGATGAAAGCGTTGCGCGATTCTGTTTTTGAATATTCGAGATTTGAATGATTCTGTACATGCATATTCTGGTTTTGAATATGCACCCAACCGAACGGCACAAGCATTATGATTATGTAGCGAATAAATTATTTTGCTCCACAATTTACAAATCATACTCGTTTTATCTTACGTAAATGTCTCCTGCGATGTTTTTCGTTCCAAAATACTTTTGAACCTCGCGAGATGACGTCTTATAAATGTCTTTTGTGAGAAAAAATATCGTCATGTAACGCTAAATTGCACATTCAGCAAGGTACAAAACACGCGATGATTTGTATTTAAATATTTATGTTATGACTACTCTTTGTTGTTTTTATTGTATCACTTTTTTGAAATTTTTTTACATCTACTCGTGGGTAAATGTGTTCAGTGCCGTGCTTGTGGGCATTAGTTACGAATTAATTTAAAATAATCCGGTATTAAAAAATATGACGGAAATAGAAATGTATATGCAAAGATTATATTGTAATTATGCTTGAAAGAAATATTTCCTTTAGGTTTTAAATATCTTTTGAATGAAAAGTAATGGTAGGTTCACCATCACCGCCACTGGTAAGCGAGCAGGGGATTATTTGAGTTAAATGTGGAATTCGATAAATTGAATTGGCATTCGAATACTTTATTTTTCATATTCATGCGATTTGAAGTCTTTCAAACGTGGCTTTGGCTTTGATTTATTTTTCATTTATCTACCACTCAACATGCTTCAAAAATGATTCTATAGTATTCAATTGATAATCGAACTCTGAATGGTTAGAGTAGAGCATACCGAGTACTATTTACTTTGAAAGTTAGAAGATATAGGATCACATTTCACACACATTAAATGTTAATAAAAATACTCGTCTACGTGCGATTTCTTGCAAACAAAATACATATAAACTTGTATATAACTTAATAAGCTATCTTTTTCATTCCGATTGTATTGTAATAGTTATTTAAATATTAACTGTGTTAATAACAGTGCTGTGAGGATCCGACACAACTTGAAACCGAAAACCCGGATTAATTCGAATTTGGATCCGGATCTCAACTTGGATCCGGATCCGGGTTCGATGTTTTGTCTACGAATCAGGATCTGGAGTTGGATTCGGATTCGATGTTTTGTTTACGGATCCGGATCCAAATTTTAATTCTGGATCCGATCAATTTGAAAAACAGTGGCCATCGTGCCATCGTGCACGTGCTTCAACAGAAATGTAAACAGCTTCCAGAAATATGCCGACTGTTAATGTATTACATCAAACAAAAATGCATAGTGGATTATCATCAGATTTATTTGGTTTTGGTTAGACCTGATGCTAATATTTAAATGTAAGGTTTAATACTGAGAATATTCGAATCCGAGGATCGATCCGAATATTGAAATTCCATATTTAAAATCCGATAATCATACTCATATTCGAATCTAATATCCGATACTCATATCCGTTTCCAAAATTCGATATTCGGATCCGGATTCAAGATCTGATACTCAGATTCGGATCCAAATTTCAATACTCATATTCGGATCCAAAATCTGATACTCAGACCCGGATCCAAATTCCAATACTCAGATTCGGATCCAAAATCTGATACTCAGATCCGGATCCGAAATCCGATGCTCAGATCTGGATCCAAAATGCGATACCAAGATTTGGATCCGAGATCCGGATAGTTCAACATTCAATTGTCCGGATATCCGGATATTTTTGGATCCGAAACCGAAACAATCCGGATCCGGATCCCACCACTATTAATAAGGGCGATTAATAATCAAGACACTTTGGTTGACATTATGAATCACCAATTAAAACACGGATTAGTTACAGTATATATCCGTTGATCGTGTTTTATTAAATTGAACATAATCTAATTTTTTCGATGACAAATTTTTATAGGTCAATAACGTACTTATATTAAAATCATGCATTAATAGGGTCATTTATAAACGATTTTATATACATTAATGAAACCCATGCCATAAATAAACGATCAATGAAAAAAAAATAATACATAGTATGCACATCTTACCTGTTTTACACATATTAGTAACTAATTAGTAAAGTTTAACATTGGTTTATTTCAAAATTTACTTTATTCTTTTATAGGAACTATTATAGGTAGGTATATTATTGAATTATTTTACAAAAAGGGACCTATTTTATTTTTTATGCGTAATCTAACTTTATAAACTTTGACTAAATAACTTTACAAGTTTAAAACAAAAATGATAAGATTTTGGGATCGCACATCGAGATTTTGGTAAATGACCACGTTTTAAGATCCCTAGAATCCAATTTTAACATTTTCACGATGACGTCTCTGTGTATGTGTGTGTGTGTATGTATGTGTGAATCCTCCATTCTACCTCAAATACTATCATTCAGAAAATTTTGAACCTTGTATTTCGAACTTTTTCTGTAATGGAAAGAGCCCATTAGATTTTGGTGAAAATCGGATAATCGGAAATAGCACTTTACTAGAAGCTCAAAATAGTTTTTCTTCGAAAAATACCTTTAAATGTTATTTTTTCAAGATTAATGTTATTATAAAAATTAAAGTTATTAAATTGTCTATAGATTTGCATTAATACTTTTTCTATATATTTTATGGATAAATTTATAAAATTATCTATAATTAAAATCCCAGAGCTTCCGCTTTAAACAAACAAAACGCAGTTATTCAAATGTATGTAACTGACAGATAAATGTCTCTATCAAAGAACTAATCATTTCAAACTAATATTAGTAACATTTTAAAAAGAAAAAAAGTAAATAGAACAATAGAAAAGGAATTCAATACAGTTTCCAGCATAAGTAAATATGTAGCTATGTATTTAGATTAATAAAAATTAACGATTTACAAAAAAGTTTAAGCTAATCTTTACTTTTGGATTAGTGAATTCTATTCTATCCTGGTATTAAAAATTTAATCTTCATTTTATTATAGCTCCGGTGGCTCAATGGTTAGAGCAACGCCTCATATCATGAGTGCCCTCGGGGCTCTGGGTTCGAATACCAGTAAGGCTTGGATGTGTGTGAATATGAACTCACTTTGTAATTGGGATTTAATCCTGTTTAGAGGTTTAAAAAAAGGAAGTTACCTACTTGGATTAGATTAGACTATGTTTTAAGAAATAAACTGTCAACATTAGAGTAAAATTCGCTAATCCAAAAATAAGGATAAGTTTAATACTTTTTTGTGACTCGGGCTGTACATGGCGGGAGGTATTGTGTTGGCCACATTAGATTTTTTATATTTAGTTAAGACCTGTTGAAGAACTACATAATGATGATGATATTACAACTGACTATATGTATATTGTATCTTCTTTTGATCGACATTAGTAAAATAATAAATCCTTATCAACGTTTAAGCCAAGGCAAGATTCACAACATTTATTAGCGCATTGTTCGCGCTGAATACCTATTCATCTATTTCGTTTGGATAATGTACTCGCCTACGATATTTGTAAAGACTTGTAAAGGATTCATTGACTTCAATGAGAAGGGATCTTGTGACCCAGATGGTTAGAGCGTCACACTAGATATGTGTAGGTCCAAGGTTCAAATCTCTGCGAGGTCCATTAATTTTCCACAAATTCTTTGTTCGTTTAATTAAATATTTGCTTGACCCTACAGCCTATTTCTTCGTTTAAAATAGTAAATAATTATCAAAATAAATTGTTATTCTAAATAGATCATAATAGTCGTCAATAAAGGTTTTTACTTCTAAACCCACAAAAACAGATCAGATTTTGATGAATTTTTTCTAAATGTTTGTTATATTCAATTATTCAAAATCCGAAACATTCCAGCTGGGTCACTCAATTATTTATATAGGGTGTTATATTTTAATGGACCCAGTAAATATCTCGCTTATTTATTAAGTAGGCAATTTTTTCATATAACATGATTTATACAGAAACATGTAAGCTACTTGATGACGGATGTACATTCCTGATACCACTTCCGGTTTATGAGTAATTAATATCTACTTTGAAATTTCAAATGGAACATACTATATTTTTTACAAATTTGAAAAGTACATCAAATTTGCTTTACAATCATGTAAAATAATCCATATGTTACATTATTAAAAAGTAAACTGGCGGGCACTTTTTTATACACCTAATTGGAAAGAGAATAGTGAGCCATGACTGTGGCATGAAATAAAACAATTAACTAAAACAATTGTAACTATTATTATTAAACGAAATAATATTTTTTTGTCATAATAATACAGAAAATAAGAATAAGGAACCCAAGCCACAGTCATGGCTCACTGTTCTCTTTCCAATTAGGTGTATAAAACAGTGCCCGCCATTTTACTTTTTAATAATGTAACATATGGATTATTTTACATGATTGTAAAGCAAATTTGATGTACTTTTCAAATTTGTAAAAAAATATAGTATGTTCCATTTGAAATTTCAAAATAGATATTAATTACTCATAAACCGGAAGTGGTATCAGGAATGTACATCCGTCATCAAGTAGCTTACATGTTGCTGTATAAATCATGTTATATGAAAAAAATTACCAACTTAATAAATAAGCGAGATATTTGCTGAGTCCATTAAAATATAACACCCTGTATAACGTGGCCGGATTTGGAAAACCACCATTGGAATCTCGGAGACTACAAGAAACGGATAAATGAATGTAGTTCATCATAATAGGATTCTGGAGTTATAGAGCGCAAATCTTAGTTTTATTTATATAGATGTAATTCAACTATTCAACTAATTTTATCGTTACTGAAAATAGTCACACTTGCAGCGAAACTTTTAATGTTAAAACTTTGATATTTGAAAAGTTTTCATCTTTGAAACACGTTTTACTCTTACATCGCATACAACATCACAGATTTTCATTATGCACTTCTGAATTAAATTCAAATTTTTATATTTTATTACTCAAATCAAATTTTATTCTCTGTGCGAATAAAATATATTAGTTTCCCAAGTTTATTTTATCTTTTTACGTGATTCTTTTGCTAAAAAGATCAAAAGAAATAAATTGTGGTCGTATTTTAAACATAATCTCATTCGTGGCGTAAGATCGTTGTGAATTGTGTGATGATGAGTTCTTATAAGTTTTTTACGAAGCATGGGGCCCCGTCTCTTTTTATGACAATATAATTCATTAGTCACGTGACATGTTTTCCGCCAATCAACATTCAGAATCTCCCTAGTTACAAGTCTATCACAGCGATGATAAAAAACAAATAAATTATCATCTTATTTATATTCGTTACTAGCGGATTTGTTTTCTTTATTTACAACATTGACAGTTAATTTTGAATATAATAATGTGCGGTAATCGTTTTTGATAACAACGATGAAAATAATAAGACAATTGTAAAATTAACCATGTTGTAATACAATATATGAAAAGTTACGTTAACATCACACACAATGTCTCACAAAAATTCAATATATTCTCTCATGAAATATAAACTCGTGATATGATTAATAATCGAAGATATTGCTCGTGAAACCGAAGCAGCACATTTCACTCGTCCTTCGGACTCGTGATATCTGTAACTCGGTTTCACTCGAGAATATCATCGATGATAATAATATCCCTTGTTATATTTACGTATGACAATATTACATATATTTTATTGGCGCAGGTTGTCAGACTATAAGCTTTCAAAATACTAGAGTCAGCTAGTTTTAAATGAGTTTTGAATCAAGTGAAATAATAATACACGTGCGAACATAGTGATTTAACTTTTTTAATTTTACTCAATTTCCTGCTCTCCTATTCACTTAACGGCAAAACCTGTAGAGTGCAAAGTTGTTCAGAATTCAGAAAAGTTACATTTCAAACTGTTTTTACATTTTTCATTGTTTTTAGTTTCTTCACAATTATTTTAAAAAGATATTTAAAAATGTCTATTACTTTGTAGCAATAGCCATGACATTTGCTTTCTTTTTTCTGGTTTTTAGAAATTATTTATAAATTTCAAACGTCAATCTCAAGGAGGATCCTCAATCTGATATGGATAATAAATCTCTTATTCTTCGATAAATATTTCCATCATACTAATTCTTTACAAAAATACGTTCCTTATTCGAATAAACATCAATCATTTAATAAACTTGAGCGATAATCGACTGTAGAATGGAGGAGAGGTTCCAAGAGGAAAAAATAATTGGACTAGCACTACTAGCAGTCTTTGGTGAAATTATTTATTTCAATTCAACTTTTCTGCTAAACATTAGCCTTCTTCAGGGCACTATAATGAAACATACAATAATGTATATAAATGAGGTAAAGAAACAAGAATATAAAAATTTTAGAATACAGATAATGAACAAATATTTACAGAAACTGTCTAATTACAGGTTTGTGGCAACCACCCATAAGGAGCTATTGTGAATAAAATTATCACAGAGTTGGTCGTCGTAAAAGATAAAATTATAAATAAGTACATGTAAAATAGTTTGAATCGTCAGTTGTTAAAAAAATAAGTATAAACTGATGTTAAAAAATTTGTAGTCAAAGAATATAAAATAAAATTTGTACAGAAATAAGACATGTGTTACTGCACCGTTGCCTTAAGTATGAATATGCAAGGATAATCATGACTTAAGTAAGGAAAAGGATTAATTAAAAAACTATACAATAGTGTCGTCGAACTCTAACTAAAATACATGAAAAGTGTATTTTTTGGGAGCCTGGAGGGTATGTAAGCATTGGTGCATCTGAGTACTGTAGTGTGGGCGTTAATTTTGCTTTTTTAATTTTATTTTTGTTTTGTATTAAATTGTGATATATTATGCTTAGGTTTTCTGTCAGTTTGATAGTTTATATTTTTATTATCTGGTTTTATGTGCAGCATTTCTAATGTCAGTCTTTTGTGAAGATTACATTCTGTGAGTAAGACCTCTGCGTTGTCAAAATCAAATTCATGGTTAGTATTGTTGCGTATATGATCCACTAAGACACATTTTGTATTGTTGTTTGGGTTGTCTTTTGTTTTTTACAATTTCTTTTGTGTTCATCTAACCTTATATTTAGGTAGCGTTTCGTCTGTCCTGTATACGTCTTATCACAATTTTTAGATGGAATTCTATAAATTAAATTTGATTGCATACATTTATTAGTTTTGTCTTTTATTTGGCTGAAAAGGTTCTTTATCGTTTTATATTGTTATTTCTTCCTTTTGGAACCCCTCATCAATCATTTAATTTAGTTTATACAAAAAATAATAATTTGACATACTATTTATAGAACTATTTAATACCCAATGAAATAACAAGATTTTGAATATTCGGACCAATCAGAGCAAACTTACAGCGAATATTGCATACTAGGTGAATATTTCCAAAAACTTGCCGCGAATATTGCACTGATTTAACATATAAAATCCCAAATGACAGCCTAAAATTGCAAACATATTTAAGCAATAGTTTAAGTTTTTTGTAATTATATACAGATAAGAGAAATAGAAATAACCAAATTAATTATTTTGTGATGCTATCTTCTAACAAAATTATCTTTTTCTTTGTATAAAAATGGAATTTTAGACATTGTGACACAAACTTGCAGTAAATCCGCATTAAAAAGTAGGGCTGCTAATTTGTTTATTGTTACTAAGGATTGGTAATATATAAACAGATTTACACAAAGTTTGTTTGACAATTATAATCATAGCAAAATGAATCGTTTTGGAATGTTTTCATATGAAAATATTGAAAAAAATATTCCTGTAAATAATAAAAGATCTAAAGCGTATGTGTGGAAGCAGTTTAAAATATTTTGTGATTAAAGAAGATATCAATTTGATAATGTTTTGGCAAAAATTCTAACCGAATTGGCATATAACATGAAAATTATAAAGAGGTAACAGTAAAAACTATTATATACTACAGCCAAATTTTACATGTAAATAAGTATCTATTTAAATAATAAAAATTAATATGATGTTTTGAATTTTAATGTTCTGGAAATAGTCTAATAAATATATATTGTGCATTAAAAATGATTTTAAAATTCAGCATTCAAAATGTGTTGCCTGTAAGAATCTGCGTTCGTTTGTTTTGATAGTGATATCTGAAATTCGGAGCGACGGTCAAATCATATACCGAAATTTCCACCAGCTCCCTAGCTATTACTACAGAATATTCATATTGTTTCTTACAATATGTCATAGCTATATTGCTACTAATGAACGGAACTTTTCAAATTTATTTTTAAAATTGTAAAGAAACCCAAAACATAAGAAAGAAGAAGAAAGAAATGTAAAAAACCTTCAATAGGGCATAATTGATTTAAGAGAAATTAGGAAAAGATATTGAAAGTATATGCTTAATAATGAATATTAATAAAGAAATAAAGCGATATAATTGAAATACTTCGGAAATAAGGGGATTTTTGTTATAGCAGCTCGTCACTCATATGAATTCCATATATATTATTTTGATTGGCGACTCAAAGACGGCCTATAAATATATAACGAATACCCAATTAGGGGAGGAGCCAACTACCAATGCAAGTAGAGAAATTCAAATAGCAAAGGCGTGGCTATCAGTCCGTTACTGCAATTCTCAAACAGTTTTTATCTGAATATAAATATTTTGCATTAAACTTGATAATTTAAATACATTTCCAATTATATATTATGTAGACTTGTACAATATAATAATATTCATTTATTTTTTATAAATATAATTTAGAAATAGCATATATTTCAAGAACATTTATAGGTCCACGACGAAAAGAGTTTGATATAAAAATTTGTATTCGTGACGTCACATCTATATTTTCAATTTTTTCACCGGATTTTCACCGATAGTCTTAGTGTTATTTATACGTTTAGATGAAATTATATTTAAAAAATTATTATTCTGTACAACTTTGCACTGCACAGTCTTTTCCGTAAAATGAACAGGAGTGCAGGAAAACTAAATCCCATGTAAAATTCCTATATTCGTAATTGACACCTGACCGTCAACACCCTGTATCGCTGGTCATTTGAACAAATGACTTTTAAATCCTCCGTATTAATACTAATCGTTGTTATAGTGAAAAATTTTGTGTTTCACGCAAATATAGTTTCTTTTCAGTGTATGTTTATGAAAGATGAAAATTGCTTGAAACTATTTAAATAGGCAAAAGTTTTATTGGAGTTTCGAAGGACCGTAGGTACACAGTAAAATTCTTATTCAAGATGTAATGCTTGCTTGCATAATAATTAATTAATTAAATTAACAATTAAGTATGATTTCATATCAATCTAAAATGTAAGAACTGAAATAATTTTATTTAAGTATGTATTACAATTTGACATTTCTGAAAGAGTCATTTTATTGTTTTGTGAGTGGTATTACTTCTTTTTCTTTCCAAAGCTTTCTGTGTGCTATTAAGAATTCCAGACACAAACAATGTCGAACGATATACGATATTTCTATATGAGTTTGGCCCAAAGTTTGGATTGGTGTAAAAGGTATCACTAGTTTAGTAAGCGGCACATGTATAACCTACATATAAAAACTTTCCGCAATAAAGCAAAAAGCTACACATTTTATTCATGAAATCCGTGATGTAGTGAATAAATTTGCTTCTTTATATTTACGGTCGACCTTATCAATTATTAATCCGGTTGCGGAAATAGAACTTGAATAAATGAAAACGTTTTGACATTTACTCGAAAATTCATTAAATATTAAATCCATTAGTCAATAGTAACTTCAGAAAAAAAAATAGTTGTAGTCTGTTTTTAAACGAGAATGAGCAAATTTAAAAGCCTTATTTATACAGTAAACAATACTAGAAAAAATTACAGCAAATTAAAATGCCAATACTACGTACAATTACAATACAATTAATTTTTACCTCCCGCTACCCTTGGTAAGGGAGGTATAGGGATCGTGCTATAAATCGCATATCGAGATTTTGGTAAATGACCACGTTTTAAGGTCCCTAGAATCCAATTTTAACATTTTCACGACGGTGTCTGTGTGTATGTATGTATGTATGTGTGGATCCTCCACTCTAACTCAAATACTATTATTCAGAAAATTTTGAAACCTTGTATTTTGAACTTTTTCTATTATGGAAAGAGCCCATTATCGGATAACAGGAAATGGCACTTTATTGGAAGCTCAAAATAGTTTTTCATCGAAAATACCTTTAAATGTTATTTTTACGAGATTAACGTTTTTATAGAAATTAAAGATTATTAAATTTTCTACAGATTTGCATTAATACTTTTTCGACATATATTATGGATAAAGTTATAATATTATCTAAAATTTAAATCCCAAAGTCTACGCTAAACAAACAAAACTTCTTGCCCAGTTATTCAAATGTATGTAACTGACAGATAAATGTCACTGTCAAAGAACTAATCATTTCAAATTAATAATAGTAACGTTTTAAAAAGAAAACAGTAAATAGAACAATAGGAAAGGAAATCAAAACAGTTTCCAGCATAAGTAAATATGTAGGTATGTAGATTAATAAAAATTAACGATTCGCAAAAAAGTTTAAGATAATTATCATTATTGGATTAGTGAATTCTATCCCGGAACTTAAAATTTAATCTACATTTTATTATCAAAAAAGGTGGTTACTTGGATTAGATTAGACTATTTTTTAAGAAATAAACTGCCAAAATTAGAATAAAATTCGCTAATCCAAAAATAAGGATTAGCTTAGTGTTTTGTGAATCGGGCGGTTATTGGCGGGAGGTATTGTGTTGGCCACACCAGATTTTTACAAGAATTATTGTACGAGTATATTTAATTCATTACAGATGAAATGTTAAAATAATTAAACGTTAAAATAGAAAATTTATTTGTGTTTCTGTATAGATTGTTTATTAACTAACTATCTCATTTTAAATAATTTAATCTTTTATTGTAAATTCAACCACACTGCATGTACTCGTACATTTTCAAATCAACAGTAACTTTTGATTAATAGTAGTTGGATATGGGACTGAATAGATCCAAAACTTTTAATCTTCTATGAAAGTTAATTTAACACATTAATAATTATTAAAGTCGCTTGTCTATATCAATCTAGAGATTGTTTTTTATTTAATAATTACTAATAAATGTATAAAGCTTTTTTACGGATATTATTAGAGTTGCCATAAAAAAGTAATGGGCCGTATTCTCACCTCTTGAAGTAGTGTTATGTCCGAAAAACGTTACTTCAACTGTCAAATAATGTCAAGTATAATATTAAAAAATAGAGAAATTAAATTAAATTGTAAACAGCACATCTTTGAAATATTATAGGTTTCAGTTACAAAAATATAAAACTTATACTTGTCTAATTATAAAATTAATCTTTATTGCAATATATTTAGTGCTTTATCATTCAATATATTTTTGGTAAGTATATTATCTTTCATATTAGCAATATTATACGAGGTTGATATAAAAAATAACAACAAATTATTCATATTTCAGAAAAAGATAACATGAAATATTTGTAAGTTCTACATGTAGTAAAGAGACATTTTTGCAGAAGTTGACAGTGCCCAGTAGAAGAAATGGTGTGTGCAAGGGAACCAGACGAATGTACATCATCGCGGTGCTTTTAGATGTTTGCACCGTAGGAGGGCTTCCCATTATTTGACAAAAGGACGTGATACTTTATAAGATTCATCAAACAATGTTGGAATAGTATGGTGTTGTCAGTTTTAATAAAAAAGGAGTATAATGGAGGGTAGATTTGTTAAGAAAAGGACGAATATCGATGACGATGTTAAAAAAGCAGTGCATTTCTGACTGACATTTAAAGTAACATCACTTTTTTGAAATAAAATTACTTCTTGTTATAATAATAATTCAAATTTTTGTTTTCTTGAGTAGTATGTCAAGTATGTGCTTAAATTTTATTAGTTGTCGCTGTGTAGTTTGAGATTTTAGGTTATTTATGATTCAAATTATGTTATGTAATATAAAGATATTAACATTAAGTACTTTTATTATCTACTATACAATAAATAAAATAAATAAATATTTCATCACTGCTTATTACCCATTGCTGGGTATGCCAATCTGCTTTGTATACAGATATCGGTATTGATGAAATATTTACACCGTGCGGGCGCTTACCAGGCGTCACCTCACGGGCACTCATTGCTGGCGTGGAGAGTGTACCGCAGGGGTCAATTTTGTGCCATTTAAAATTTGAAATATTTGGCGTCGGTCGGGATCGAACCCGGTTCCCCAGATTCGCGACCTGACACTACAATGCAACATATTCCTTGTTTAATTATATTTAGGACGTTTCGAGCTAAATCCGCTCATCATCAGCAACTAAAAAATTCATGTGGAGAATTATAAATAAATACATATAGTATTGAAGCAGAACAAGTTGTTAATGGGCCGTGTTAGCGGCATGTTGCATTGTTGAGTTGGGGGCCCATGCTCCATCTGACTACCTAGAATATAATTCACATGTAATTTCACAACTTTCGCTGATGTACAACATCGTAATTCTGCTTCAATACTATATGTATTTATTTATAATTCTCAACATGAATTTTTATAGTTGCTGATGATGAGCGGATTTAGCTCGAAACATCCTAAATATAATTAAACAAGGAATACTGGAACTTGAAGGCCTTTTATTTATTGCACGATTTAGATTTTTATTCCAGTGCTGAATCGAAAAGATTGAAAAACTATTGCTGAAACACTGGGAACCATGGGCGCCCGCAGACTTTTTTACAAGGTGGGTCGAAATTTTTGTTGTAAGAAAACATGCGCCGCAGGCGAATTTTTAATAATTTTCAAGGTCAAACGTGTTTTAATGCAAAGTACGATAATATAGAGTTCTTTACAATGAAGCAAATTTAACAAATTCTTAAAAAATTAAAATCAGTATTTTATGACGAAAATGCGTATGTACGCTCTAAAAGCGTAGAATTGCCTCGTCTACTAGGCTTTAGGATGCGAGATGCGAGCATAAGCAATAACTACAGAAACAGACAATCTGAAAATACAATGTTGCATTAGATTAAAATATATTAAAATAAAATGTATAATAATTAAATGTTAATTAAATCGCGCTCCTCACAAAATACGGCAACCCTAATCATACGTAGGTACTTTTAATATAAATAAATATGCAATGTCTATTCATAATTTACTTTTCTATTTCTTTATTTCTATATAACAGTAAAATCGATAATTGTGAAAGTTTTGAGAAGAACGTGATCATAAAATGATTAGAATACACTACGCCATATTAAAGAAAATACAACACCGAAGATAATGTAATATAATAACAGAACATAACATAATTTACTCATTCTGACACTTCAGCTATTTCGTACTTAGGAATAGATAGCATGTAATAAATTTTTGATTAAAATATACGAAAATATTACCAATAATTATTAAAAAATACATTGATACATTGAAATGAAAAAATAAAATTATTTTATTTTTAAAAATGGATACAGTCCATAAATGAAAGGGAGGTCAGTCGACCCTTTCGACCCCCCCTGTGGGCGCCTATGCTGGGAACTAAAACAGAATCCCATTTACGTAGTTTTTTCGTCAATTACCGCAGACGGAACAATCTTGATAGCTTTTTGAAAGATTTTGAAAAAGGCAATGGACCCGTTTCTGTATCTCCTGATGAGACTTTAGAATCGGAAAAGATGGATCTAGATATAGATCCTTCGGAAATATCTCCAGACCTTCCATTGTCTGTTTCTCCCACTCCTACATATGTGTTGAAATGGCCAATTTATGTGACTCCCATAATTAACGAACTCCTCTGTTTGAGAAGAAAATGAGCTTACTTAACATCTACGCCATAGAATATTAACAAAATTATTACGTCATTAACGATTAATAATTAAGATATTTTAGAAACAAAAATCGCTTTCAATTAACATAAATTCATAAAAAAAATCTGATGTGGCCAACACATAACCTCTCGCCTGATATTTTACCTGGTTGTACACATAAAACGAAAAATATTTTTAAATACAAATACATATATTCATGTCTCACTACAAAATAATTATTTTAATATAAATTATGTACAATACATACATTTTCTTTATATTCAATATCCTGATTTTTTTTTCTTCTTTCCTTTTCTTTTTCTTTTATTCGTCATTCTTTCGCAAATTCCTTTTATATTCTTTTTAGGTATATTCTTTTGCGTTGTTGACTTTTTATTTATTTTCATAATCTTCATAATGATGTACGAATATTTTTGACAGTGGCATACAAATATTTTTGACAGTGACATTTATGTGTGAATTACAAACATTTGAATTTCTTGCCTTGAAGAAGTTTGATCTAAGAATTTTTACATCAAATTATTTTATATGCATTTCTTTATCTCTGAATCTATAGCAGATATAATAATGAATTTATATTTATCGAATAAAGAATTTAAAGTTATTTAGTATAAGTATTGATATAAATTGTCGATAAATAATATTTAGATGATTTTTTTCTTGTAACTACTACTTCCGGTTGTCCAATTGTTAGCAAAACTGACTCGACTCTTCCCATTATTGTTAGATTGAGGAATCCGTAGTTAAAAATGTCTTAAGTCTTATAGTATTTGAGATATAGTGAATCCAACACACACACACACACACGCACGCACGCACGCACGCACGCACGCACACACGCACACGCACACGCACACGCACACCCACACCCACACACACACACGCACGCACGCACGCACGCACGCACGCACGCACGCACGCAAGCACGCACAAACACTCACACACACACACACACACACACACACACACACACACACACACATCATCGTAAAAATGTTATAATCGGATTCTAGGGACCTTAAAACGTGCTTATTCATTAAAATCTGGATATGCGATTTTTAGCATGAATACAATACCTCTCTTAGCGAGAGGTAAAAATTGTGAAGGATTTCATGTAATGTTTATTCCACCCTTAAGGTATTGTAACTTCTATTCTCCCAAATTTGTATCATTTCTTTTCTTAATTTAACTTAACTAAAACTCTCGCCTATCCTGATTTCATCTCCAGATTTCCACTTGACTAGATTGGTCAGCCTTGACAGTCTTCTGCCACTTACAGTAAATGGAAGTCCCGCGTCACACAGCCGTTGAATAATTTAACAACATCGCATTGCGTGGCATCTAGACAGAATGGAAGACAAACGGTATCGCTGGATATGGATGGTCTGTAGTAGGAAAGGGGATACCGAAACAGCTCTAGCGAAACTGGAGAGAATGTAATTGATATGGACTGGTTACTGATGGCTACAATGAATTGCGTATGAGATTGTGATAAGGGATAGAAAGAATAAGAGGGATAAATATTTTTTCACTACTAGCCTATAAACTTATCATATTGTATTCAAGTTCGGAATCCAATTTATAATAAATATATTGATTTAATTGAATCTATCCAACGTAAATTTGTAAAATATTTATATTTCAAAGCGGTATCATACTTTTGATTATGATTATAACGTCTTACTTCTTGAACAACATTTAGATATATACGACGCGTCTTACAAAGTTATCTTGTTTCTTGGTTAATTTCAACGGTTTTGTAAATAATTTACCAAATTTTGACGTGGTAATTCCACACGAATAAGCTTTGAATATAACATAACTCATATTTTATAATGGATTAGTATCAGTCAACATTTCACAAACAGCATTATAACTTATCCTATCGCAAAGTATCAACTCCGAAATATATTTGACAGTTTACTAACAAAAACCAGACAATCATTATTGATTAGGTATTAGGTACCTATGGATTAACAAGTTGTAATCTAATAATATACAGGTCAACAGGCGACTGACAATTATATTAGCGATTAATTTCACAATTGTAGTTTGGGAATGGCACCGCAAAATGTCGCTATAGTCGCTATCGGGTATGTTCATATACTTTCGTTGAAATTCTGCTTCTGTTCTTCTTGGTGAAACAAAGCTGTTTGAATTTACATTGGATACGCAAAACGGAAACGTTTAAAATTCAAATAATTTTGTCATTTGTGTATGTCAGCGAGATATAATGGAGATTTGCAAGTTTTTATAATCATTTTTTTTTGGAAAACACCAGGAAGACTGTAAGTATACTTATTAATAATAATTAATTCATATTAAACTTCAATATTACGTGTGAAGATTATATATTTTTATTATTGAAATTACAGGAACCGAAATGTGTAAACTTTAAATAGTCCAGCTTACATTTTACCAAAGAAAAACATACAATTAATTTAATTTTTGGATATGTACCAAATTTTGTTAATAAAATTTTGTAATAACGTAAAAACCGTGTAATTTTTTTATTTTATTTCAAATTTTCCGTAAAGGTAAGGTACAATTTCTATAAATAAATAATCATGTTGGCATAGCGCCAAAGACTATATACGAGGTGTGTTCAAAAAATATCGCGAATTTTGTGTTTTTTCAAAAATTATTTATTTATTCATGAATATCTATTTTGTCCCCTTCAAAGTAATCCCCATGAGATATTATACACTTGTGCCAACGGTTTTTCCAATCTTCAAAGCACTTCAAAAAATCATTTTTTTTATCTTGTTCAGCTCCTCCTTCGATGCCGTCTTTATCTCGTCAAGCGTAGCGTAACGTCGTCCTTTCATGGGCCTCTTCAGTTTAGGGAACAAGAAAAAGTCACAGGGGGCCAGATCTGGGGAATACGGTGGCTGCGGCATCATTAGTGTGTTGTTTTTGGCTAAAAAGTCGCGCACAAGCAACGATGTGTGAGCAGGGGCGTTATCGTGGTGCAAAAGCCAATTTTTGTTCTTCCACAAATCCGGGCGTTTCTGGCGGATTGCTTCGCGCATATTGCGCATAACTTGCAGGTAATATTCCTTATTGACCGTTCTACCCTGTGGCAAGAACTCATGATGCACCACGCCCCTGCAATCGAAGAAAACTGTCAGCAAAACTTTCACATTCGACCGAACTTGGCGCGCTTTTTCGGTGTTGGTTCGTGCGGCAGCTTCCATTGAGATGATTGAACTTTGGTTTCCACGTCATAACCATAAACCCACGATTCGTCACCAGTTATGACCCTCTGGAGCAAATTTGGGTCGTCGCGGACAGAGTCCAACATCTCATTAGCAATGTTCATGCGATGCTGTTTTTGGTCGCAATTGAGCAATTTTGGTACAAATTTCGCGGCGACCCGTCTCATGCCCAAATCATTGATAAAAATCGAATGGCACGAGCCAATCGATATGTTTAGGTCCTCAGCAACTTCTCTAACGGTGATTCGACGATTGGCCAATATCATTTTCTCCACTTCATTAATTTTTTCGTCTGTTGTTGAAGTGCTCGGGCGTCCGGCACGCTTTTCGTCGTTCACATCTTCTCGGCCTTCTGAGAACATTTTGTACCACCGATAAACGTTGCTTTGGTCCAAGGTAGCTTCTCCGTATGCCACAGTCATTCGGAATGCATCCGCGCACTTAATTTCGTTTTTCACACAAAATTTGATACAGGTTCTTTGTTCCATTTTTTTGAATAGGTAAAAATCGAAGACGATCCAAAACACGTGCAAGCAAAGCAGCTGTCAACAATTAAGTGAACATTCAAAATGGCCGAGCTTGTCGACAAAAGTGAGAGACATGAGTACCAACATAAAGCCACAAAAAGATCGAAATTCGAATATACGTAACCCGCGAAAATTCAAAATTCGCGATAGTTTTTGAACACACCTCGTACTTTATTTTTTACTTGTACTGTACCGTCTGTAAAGTGTATAATCGGTGCAGGGCAGGTAGTGATGCACGCGAGGCGAGACGAGACGAGAAATATAAAATATCGATCTCGTCTCATTTTCGGATCTGTAATCTAGATCTCGCTCTCGTTCTCGCACATTTTTTTGGGTCTCGTCTATATCTCGCACGAGAGTCTCGCTATAGAAATAAGCGCGTGCGACAGGATGACACTGAAAAACTGGCCAGTCAAAATATCTTTTTTATTTATAACAATTTTTTAATTTTCTTAATATATTTGCAAACTAGGCTCAAATCATGGTATTTGGCATTAACTTTCATATCAAATAAGACACCCAATATATTTGGAATCTACGTAAAATTATATGCTTGAAGTGCATTTTTATTGAAGACATAAATTACAAAAACGTAAATTTACAAATAACTAACCTGCTAAGCTATGATATCAGGCCAGGCTATACCGGATACGCTGACTAGGCTGAAACCCAGGGCGCACAGATTTTGGGGGTCGCACAATTTTCTCATTTCATTATAATTTCAAGAGCGTTTTGATTTGGTTAGAGCTAAAAAAAAAATCCGCAGCCCGGGGCGCACGAAGACGTGAGTAAATGTTGATTAGTTATTTGACGTTTCGTTTCGATACGATATTATCAATTTAAGGAATACAAATTTAAGCGTCAGCGGGCCTAAACAGTAAGTTATTTTGGTAATTAAGATTCTTATTTTGTTACAAAAAAATGATCAATATTTTAAGTGGCTAGATTTTCAGTGTCACCTGTATGTACGTTTTATTGGGATATAACCGCTCAATAATCTTTTAATACAGGTTTTTAAAAATAATGATATGTTTTAAAAAGGGTAAAAAGTACAAAAAGTAGTTATTTCTGTAACAAGTGTTTTTTTTTCGAAAAGGACAATTTGCCGGTGGCAAGTGTGCACTTTTTTATGAAATTATTTTAATAAAAAAATGCATATTCTATAGCGGACGTATAATAGTTATTTATTATATGAGTGTGGAATGCATCACATTAGTCACAAAAGAAAAAGTTTAGTCACGTAGCCCGCAGGGCGAGTAGCTAATTTTCATTAGTGATTAATATACATTCCAAACGAGAGTAATACAACGTTTTATCCAACACTTTTTTAAAAACTTCTTAAATCATTTTTAAGTTTTCATTTATCGTTTGACACTGAGAATTCAATTGATGTAGTATTTTAAATTACGAAGTAGCTATTGAATGGCTGTTATGATTTTTTATGTTTTTGAAAAAAAAATTGATGTAATAATTATTGTCTGTCATTGGGAATTATTTGAAAGAAAAATACATTAAATTGCGTGAAAATGAGGACCTTCCTTTAAAACGTCCATTTTGACACAAATAAATAATACGTCAACTAAAAACGTACAAAATTAAATTTTTAATGCACATAATTGTACACAATAAGCTCAATATTTTGATGTGTATTAACTTTATAAATAATGGTTTTGAGGGGCCAACTTCACGGCCCTCGTATTCACTTAGAAGCACAAGCAGAATCTTTGAAATTAATTCCGAAGCAAGTAACCGTACATGGTACATGTGCCATTGTGTAAAGATAAGTAACCTATTTTAGCATAAATGTTAATATGAATTTAAATAAATAAGTTTCATAATGTTAAATTATTTCAAAAATTAGTAATAATATCTCCGTGACTTCTAAAATATTCTCTCACTAATGTTGTACATTAGTTATTTCAAATAACCATAGTAACAAGTATAATAAGAGAGTGTTGGATAAAATTTATTATTCCTTTTTTTACAAGAAACTACAAACTAAATAACTTATTTATGGTGAAATCGGTCAATTTCTCTTTTGAGCATTAGGACTATTAAATTACAAATTACTAACAGATTACAGCTATATCTATTTATTTAAGTTTGATTTTAATAAATCGATAAAATTGATAGAATACTTTCAATTAAAATCTTTAGAAATAGAAATTTTCTATTCAATACAGTATCAAAGAGAATATCCAATAATTTATGTCCTCACTTTTATGTCATCCCTAATCATTATTCTCTCTTGCAATTCACCCAAAACATCCCCAATTACGTAGGTGCGTTCCAATAAAATTCCTAAACATCCCATCTCATTTCGAAGTGAGTGATTCTCTTTCTGGCCGCTTCCAGCCACAGGGTCATGTAATGTGAGCGAATGCATATTCAGGCGTTCGCCATTAGGTCACACGTGGGATGCCAACGATTCGCAGGAATTTAATACACCGCACGACTTAGAATGAGAAATAGAGAAATGGAACAGAGAACAGAGGTATGGGGGTAATAAAACAGATATGTGTAATTGCTTTTTATTCAAGGATGAAGGATGTAACAGTATGTGTGTGCTAAGAGTTTTAATATGGATGAATGAAATTAAAAATAACATATACAGGGTGGTTTTGAACTTAATGTCATAAATTTTATTGGTAAGTAATATGAGGTCTGTACATTACGAAACAGAAATAATTTTTTAAAAATCCGAAAAAAGAAAATTCGGCTTTTCTTAACAAAACTTTTTTTACTGCTGATTTAATTAATATTTCTTTAAAAATATGGTTATTTAAAATACATTCAAAATTAGTTATATAAAAAGCCGGGTTTATGCAGCAATATCATAGTCATTGTCATAGTTGTAGTCTTAGTCTTAAGAATTAAAATATGTTTTTATAATAGATCTGTTTATGCAACATTGTCATAGTCATAGTCGGTATCATAAACATAAGCATAATCACAGAATTGGATTAATTTTAAGACTATGACTATGACTTACAATCTGCGCATGACCGAGAACTGTTAGAATCAGAAAATAACCTCTATTTTAATTGTGATGTTGTTTATTATGAACAAAATAGCAACAACTAATTTTTCTACAGTATTTGTTAACATACATATCTATATTTAGTTATTCGGCAAATATTATAATATTTAAGTAATTGAGTTTAGAAATTTACAAATTAATAGTCACATCAAAAATGCTGCATAAACGGCCAACTATGTTAAGACTGTTCTTATGACTATAACTTCAGACTATGATTATGATAGTGACTGTGTTATTACTGCATAAACCCGGCTTAAGATATTATCCTTTATAATTAAATTAAATAGCATTTTTAACGGTAATAATTGTGCAATTTATAGAAGAATGCAAATGCGTTGCCAGTGGTTCAGTGATACCAAAAATGTTAGTTTAAGGAAAATTATCCTTAAATATGCGAATTAAAAAAAACTTTCTATTTAGTTCTGCCTTGCCCCATGAGTCTTTGGCGGGTCTTAAAATTTATTTTGCGTACTTTTTGAAAAATCCTGCGCTTTAATTGTTTTCATTTTGGGGCTCCTAAACATTGTCGTACATCTTTCTTTAAGTCTAAAAACTTATAATAGGTCTCGCTAGTGGTACGTTAGGTTAATATACCTATAAAACTAAAATATACTGCTGATGCTCAATCTCTCACTTAAGAGGAGTATGTTACAAACATTATTGTCTATCCTTATCAGTTAGTGTAAGAATTTCCCTCCCGCTAGTTCCCCTTTACCGTTCTACACCAATAAAATCAAAGCAATCCGCGGCGCTTACACAAAGTTATTCTTACAGAAAAGTGCAGCTATATATGCAGGTATACATGTCTGCACTCGTCCAATGTCAGTCTCACAAATCTCACTCCCACCAGCAGTATATTTTAGTTTTATAGGTATATTGTTAGGTTAGGAGGAAGGTTTTCGCGGGGTAAATGGTATTTTTTGCCTCCAAGCACTGAGTTGTTGTTCAAACTAAATTTTAATATCTTTTATTCAATGATGTAAATTGATGAAATCACGTAACTTCGGCTGGCAATTTTGTGTATAAACCTCTAACACGTCCAACGTACTGTCTGGAGATGCCTTCTTCCGAAATTGCGTCACATACAACATTATTTTATTTAGTTTTCACTTTTTAAAATTCGCCAAACACTTCGTCGTTAGAAGAAGACGGACCACTCGCTATATATTAAATATAAGTGTTAAAGCTTAAGCTATGTTAATGGGCTACTTGCGTGCCATTTTTTTATTTAATATTTTTGAAGAAACGATAAAAACTTGCTACCCATATTTTTTATTTTGGCAAAATTCTCATTAATTGGCAGGAAAAAATTAATGAAATTTTAATATTTAAATTACCATCATGTATGACGTAGAATTACGCCGCACCAATGAATGGCCGTAAAGCCATAGCATCGGTACGCCCCATAGCAACGGCATGTGCGGGTAATTTAAACATGACAGATCACCTGTTTGACATTTGAATAATAGTTTGGAGGTTAATATTTCAGTTTGTCATTTTAATCTTGTACGCGTATAAGATAAGTTAAAATCCTTCAAAATCGTGCTTAACAAATCAAATTGCAAATAATTGCAATAATAAAGAATAGAGACAAAATCAAATTGAAACTCGCACACGCTCGCCATCTACAGATTACATTCTTAAATATGCTTCCCTTTCTTCAGTTCAAAATAATGATGTCAAAGAAAATCTTCTTTCTTAATTTATTAAAAAAACTTATAATTTTTACATACGTTTTCAACATTACTTTAGGTTTGTAGTAATTGTAGGGAAATATATAGTTAACTTAGGATATCTGTTGTTATTATATTATTATTATGTTTTTATATTTGACATGTATAGAGTTGACATTTTAATAAAGAATTCTAATTCTACATGGTGTCAGGTGTAAAAAATTGATATAATGGCAGAAAATAGAGTGGAAGAATTGGAACAATTGGTTCACAATTTACAAACACTTGTTGTAAATATGCAAGTGCAGGGTCAGATGGGGACTTCACTACAATCACAGACAGTTTCGGCACCAATTCCTGAGAGATTTTCTTTCGAAAGAGAAGATTGGAGAGGGTGGATAACGGGATATGAAAGATATAGGAAAGCTGTGAAGTTAGAGAAACATGAACAAAATATACAAATTAATAATCTTTTACTGCATATGGGTAGTAAAGTGAATAAAGTTTTGGTCACTTTGCAGAAAAAAGAAAATGATTTAAAGACATATGAGGAAACAGTAAAATTATTTGAAGACTATTATATAAAAAAATCCAATATAATATATCAAAGGGCAATATTCAACAGAAGAAATCAATTTGAAACAGAAACTGCTGAAGAATATATTGCATCAATAATAGAATTAGGGAAGAAATGTAATTACGTCGCATTAGAAGATGAATTAATAAGAGACAGATTAATAGTTGGCATAAAAGACACAAAATTATCAGAATCATTACAATTAAATAACAATCTCACATTACAAGTTACTATTGACAAAATTTTACAGTCAGAATTAATAAAAAGTCAAAATAAAGAAATAAGACAAGTTAATCAGAAAGAAATTGACAATATAAGAAACAATAAAAAGCCTTATGTAAATAACAAAAACCGTAATAATTGGAATAAAAGTCAAGAAATAGACAAAAATATGTGTACACGATGTGGAATCAAACCAAAACATGATTATCAAAATTGTAATGCCAGAAATGTAAAATGTTACCGATGTTCCTTAAAGGGTCATTATGGAAGAATGTGCAGAACAAGGGATGTAAATGAAATAGAAAAAGGAAATCAAGATCAAGAATCAGATTCTGGAAGAAGTGATATAGAATTGGGTGAGATCAAAAATATAAATAGTATTAATAAAGAAAATACACCATGGTACATAAAGTTTCAGATCGGACCATTCAGAATTAGATTTAAGGTGGATACTGGAGCTGATGAAAGTATTATCTCTTGGGGAGTGTATAAAAAATTAAGTCATTTATGTAATATTGAAAAAACAAGAGAAATTTTAGTAGGACCTGGACAAAATAAATTAGATGTACTAGGAAAAGTAAAGTTACCTGTAGAATGGAATAGTAAGAAAATATCAATGACAGCATACGTTTTGAAAACAAAAGAAAATTTATTAGGAAGACCAGATATAATAAAATTGGGAATACTTAAATTTAGCAACGATTATTTATCAGTAAATGAAGTTGAAAATGAAACATTAAAAAACAAAATATTAAGACAATATCCAGAATTATTCGAAGGTCTCGGTAAAATCAAAAATGAAGAATATAATATAAAGGTTAAGGAAGAAAGACCAGCAAGTATAACAACTCCTAGAAGAATACCCTTTGCATTAATGGAGCCAGCAAAGAAAGAAATTGAAGGCATGAAAAAGGAAGGAGTTATAGAAGAAATAATAGAGGCAACTGAATATTGCGCTCCAATGGTTTTAGCTGTGAAAGGCGAAGGAGATAAAAAGAAAATAAGAATTTGTACAGATTTTACAGAATTAAACAAACAAGTAATTCGAGAAAGATTTCAGTTACCAAGTGTAGAAGAAACTTTAACAGATATGAGAGGAGCGAAGATATTCTCTAAATTAGATTTGAAACATGGATATTGGCAGCTACCTATAAGTTTGGAATCTAGAAAATATACTTGTTTTATTACGCCATTTGGAAGATTCGTTTATAAAAGATTACCTCAAGGATTATCATCATCGCCAGAAGTATACCAGCGAACCATGCAAAAAATATTGAAAAACATAGAAGGAGTTAAGGTACATATCGATGACATAGTCATTTATGGAAAGAATGAGGAAGAACATGAAGCAAGATTGATGAAAGTTTTAAATGTTTTAAAAGAAAATGGGGTAACTCTAAATAAACAGAAATGCGAATTTGGGTTTAGAAAATTAAAATTTTTAGGCCACATTATTGAAGAGAATGGTAATATAGTAGCTGATCCAGAAAGAATAAAAGCATTAATGGAATATCCTGAACCAAAAAATATTAAAGACGTACAAAGATTTTTGGGCATGTTTAATTATTTAACTAAATTCATTCCACACTCGTCAACATTATCACATGGTTTAAGAGAACTTTTAAAAAAGAATCAAGATTGGAATTGGAATGAACAACATCAGAAATGTTTTAATTCAATGAAGAAAACATTGACGAGTATCCCAGTATTAATTTCATATGATGTGAAAAAACAATTAAGAATTTCAGCAGATGCATCGTCTTTCGGTATTGGTGGATACTTAGAACAACTTCAAGAGGATGGAATTTGGAGACCAGTTCTTTATTGTTCAAAATCCCTCAGTAATACAGAAAGAATGTATGCTCAAATCGAAAAAGAAACTTTAGCGATCGTATGGGTATGTGAAAGATTAAGGCAATATTTAATTGGTAAAAAATTTCAAATTCGAACAGATCATTTGCCACTAATCAAAATCCTTCAGAATAAACCAATTGAAGAACTCAGCGCAAGGTTACAAAGGTTTCGCATGCGTATGTTATGTTTTGATTATGAAATTATACATGTACCAGGAAAAGAATTTTATGTAGCAGACGCATTAAGCAGAGCGCCAATGAATATTGGAATTAATGATGAGGATGTCCTGTATCACCAAATTAATGTAAGTGAAATATACAAATCAATTTATCAAGACAAAGATGACACATTTCAAATCCTAAGACAATATATAAAATTTGGCTGGCCAGAAAAGCAAAAATGTTCGGAGATAGTTTATCCTTATTTTAAATATAAAGATTATATAAGTGAAATAGATGGAATAATTTGTTATAAAGACAAAATTATTATACCTCAGCATGACAGAAGAACTGTTTTGGAAAAAATACATACTGGTCATCAAGGCATTACAAAATCTAGAGTTAGAGCGAATGAATGTGTTTGGTGGCCTAATATAAATTTACATATCGAAGAAATGATAAAAAATTGTGAAACTTGTATAAAAAATTCGAAAATAAATGTTGAGCCATTGTTACCAAGTCCTATACCATCTCGACCATGGGAAATAGTTGCTACAGATATTTTTGAATTTGAAGGAGAGACATACTTATTAATTACTGATTACTATTCCAGCTATCCAGAAATATTTAAAATAAGTAGAAAAAGAAGTAGTGACATTATATTTAAAATGAAAGAAACATTTGCCCGACATGGAATACCGGAACAAATCAGATGTGACAATGGACCACAGTACAACTGCGCAGAATTTAAGAAATTTTGTAAAAGTTACGACATAACGTTGACAACTAGTAGTCCATTTCATTCACAATCAAATGGAAAAATCGAAAACAATGTAGCTGTAATGAAAAACTTATTAAAGAAGAATAGACAAAATTTTTATGCAGCCTTATTAATTTACAGAAATACACCTTTAAGAACAGGTGATTCCCCAGCCAAAAGGTTAATGGGAAGAAATTTAAGGGATATTTTACCTTCAACAAGAGCCCACTTGAAGCCAAAATTACCTAATCACGACGAAATACGCCAAAATATCCGAGAAGATCAAAATAAACAAAAAAGAAATTATGACAAAAGGCATGGAACCAAGTATTTACCTGAATTAATAAAAGGGGAAAGAGTTTGGATTGTTGATAAAAGAAAGGAGGGAACAATAATAAAGAAAACAGAAGAACCTCGGTCGTATCTAATAGAAACTGACAAACAAGTAATTAGAAGAAACAGAAGATTCCTGAAAAAATTACCCTGTCAAACTGAAGAGAATCCAGAGCTCTATGGCTTGAAATAGAAAGAGGGATGTAGGGAAATATATAGTTAACTTAGGATATCTGTTGTTATTATATTATTATTATGTTTTTATATTTGACATGTATAGAGTTGACATTTTAATAAAGAATTCTAATTCTACAGTAATAGATATCAGATTTTCAGTACCACGCAAGTAGCTTATTCTTGTAGTAATAAGCAAATTCAACTTTCCTTAAAGCACAGTATCGTTCATCAAAAATTTTCCGTAAACTTATGTTACATATGTCAGTAAACTTCACATAACAAAATGTAAACTCTGTCACTGTTTCATACATATAGTGAACAGGGTTAGACTTTCTTATTATAAATACGAGAGGCACGCTATAGAGTGTATCACGAACGTAATAAAATAGCAAATGGTGCTTGATAGGTAGTTGGTTTTATAATATGTACATAATATGTACTAAATAATTCAAATTTGTGTTTAATTTTTTCGAATAACCTCCAAATGTGAAATAATACTGGATTCAGGTTTTCACCTCTTCGGGCCACTTTCTATGTTCTTTCGAATGGCGATGCTCAATTTTTTTGATCACTGTTGGATTTTGAGTTATGGTGTCAGTTTTAATTTTTTCATGGACGCCATATTGCAAAGTTGCACCATTGAATAGAGATTTTTTTTAGCTCTCCAACGATGTATGTATATCTCGTCTATGTTCATATGTTTCAAACAGCGAAAATACAACAATTATTAAATTTATAGATCAAAATTAATGGTTTTTGCCAATAAACAAATGAAATAAGCATTCAGCTAGCATTAATTGCAATTAATTGAAAAATCAAGACTATAAAATTTTAAGAAATAAATTGGGAAATTGGTTTTGAAAATAATTAAATTATAATTGTGTTTTTCAATTGTTTAATTTTTACATACAACTCACATTTTATATATTTTCCTGCATTTAAAATGAGTGAAACATCAATATAAATTAACCGTTTCATAAATACTACATAAAACAAAAACTAAATAATAATTGTAAATTATACATATTATATGTTGAAAAACTATTCAATGACAAAATTTAATATCTAATTTCTAATGGTTGTAATATAGGTATTATAATATACCTATAATTATAAATAAATAAAATATGACGTGTTTTGTCAATAATATGTTAAGTGTAATAGCTCTGCTTATGAGAAAATCTATTTTCATTATATTTTAATGTATTTTCGTGATATACCGTTATTATACATCAGACAAATAATAAAATGATATTCCATTAATAAATAATTGGATTCTTTTTATTCCATATTATCTACATGACGCATGACCTATTTTTTAAGGAAAAAATACTCATATCGTTTTTTGATGTTTTACATTGTTATTCAACATCAACGTAGCATGTCTGAAAGAATTTGTAGTGAATTCGAAATCGTTCCAATTCAATAGTATATTATACATACTTATTTTATTATACATTCAACAACGGAATTAAAAATATTGAATTGATTTGCAAATCACATATGTTTAAATTTTACAAATTTTTCAATTCAGTACCTAACCGATATCAAAAATATATAATTTTAATACAGTGACAGAATGATACAAAAAGACTCCGTACGACAATTAATAGTTTCAATCTATTTTAGGATAAATAGCATTCTAAAACCCAAATATATTTAACATTTGTTTAGGTCAACAAAAAAGTGAAAAGCTTTATGTTACATGTTACACATAAAAAATAAACAAATACAGTTATTTTATTTATTATATGGGGTATATATTGGAAGTATTCATAATTTCATCACAAAAAGTCTCTACGATAACCAAAGCATTAAAATTGTAAAGTATGTTGTATGGTGTGTTGTTGGTTTTTATAACAGCAACTAAACGACGAGCCATTAAATCTAACAAATTTTTCGTCTCCGATGCTATACTGTCATTCTTCTTATAATTTATTTTTTCTACTACCACTACTGTAAGTGGGTCATTACAGAACAGACTGCTAACAATGTAAGTTCGGCATTATGAATAGTGTCACGCAATGAACTTTTATTACGTAACACTGTTACGTAATGACAAGCAAATTTAAATTGGCAGGACTGATTGTTGGATTAATATTATATTATGACAACAAAAAATATTTCAATCAAATTTGCAATAACTAACATATCTGAGTTTTGTTTATGACAACAATAAATATTTCAGTCAAATTTGGAATAACTAACGTATCTGAATTTTGTTTTAACTTAGAAATAATGAGTGGTCGTAGAAAAAGTATAGTACACAATTCGAGTTGTAAAGCAATTACGTACTCGTGGAATTACGTTTCCACTTCGTGCGTAATATGCTTCTTGCAACTCTCATTACGTAATGTACTATTTTATTCTTCCTTATTTTAATGGTATATTCTTACTTCTTTCAAGAATTTTCCGCACTCGCTCAATCGGCTTTAAGTGCGATAATTGTGGGGGATGATTGAGCTTATTTTTGATATACAATAGCCATTTCCATTCCCTTACAAGACGTAAATTAATTTTTTTTAAAGTTTACGTGGCTAGTTTAGGAAATATCGTGTGAAGAGTGATTAGGTGTAAAAAGAAAGTGCGAATATAAATAGGAAAACTTGTTGAGAGTAGCAGTGGGAGTGGGTCGATTGAATTGGTTCGGTCATCTTGAGATAATGGCTAGTAGTAGTTAATGAGGTTTAGCGTATATATTTGCGTGGACGTCCGATGTATAAGTGGGTGGATATTCTAACTACTAAGAAACAGTAATTTTTCAACCCGAGAAATTGGAGAGGATATGCGAGCCCCGTCCCACACACTCACTTGAAATTAATTAATGTAGTTATTATTGATACTTAAATTATCGGCAATTTTATTACTATTACAAATATATGAATTACAATGGACCTTTCCAATTTAAAGAGATAGAAGATATGCGCAACGGGGATCTGCGCATAGTAAGAACAACTGAGATCTATGACGTTTGATTCTAAAACATTTGGACGAAAATGTGAGAATATCTCGGATAACTTTAAAAAATCTTATTGAAATAAGTTACAAAAGCTTTTATTGAAGGTAAAGTGTCTAACGATGCAAATTTTCACTGAGAATGTAGGTATTTTAATGACTGCAATATTTTTGACGTTTCGTTTGACAGCGCAACTGGCAGTTGTTCGCGCCATTTTCTTACTATTTGCAGCGATAGAAAGAGATAGCCCTTAAATTGGAAAGGTCCATTAGTAGAATTTTGTAAAATATTTTACTATTTTAATAAAAAACGAAATAATAGTTTTACAAATAGAAGAAAAACTTAAACAAATTTACGTTATAAGATTGTTAAGTTTTAGTGAATAAAATTCGTAAAAGAATTAAGGGCGTCATTAAGAATGAGTGCCATGTTACCAAATGATGATGTGTGTTATTCGAGGCCATTTTGTAACTCAATCATTATTATTTATCGATCATTATCGAGGTAATGATCGATTTCGATTCAAATTGAGATTCTGTAATTCACTTGATCATTAAGATCACCAGTACTTCAATGCAATATACATAATATAATAATTGAAATTGAATATAGAAGTAAGCATTTTATATTATATAATATAATTCGTACTATTTACATTTTTGTTATTTATAGATTTAGGTTATGTATTCACAACAAGGCACTAAGAAATGCAAGTGACCCTTTCTCGATGAAAATTTTAAACAAATCTTTTAAGTAATCAGAGAACTCGCCCAATATTTAATCATAACACTCGGGCCTCATCTGCAAAATGGTAGAAATGACATCCGCAAGCCGGGCCACTGCTAGAAACCGCGAGGCCCAGAGCAATTATGATGACATTCAAGGCCCCTTCGAATTCGAAACTATACATTTATAATTTCCACCACAATTTTATTGTATTTTTTCTTCGCAAAATGCTATTATTAAAATATTGATGAAATTTCCTTTGTTGGATTCATTCTTGTAATCAATGAAATATTCTTTGTTGTAATCAATAATTTTACAGTTATAGTTTTCAATATGACAATGCCAGAGAAATATGCGTTTGGAAGGATACTTCTTTTACTTTTTTCTACTAAATATCAATAGTACGTCAGGGGAATATCGGTGGAAAAGAAAAATACATAAAATCAATCAGCTTTCAAAATGCCACCGTAGTTTTAAATAAATAAAAAATATATGATAGTAAATCATAATTATTCTTCGCAAAATATTACATAATAATTTTTTTGTTGGATTAATTTATAATAATCGAAATATCATTTGTTGTAATCAATAAAAAATAATAGTATCAAGGGGTTCAATAGAAAAATGTGCCTATATAATTATTTAAAACAAAAAATATTTTATATTACTATTTCTTAAATTAGGTAGTTTTTTTTTTTTGGAAAATTTTAGGTAGGTACATTTTATATTGTTAAAACTATATTTTTTTTGGCAGTTCTGTGAGTGAATATTTACTTATATACATATACAATATTACAATACAATGCAATAATTAAAGAATTGAAAAACTTGGTAAATGACTGCTAAGTTCATACGGGCGCGAAATGCGTAAAATTTTCAAATAAATGACAAAGAAAATGATTTTAGTTATAAAATACGAAAATTGAGACAATCGATAACTTGATCATTAAAAATAAACGATTGTCATTAATTTAATGATCGATAACAGATAATGATAAAGTTACAGAATAGCACCGATTGTTATAGTCAAATATTTAAACTTTAGCTATAAAATCTATTTAACATGATTATTATTATACATTCCCATAGCGGTAAAATTTAATGCCGATGTACGATTTTGCGGAAACTGTAATTTCATCTTTTCTGTGGTAATTAATAGAAAAAGGTAGCAATTTCAAGCTTATTAAAGTCGAACACAGATCACCACAAGCTAAATTACTTATTAAAACATAAACAGAAATTCAAATTTTGCATCTACTTGTTTACGCATGTGTCAAAGCATTCGTATCCGTGAAAAGTTTAAATAAACCAACTTTCGTCCGCTGGATTCTTAAAACGAACTGTTATAACCTTTCACTATTTTCTTTGCACATGATTACATGATATTGCTTTTATATAAAATAATATTCTGCATTTTTCACCACATTGTTTAATGCAAATATAGGTACCTATTAAAATAATTTAATTTAATTAAAGGAAAAATGTTAATTTTTAAATATCTCGTTCAAACCAAAGCACGTTTGTTTTACTAACCTACTTTGTTCTGAACAGGAAACAGGATAATTCAGGAATATATCCTGCAGGCATTTCGCGGAAAAAGGCCTACATTAAGGGAGGATATTGAGAGGGAAACAGCTGTCGTCTGAATTTAACAGGATTTCGATCGTATTTCCGTATTTGTTTCTGCTTTCACCTGACAGAAAAGAACGATCCAAAACAAAATTGTTTACTGAATAAATAAGTAATGTAGAAAATGGATTACTCAAATAATGAATATAAATTTTGTATAAAAGCATTTTATTATAATAATGCATAAATTGGGTTTTATCGTCCTAATATATATTTATTTTCATAAGAAATATTCCAGCATACAAATTATAGTTATTTATTTAAAAGCAGAATAGCATAAAATGAAATATAAATTTTTCATACCGAATATTACTTTCTACTATATCATGAGGAACATTTTTCATTGCAAGCTTTATTTGCATTTTAGATAGCCAGGATTTTTGCATGTTACAAATTAACAGACATTGTAAGAAAAATATAGTTTACCATGCAGTCTAAACTACAATAATAATACTAGCAACTACAAAATATGTCCCCATCAAACTGGTTAATACACTAAAGCAATATAAATACGAGAGCTGTTCTCTTTCCGTTGAGCCTAGTAAAGTAAGCATCCGCGAAAGCCAATCTCCAAAACATTTTCCCAATCTTCCCGTGTTAGCTTTTTATTTCATTTTTAAATGCGTTAACATCTTCTTCGGCCGATATAAAACGTAAACCCCGTAACTTATCCTTTACACGTGGAAATAAAAATAATCACTAGATGCCAGGTCTGGATTATACGGCGAATGACCCATTATTTCAATGCTTTGGGCATTCAAATAATTAGTCGTTCGAGCAGCAGTATGCGGCCGAGCGTTGTCTTGGTGCAAGATAATCATTCCCCGTGGACGTTTTCCGCAAACATTTTGGAAAACTTGAGGCAAACAAACGGAAGTGTACCATTCAGCATTAACAGTACGACGATCCTCCAGTGATACATTGCAAACATGTCCAATAATTCCAAAAAATGTGGCGACCATCTTTTTGTTTTGTGTTTCGTTACCTCTAATGATGTACACCAAATGAGACGATCCATTGTCAAAGCGATCTAGTGTAGATTTGTACCATCTCAAACAGTTTTCTTTTTGACTAGAGTCAAATTGTGATGAATCCAACGAGAACAAAGCTTACGTACCATCAAATGTTGGTGTAAAATGGTGTCCATTGCTTTCACACCAATCTTTAAAGTTGCTTGAATATTTCTGACAGTAACATGCCGGTCCTCTTTAATCATTTTCTGAACAAGACCAATATTCTTTTCGGTACCTGCCGTTTTTGGCTTAGAAGCTCGAAAACTATCGTTTAAGGAACGTCGACCACCCTCAAATTCATTGTACCACCGCTTTACGGTATCTAAGAAACACGACTTGTCACCAAACACTCGATGGATTTCCTCAAAATATTCTTGACGGCTTAAGCCACGCTTGAAATTGTAAAAAATCACAGCTCAATAATACTCTTTGCTCATAGGTGCCCGCAGACTTTTTTACAAGATGGGTCGAAATTTTTGTTGTAAGAAAAAGTGCGCCGCAGGCGAATTTTTAATAATTTTCAAGGTCAAACGTGTTTTAATGCAAAGTAAGATAATATAGAGTTCTTTACAATGAAGCAAATTTAACAAATTCTTAAAAAATTAAAATCAATATTTTATGACGAAAATGCGTATGTACGCTCTAAAAGTGTAGAATTGCCCCTTCTACTATATAGGCTTTATGATGCGAGATGCGAGCATAAGCAATATAACTACAGAAACAGACAATCTGAAAATACAATGTTGCATTAAACTAAAATATTATATTACTGAGTAACAATATAATTATTCTATTGAACTGCTCAAAATAAAATGTATAATAATTAAAGTTAATTAAATCGCGCTCCTCACAAAATACGGCAACCCTAATCATACGTAGTTACTTTTAATATAAATAAATATGCAATGTCTATTCATTATTTACTTTTCTATTTCTATATAACAGTAAAATCGATAATTGTGAAAGTTTTGAGAAGAACGTGATCATAAAATGATTAGAATAAACTACGGCATATTAAAGAAAATACAACACCGAAGATAATGTAATATAATAACAGTACATAACATAATTTACTCATTCTGACACTTCAGCTATTTCGTACTTAGTAATAGATAGTATGTAATAAATTTTTGATTCAAATATAAGAAAATATTACCAATATTTATTAAAAAATACAATGATACATTGAAATGAAAAAAAGTCCATAAATGAAAGGGGAGTCAGTCGACCCCTTCGACCCCCCAGTGTGCGCCTATGTCTTTGCTCAATTCCATGATTTTTTGGGGAAAGGATTACTTTAAAAACATGCACTTAAACAATAACATTCAATTATATTTAACAACCGTCACTATAATTAACCTTGTAAACAATTAGATTAAAACAAAATTTTTTTCAAAATACCATAGCCTGCTGGATAGATTCAGTGGAAAGAGAACAGCCCTCTTATACACATAAGTTGCGTTCGATTTGACAAAAAAATGAGTTTTACGTGTTGCTAAACTTAGTAGATCACATGGTGTAGACGGCAAAATTTCATTGGTTTAAAAATCGTAACAAGCACATGTTCACAGTTGTGATTAAGCAAATCTTGGTTTATCATAGAAGTAAACCTGACTCAACATATGAAATCAAAATATGTTTTTAATGTTCTTAGTACTGAAAAAACAGGTCCTAGTAATATTATGTTATTTGTAATAATTTATTGAAATAATTAACGAAATTCACAAACCTACCACTGCAATGTTATTATGTCTGCGTATTTATTCATGTTTTTGTTAAAAATTTATGTCTGCATCATTCAAAGCACAGGGATAATGCATGTCATGTCAAAACTGAATACCCCCACTATCAAGTGAGTCAAAATCTCAACTAGCACCCAGTAGCGGATTTAGCACTTGAGAGGCCCCAAGCGCAATTCAAATTTGAGACCCCTCTAAAGCTCCCCCCCCCCCTAAACATTTTCACGTTTTTACTGTAGCAAGCACTCTAGATTATTAATAAAAAATAAGAATACAAATACATATACGATTTATTTGAAAGCAGGGTTTATTAATAAAAAAAATACAACAAAAACATAATTGAATTTTAACGTAGTCTACAATATCCACCCCCTCAAGAATTTTATTTTGAAGGTTATATACATATAGTTGCAAAACTATGAAAAATATTAAATTTCACAAATATTAGAACGGAAAGCAAAATGAATATTTAAATTAATATTAAAGTATTTTTGGAAAATTTGCAAGCGAAAATGTCACATTTTTCACAAATACAGCCTAAAAATCTAATAATCATTTTATCGCGAAATGTATGCAACCACTCGATAAATCTATTTACATTACATTACATATGTACCTGAATTTCGTCAAATTGAATTCTGTACGTTAGGATACCGTTAGACTAAAGTATTTTTTTAAACTTTATAAGCGAAGAAGTTATAATTTTTACAAATACAGCGCCGAGAATAGGCTCGGAAGTGATGACGTCAAAATCGAGCGGGAATTACAAAAGTAAAAAGTAGGCTTCCGGTTTCTTAGTTGTATTTTGAAAGAGTTGCGAATGAACTGTACTAGCGCCAAATTTAAAATAAGTAGTAACGATATTCTATCTTTATCTCGTCAGTAGAGAGCAAACTTGCATATGGTTTAAAATATGTGCTATAGGCCGCCACAAAACGTAGATGGCATTATTCATTTGTCAATTTGATTTAGAGAATACGATTAAATTAATTACTTTTATTAGGAAAATAATAATAATAAATAGTATATTATGTGGCAAGTGTGTGAAGCTGAAGTTTTTACATGAGGGTGGAGATTGCGACACGAGCCGAAGGCGAGTGTTGCAAACCACCCGAATGTAAAATAGGCTTCACACACGTGTTACATACTATACTTTTTCTACGACCTTGCAATAAAATATAATTTTTTCTTCACATTGTCATTCTTTTAACGTAATCTCAAATATCTGATGTATTTAGTAGTATTTTCTTTAAATAAATAAAATAAATAATATAGGAAAAATAGTATTAAAATATTAAAAGGAAATATAATAATTTTATATTTTGTAATTGCTATAACCTGTAATATCATAAAATTTGTATTAGATTGCTTAGAATTTTTTTATTTATTGCTTTTGAATGCTTATTGGACTTAGATTTATATTTAACACAAAGTTGAAAATTTAGAATTACAAAATTTATTTTATTTATATAAATTAATTACACATTTATCATGAAGTTGTTATTTCTTCGGACCATTTACCATCACATGATTTACGTATATATACTGATATTCATTGTGTGTGTTTAAACTGATTTATTTACTTCACGCACAGTGTTCAAAAAATCAAACTTCACACATGAAAATTAATACGTGAAGTACCCACTTCACGCATGGGAGTAGAAAAACATTTTTTTTTACTTTGAGACTTGAAATTTAAGGCTCCCTCGATTTAAGAGGCTCCAAGCGCGCACTTCCTGTGCCTGTGCGGAAATCCGCCATTGCTAGCACCAACAAAATAGGAAGTGCTGCATAGGCAAGGGGGAAGTGAATTACTTCACTTTGACTCAGTAATGCACGATCAAATCGAATGACAAAAAAGATTATGCTAGGTTAGACGACACGACGTAACTTTAGTTAGTGAAGTCTACTCCTCGAGACATTTCATCAGGACTTCGAAGCTTCGAACCGTAGCTGAAACGATAACCGTAAACCGTAGAAATAACGTTTTTTTTCAGTTTTCAGTTCAGCTCCGGTTCAAAATCCTGCTTTAATGAAAGGTCTCTGTTATGTTTATGTTTAATTTTAAAAAATCTAGTTACTATGTCACACATTTAATGTGGAATTATAAGATCTATTTGAATATTTCTAAAGTATTTATTATTGAAATACAAATTCTTATTTGTTTGACAACTGCCTTGTTTCTAACAACCGCCAAACATAGTTTTTGCAGTAACTAGATTTTTTAAAATTAAACATAAACATAACGTCTCGTGGAATAGGCTATAGTATTAATCACACAAAAACATGAATAGAAATAATTGTTCCGAAATATACATAAATAAAAACTTAAATAAAATGAATTACCTACTTCAATAAAATTATTTTATAAAAAATGAAGAAGCAACAGAATAACCTACTAATTTTTCTTCTAAACAAAACTGTGTCGTTTGTACCAAAAAATTTCGTGTCCGTGTCATCTCCCGATTTTGTTGGTAAGATGCAAAGTGCAAAAATAGCTGATAATCCACAAATATAACGTTTACACATATAACAAAATAAATCTTGTTATAAAACCCAAATACATAAAATACCCAAAAAATTTCGCACTATAAAAATAAAACAAATTGTAACAGATTCTCTAAGAGAAACTTTATCTAAAAAAATTCAAAATGATTCACTGACATTTATACCTGTCAAATACTATTATTTCAATATCATCTAACAATTACTTTTAGGAAAACAACCTCTGTGCCATCTCTCCCGAAATTACCCTAAATGTTAGATCCTTAAATCAGAAGGAAGATTAATATAAATCACCCAGGAAACACTAAATTGGGAAATAATTTGTATCAAGGATTTCATATTATATTATTAATTTGATAAATTCCTTAACAAATAAAGGACAAGAATAGCTCCCATATAAAGGAATGGATCAAGGATAGAAATTAACGAACAACAATTAAATAATTAGAACCAATCTATCTACGCATTATACAGGCTGTTTCAATACTTTGGGAAAATACTGAAACACTTTGAAATAGAAATATGTATTTAGAATTAAATTCATGCAAATACTAAATACCTAAATGTTACTGGTACTTTTTGACTGTTGGTATGAGGTTATGGAAAAAAATATTGGAGAATCAGTCTTGGAAAAATAATTTTATTACAAAGTCATTTATTTAACAATTCCGACGTTTCGGTTCCTAATGAACCATCATCAGGGCTATGTTAATGTATAGTTGGAAAACTGACAATTATATTACGAAAATGAATTAACACAAGGATGAAGGTATCGTCATACAATTTACAGAGTGATAAAATGCGTACATACATCAGTGATACATAAGTTAAACTTTACCAAGACTCCAATATTTTTTTCCCTAATATCTAATTTAATGTTTACCGCATGTATGTAAAATTTAATGTATTAGAGGAGACTATTGCTCGAAAGGCTTTTGTAGTCTATAGTCTCTTAATTAATAATAATAACAATCGTTGTCTAATTTCTTGTTTATTAAAATGACCACTGCCTATTCGCATATTTGCACTTTCTAAATATTTCTGTCATTCTTATTTACACTAAATTTTACACAATTCTGGGCCATTTTTCTGAAAATTTAAAATTTAATTGAAGGTAAAAGCGAAACAGGTGACAAAAATTCATTTATATTTTAAAAGACTTCACGTATAAAATCTTGCCTATTTCTTCATTTTGAGGTAAATTATAATTAAATTATAATTTCTACTAATAGGAATACTTCTCTTGCATCAAATGCATAGGTTCATATCATAAACGTTCTAAAGATTATTCCAAATTGCTCACGGGTTTTTACTTTTTACTAATTATAAAAACTTATTGTTATTTGAGGCAAACCTATTAAGTTTTAGTAAAATTTATATAAAATTAATATTTATTAGTTTAACTTGTAAGTAATACATTTTACTCTTTACAGTAAATAGTACATTATGTTATTAGGAGTAGAAAGCGGTCTTTTTGTGTTGAACCCAGCTATTGCGGCCGAGGCGCTAGCCGAGGCTTGGCAAGCTGGGTAAAACACAAAAAGCGCGTTCTACTCCGAATGACAATTTCAGCCAAAGCTGGCTGTGTACACCTACAAAACAAAAACGATACAACTGTCAAATAACAATTTTCAATATAATCTGTGTTGCTGTGACGACTGCCGCCGCCAGCGGTGAACTAAGACACTAACATTATTTTACTAGTACAACAATAACAACATTTTTGTACTAGTAAGACAATGAACATCTTCTATAGTGTGCGTACAGTAGCATAATATGATTATTATAATACTTGAAGAAAAACAATAATTTTCTTTAAATATTTATATTGCGGCCGAGATTCTAGTATGATCTTTAAAATAATTTTAAAGAACTTTCCAGTCTAATTTTTTTCTTTGTTGTCTTGCTGTCCTCAGGTTGCTAAATACATTTTGTAAATACGATTGTAGACCGCGCGAGTAACCGTATTATATTTTATTTTCGTTCCAAGATTTTTTATTTTTGCTACTATTATAATTATTTAAATTTAGGCGTTTATTATTGTTGTTAATTTTAGAAGTAGACATGTCTTTACATATCTACATAAAACCTTCGAATCGAGGCTATTAATGAAGAATTGTGGAGGTCATACTCCACCACAGAGGCCAATTTGACATTAATTTTTTCTTAGTATTTATTTTTTCGTTCTATAGTTCTTTATTTTATATTTTATGATTAACTGTTATGTATAAATAATATACTACGCTACTTGTCACAAAAGTCCGCGCGACTAACAAAGGATTATAGGTTCTATAAATAGGGCTGAGAAAGTTGGGTTTGGTATCTGTGAATTATTGTATTGGTCGACTTGTATTGATCATTTCACCATGTGCTCACATGTCTTTCAATTGTTTTCAATGTTTTGATTAAATGGTGATACTTTCTGAGTGAACCTTTCTGATTCTGGTGAAATCAGTGCTTTGAACTTCTGAATAATTCATGTGGGTGCCGAGCACCCACATGAATTTTTCTGTGAGTGCTTGAGCCTCGGAGCACAGTCGGCGCCCGTCCAAAAATATTCGTATGTATAAGCAGACCCAATATATTGGGTCTGTAGTATAAGTATATTTAAAAATATTTTGTTTCTCTTCAAAGTAGTCGAGACTCTTCATCAGTATCCGCCATTGCAGATTAAAGTTATTTTGCTTGTTCCAGCTATAAACCATGTCGTTCAGGTTCGAAGGTACTCAAGTTGGCATTTATATTATAATGTAGTCAACCTCTGTAGTTCAGAGTGAATATGTTGTTCAGCAAGTTTGTCTATATTGGTTTAAAAAATTTTATATACGAACCCAGTTGCTCCTGATATTGCAATCAAAATTTCGATTTAAAGATAATTTTTTAAGCTTAACGTAAGTACCTATCAGCAGTGCAAATGAGCTTAAATTATATATTAACGTACACTAAAGGTGCATTCACAAATGAAAATTAGGTTTATGGTTTTTGTTTAGGTTTAAGTAAGTCATTCTAAATGTAGGTTTAAATTACCTGAAAATTAGTTTTGATATGTACAGACATCTATGTAAATGCTTCAAAAACAAGATTAAAATATCGATAGAGCAGTACTCAACAAGACACCTGTGCGCCGTGAAACTGTCATTCGCTTGGCATTATTGGTTTTCAACAATTAGTTATGACGGTATCCATGTTCTTCTCGCATTTGTTTAAAAAGCCGAATCCACCAAGTGGATACTAAATAAAGATGGGTGTATATATCTATATCATTTCAGACTCGTTCTCATCGGTGAAGTTTGTGACGTCAAACTAAATCATAAACCTAAAGTTTGGACCATGCAATGTTTAGCTTTATGATTTGGATTTAGAGACCCTAAATTCTGAAGTGGGAATGAAGTCATTACACAATATGCGGCCAAAGTCTTTAAATCTAAAGTATAAACCATAAATCTAAACCTAATTTTCATTTGTGAATGCACCTTTAAGTTATTTTAAGTTATAGAAGAGTATATTTAATAAATTTATCGTTGAAATAATAATAATAATAATAATTTAAAAAATTAAAGCAACGAACAAGAAATATTAGATTACTTATGTTATATGATATAATTATTTACATTAATGGTTGTATCTAAACTACGATACCAATAAAAACAAATTTGATTAAATTTCCTACTTCTAAATTTGTACCTAACTGTATTTGCATTTTATTCTCTCTTCTCTCCCATTCCCCATTAATCCCTTATACGTGACGTCAATACCAACACGTTATCGCTTCACCACTTCAAAATACCTTTACATTTCGATTATGCAGATCACCGACTGACAATAAGCTCTAATCCTTTCAACTGACAAACTATTCTCATTTATTCCTACCATTCCAATACGAGCACTGCGCTTCATTTTACAACTATAAAAATCAACTCCCACTAAAGGTTAATGTTACACTTTGATTTTATAGGGTATCATCCAATAGTCAAAGTGGATAATCCGTTTAAATTTAAAAGTATTTTTATTGGAATAATACCAATTTCAGTAGATATTTAATTGGTAGGAAGAAATCCCTTAAAAGGGTATGACTGATGTTCTAAATAAAAATGTTATGACAATTATTATAATATATGTAAATGAGTAAATGTACATAACTTATTAAAATATGAAAATTTAAGCGGATAATGTAAATTTATATTAATTATTAACATCAATTTGAATACTCCAATGACATACATTACATAAATAATATAATATAATGGAACCATTATAGCACTCAGTGCCATACTAAGCTATGGTAATGAAAACAAGCTGTCTACAAATAAATGAAAAACAGCAAATCTAACTTTTTAGATTCATATGTAACAAAAACATTTGAAAACCAGTTTATAAAAAGTTATTAACAAAATGAATAGATTTGTAAAATACTTATGACTATGTAATAGAAAAAAAATATGCTGTATCACACAGTCATTAATTTATTATCATATTTGTAATCTATACAGATATCTTTTATCTTATCATCGAACATTTGACCAATATATCTGTTGTGATAATTATTTTGGAAATTTAGACAAATAGAGCTATGTCAAACTGATATTGATACTAAATGAAAACATTTTTCTTTTCCAATATGATACTCAAGATATATTCTATGCACCCATAGATTAGACTTATGGCCGTATTATGGTCAAAATTGAAAATCTAAATCTGTAAAAAAAACTGGCTAAAGCACATCTATTTTTCTTGATCAAAATAAAATTATACATAACAGTGGCAGCTTTCGTTGCGATTTTGTTCACTATGTACAGATTTAAGACTTTTTCATCATAATCGACCATGAGAATATTTCTTCATAAATTTTTTAATATTTTAAAACCGTCTAAAATGGACTGATACGTCTCTATGTCAACAGAGATAACACAAAATTCATTGTGTAGGTGTATAACATGGGAAACAGTTTGCGGTGCTTTAAGGTGCATTCACAAATGAAAATTACGTTTAGATTTATGGCTTATACTTTAAATTTAAAGGCTTCGGCCGCATATTATGTAATGACTCCATTCACTCTTCAGAATTTAGGGTTTCTAAATCCAAATCATAAAGCTAAACATTGCAAGGTCCAAACTTTAGGTTTATGATTTAGTTTGACGTCACAAACTTCACCAATGAGAACGAGTCGGAAATGATATAGATATATACACCCATCTTTATTTAGTATCCACTTGGTGGATTCGGCTTTTTAAACAAATGCGAGAAGAACATGGAGACTGTCATTACTTAATTGCTGAAATATAACCAATAATGCCAAGCGAATGACAGTTTCACGGCGCACAGGTGTTTTGTTAAGAATTGCTCTACCGATATTATAATCTTGTTTTTGAAGAATTTACACAGATGTCTGTACATATTAAAACTAATTTTTAGGTAATTTAAACTTACATTTATGAATGACTTACTTAAACCAAAACAAAATCCATAAACCTAATTTTCATTTGTGAATGCACCTTTATACGTAAACATTTAATGAATTATAAATTTTTGGGTGCCAACATTTTTAATTTTACGATTTTGATATCCGTTTAGATGTAGTAAAAACAAATTAAGTATGCGATTATTTTAAAAAATCAATGGCGAGTATTTACTCGAACCAAAGAACATGTTGACACTTAATCAACTATTATTTCTTAAAAAAATGTATACTAATGTTTGTAACGAGCAAGTTGATGTTTCTGTTTCACCCTTACTAAACATATAAATACCTCTACAAAATTCTTGTATACTCAGTCTGATGATGTCCGGAAGGACGAAACGGCCGTCATAAGTTTGAAATAAAGTGGGAAAAACCAAGAATCTGTTTTAATTTAAATTTTTCATCTAATATAATACGTTCCACCAAGTATCGACTACCAATACTCTTAAAGTTTTTAAATTAAGTTTAGTCGGTCGCTAAAGCCGCAATTTTTTTGGTGCAATTTTTTACGTTTACTCGTTAATTACCCCAAAATGTTTACGCGACAGATTTAAGATTTAATATTTGAAAAACACTATTTCCTATAATAAAAGCCTATGTCACAGGTTCTCGTGTTCATCTTGTAATAAAAACATACTTTTATTATGTAATATTTTACATATGCATTATATTATACAGGTGGTGACCACAACTCCGGAACATAGGACTTTAACATGTAAAATAACACTTTCTTAATTTCTTGCTTTCCTAGTTATTTTAGGTAAAAATGCTTCAAATAAAAGTTGTAGAGCTTAAAATTCTACACCAATACGCAAAATTAATTTTACATGCTTTGTAACAGCAGTAATTAGGTATAAAAATGTTAAAAATTACCCCAAAAATAGCGATAGCCATGGAATTGATACAGATAAATTAACAAATGTTTGACGTTTTACCTGTTAAGTTAGGTTGATATATTTTTATTAAGTATTATTTGTAATATGTTCAAGTGAACAATTATTTATTAATTTAAATAAATAATTCTTCACTTTAACAGAAATTACAAATAATAACAAAAATTAAAATAATAGATAAATTGCTAACATTTGTTAATTTTTAGATTCAATTCCATGCAGTCGCTATTTTTGGGGTGATTTTCGACATTTTCATACGTAATTTCTGCCGTTATAGAGCATGAAAAATTAATTTTATGCTCTACTACATTTATTTGCAGCTTTTTTACATAAAATAATTGGGGAATTAGGAAATTACAAAAGTATGATTTTACATGTTAAAGTCCTATGTATTTTATATGTTGTGTTATGCACATTGCATACTTTATATTATTTTGAATAAAATACATAAAATCAGAAATTTAAAATTAATAATTCTATTTCATATAACTGATTGTTATAAAAAGAAAACCACTCAATAATAGACAAGAAAACTTATTCGGAAATGTAGTGTACCCAATTATTGTTCATCAGGAATATTAATTGGAACCTTATGATTGTCATCAGTAAAAGTATAATTGATTGCTTTTGTTATATTCAAATAGAGTGAAAATTTATTGCAGTTTATACAATACGCGTTTTCGTTTATTATCTCCGAAAGAGTGGTCAGATTTGTCCGAAGACGTCATCAGATGGTTTAGATTGTTCAGAGTATTTGTGTAATATAAGAACGGACAAGAGCGTCCTATAATGGGAAGTGGGAATTTCAATATTCTAATATTTATTTAACAATTTTATGTTTAATATCAACGGTTAACTATCAAATTGCAAATAAGTTATTAAGGAGATTTCAATGAGAAAATAGGAGAAATTGTTTTGAAAGAAATTATAGATGAATTTACTAAAAGAAATAGTATGAAACGTATTAAAATACATATTATATAGAAAAAACTGTTTACAATATATTTATAATATTGCAGATTTTAGGAATCCCACTTCTGATATCTATGATGCCCGCGCATTTCGTTTAAGTGTAGTTATAAGTAAAATTGTGCTCCTACGGAAGCAAATTTTTAAAGGGAGGTGTGTAAGACTAGATCACCACACAATGGGGTATTCCGGTGATATGGAAATGCTGCAAAATAATAACTTTTTTCTATAGTTTACATCTTCATAAAGTAGGAAAATATAATAAAGCATGTTTAATAAAAACTTTTAATTCATAATTTAATGTTAGAAAATTGGAATTTTTACAGCTCTAGAAACGTCCTTGAAATTTGTGACGTGAAATTGATAATTTGTTGCTCATTTCACGGTAGATATTTACGTTTAGAATCATAGATGGTGCCAGTAGTTGCCACGCGCGTATATTTCTTGTTTGACATTTCGTCCACTTTATTTGCAGCAATTCTCGAAAAAAACATACCTTCGGCTTTTAACATTACGTATTTCTGCACTCACATATTGTGAGTTATGGAGAAAATATTCATTTACCATGGCAGAACCCACAGCAGGTTACCAGAATCAGTCTTTGTATAATCAGGTTCCATAATTATGGAATATTACTCGTATTTTTACCACAAACAAACACTGTAATACACGCTGCTACTGAAACCATGTGTAAAAAAGCAAATGGCTGTCATGAACATGTGGATTTAGACGCTGAAGTTTGTTGCAGATGTCACTATCGATTTGACGTCATAAGCGCGCCTATGATAAGAAAATTTGAATTGCAATGAAATTTTTGAAAATTCATATCTCACGTGATGTATACATTTTCTTACTCAAAATTAGATATTCAGAGTTCTACTGGCATGTACTAATGAAAAAAATTATTTTTAAAAAATGTCGGAATACCCTAATTAGGTGACCCCTCAATTGTTTCTTGAATTAGCATTGCAGTAATATAAAAAAAACTGTATGGACGATGAGAAGTCAGAGTCCATAGAGAGAGGACAAGTAAGAAGACCATTCCTCCATACAGTCGGCTCCATTCAACTGTATACAGAGTGTTAAATTTAAGTAGTTCACTATTGCTAATTCGAGAACTATACGAGCTACGGGGTCTGTTAAATTAGCATACAATTTCTATTTTACTAAACTATTTTAAAGAGCGTAAAATTAATTTTTTTCAACCGGTGGTTTTTATTGGATAGAGAATTTTATTCTGAATTCAGTGATATAATATTTTCATACTCCCAAATAACGATTTCTTTGAGAACTATGCATATAAAGTTTTATATTAATATGATTAAAATATGACTATAATAAGAGTGCTATGAATGGAAAAAATTAATACATGTTGTTTTTCTTTCATAGAATTAGAAGGCCATAAAATAAATACGTGAATATATTATGCGCTATTATGATCAATTGACAGATGAAAATATTTACTTCTTTCTGCCAGGGTACTCTAATTCTTTGTACAAAAATTAACATGTATTCATTTTTTCCATCCGTGGCACTCTCATTATAGTCATATTTTAATCATATTATAAAATCTTATTTGCATATTTCTTTTAAAAATCGTTATGTGAGAGTATGAAAATATTATATCGCTGAATTCAGAATAAAAGTCTCTATCTAATAAGTAAATAAAAAATATATGATCCCATTTAAAATAATAAAGTTTGAAAATCACTGTTTTTAAAAAATTAATTTTACGCTTATTAACATAGTCTGGTAAAATAGAAATTGTTTGCTAATTTAACCGACTTCGTAGCTCTTATAGTCCTCGAGTTAGCAATAGTGTACCACTTAAAATGAACATCCTGTATATCCATTCAAAATTATACTAATTCCCATTATTATTATTCCAACTCTTATCTCAGCAGCTCAACGGTAAAAAACATTTACTATTATTTATTATTTTGGTAGTACCTCCAGTCTGGCAAGAACCAACTTTAAATATTATTTGCAATTCGCTCTTTAAAAGGCGGGTTACACACTAACCCTTCAAATTTATCAGGGTGCTTGGAGAGTCTCCGAGCGTTCATAGGTACGCTCTGAGACAATAAACGATCGCTTTAGATCCTTCAGAGTTCTCCACCACAATAAACGAAAACCCCTAACATCATTCGTGTAAGTAGTCACAGTTCTTTATTCGATATGTTTCCACACTTCTTCAAATTCAAACAAAAATAAAAATTTCCCACTTACTTGTACCATCCGATGGCAAAGGCAATCAACGCCACAGTAGCAGCTGCAGAAATTCCCGCCACGACTGCTATAATATACACCCCAGCCGAATCATCTTCTAGGGGGCTTTGGATTGGACTTATATCCACATTATGGTCGATTCGATGTTTGTATCCATTCGCTATACGAACCAAATCACTCTCCAACAACTTATGGTTGTCGTTTCTGATTTTTAGAATGATATTGTCTTCTTCTGTAGGAGTGTTAGCATCCCGTTCAGTGTTGCTTTGCGAAGAAGGGATGTTTTCTTCTATACGATTGGTTTCAAGTGGATTCGAATTTTGTTCTTCTGGTGCTTGTGGTTGATACTGATATTGTTGGTAGTAAGGTGATTCCTGATTTTGTGGATAGTACTGTGATTCTTGGTTGAGAAGATCTATGTTTGAGCGAGCTTGTTGGTATGATGGTTGTTCTTGGTTTGGAGGTTCGTATGGAGAGAAGTTTGGATCAAAGTCGTCTTCCTCATCCTCTGCAAAAAGAAAGATTTTTAATAAAACGTTTCTTAGGTATTTATTTAGACCCATAATCACAATTAACTAAACTAAAAATTTGTGATAGGTACAACGGTACAAGGTTTATACAATACGTAATTAATAATTATGAATTTTTTTATATACTCTAACCTAATGATATGATTTTACATTAGCATAAAGGTGCCTGTCCACGTGAGAGTAAATTCTGAGAGTTGCCTTCGAGAGTACTCTCATGACTGTGTCCACGTGAGAGTATTTTTCCATGAGTTTTACTCTCGCGAGCAGTTCAGATAGTTACGAAGGCATAGAAAGGACATGCAAGAAAAATATTTATAATTGCAAGTTATATGTTGCAATTAGGCTTAATTGCAAGTTGTATGTTGCAATTTTGCTTAATTGCGAGTTGTAAGTTGCAATTAGGTTTAATTGTAAGTTTTATGTTGCATTTAGGCTTAATTGCAAGTTGTATGTTGCAATTTTGCTTAATTGCAAGTTGTAAGTTGCAATTAGGCTTAATTGTAAGTTTTATGTTGCAATTAGGCTTAATGGCAAGTTGCATGTTGCAATTAGGTTTAATTGCAAGTTACAACTTGAAATTAAGCCAAATTATTGCAACATACAATTTACAATTAAGCCTAATTGCAACTTACAATTAAGCCTAATTGCTACTTACAACTCGCAATTAAGCAAAATTGCAACATACAACTTGCAATTACGCCTAATTGCAACATACAACTTACAATTAAGCCCAATTGCAACTTACAACTTACAATTAAGCAAAATTGCAACATACAACTTGCAATTAAGCCTAATTGCAACATACAACTTGCAATTATAAATATTTTTCTTACATGTCCTTTCTACGCCTTCGTAGATAGTAGCCGGAGAGTTATTTGCCTTGCGCGGCGTGACTCGAGTTTGTTATCGCGCTTGCGCTGTGCATTCTACATGAATTATATAAATGTCTTTCGAACTGACACAAGTGATTTTAATAATATTTTATAAAATAAAATAAATAAATGTAAAAGCAAACAAGACGACGTTTGCTTTTATTGTATTTTTATTAAAAAATATATTTTATGAACCACAGATTAACTTCCTGATCAACTGACAATTATAAAGTGGGTGCATAATAAAATATCTATGTTGCAAATCATGTGATCACTGATTTACACTATTTGTATCTTTTGCTACTTGATACCACAATTTCATCCGTACTTATGTATTATTGTAGTTTGGATGCCGCATGTTATATAATGCAGGCCTATATTCCACAGCACGAATGAATTTTTCTTCAAAGTCTTCTTTGTTCATATTTATAGTGTTATTAAATTATATCAAGTATAACCACAACAGAATGACACCTTAGAACACAATGTACGCATGCGCGCCGGCTTCAAAACTTGAAACATTTCCAACTTTCAAGCCGCGCTCCGCGCTACCGAATCCACACAGTGACGCGACTTCGTGAAAATCAAGCAATCCTATTGGTTGACTCGCCGAATCCACGCCAGCGAAGCTATCATGAAATTGATGCTTTAAGCATCAATCTCATGATGGCTTGGCTGGCGTGGCGAGCGTGGCTTTGCCGGTGCGAAGTAAAATTTGTCTTGCGCGGCGTCGCTCAACTCTGTGCTTTCGCGCTTGCGCTGTGTTACAGAAGTATCATGCGAGCTGTCACAATATTTTAATAATATCTACTTTATAAAATAAAATAAAGAAATGGACAGGCAAAGAAGAAGAAAACGTTTACTTCTATTGTATCTTTATTATAAAAATACATTCTATGAAGAGAAACGATGGTGGGTCCGTCCATTGTTTCAAAATTGTAAATCATACGAATACTTACGTTCAGTATTTGTCTCTTTTGATACTTCGTACCACAATTCCATCCGTACTAAATTATTCCTATACTTCGGATGCTTCATATCATATAAAATAGGCCTACATTCAACTGCAAGAATTAATTTTTCATCAAACTCCATCTTAACAATCTTTATACTATGTTAGGTTATATCAAATATATGTAAACAGAATGACGCTTCAGAACACAATGTACGCATGCGCGCCGGCTTCAAAACTTGAAACATTTCCAACTTTCGAGCCGCGCTACCGAATCCACGCCGTGGCGTGAGTTTGTTAAAATCAAGCAATCCTATTGGTTGACTCGCCGAATCCACGCCAGCGAAGCCACCATGAAATTGATGCTTTACTGTCACAAATTACTCTCTGGACTATGTCCACTTGAGACCGTCTGTAGCTCGCGAATGTCGCATCGCGTTCAGTAGTGTCTGAGATTTTATTTAGTTCTTGCGAGAACTAACAACAAATAATTATTTAATAAGATTTTTTTGAACATGCTGACCGAAAGATTGGGAACAAACCTTTTCGTAATAAATAACTACAATATGAATTTTCCATATAGTATACAAAACATTTAAAAAACTAATTTTAGTGCAATAATTGAGTTAGGAACAGCTACAGGCACTCTTGATGTAATACTAAAAAAAAAAAAAAATAAATCGTCTCAAAAAAATCTATTGGTATGCCGAATATAATGCTGATTCCATATATAGGTTGTTCCATTTAAAATAACGAAGTCGGTGGCAGTGTACAGTATTAATGGAACATTCTGTATAATGAAAAATATTTTTAGGCTTGCAACCACTAAACATTTTTGTCCTATACATTTTTCCTCGTCTTTTAATACTTTAGACGCAATCAAACAAATACAAACACAAAACTCGGACAGAGTTTTGCGCTTTAAAAACCTAAATCTTTATCGTATTGTTAGTAAGCACACATATTCGGTCTGTTCGTTTCGCTACTCTGCGTCTACGGTTTACTACCGTTGAATAGACGTGGCAGTAAACCGTAGACGCAAAGTAGCGGGATTCTATCCTATAGCCCATTTCTACGATTTAAACATTTACGTTGGATCTCAAATAATTATTCTACGGGTTGTGTGACGGCTTAAAGTTCACAATAATATAAAATTTACTGCGCAATGTTAGCGTTGAGTATTTATCTCTCAAATTGTGAGAGTGTACTCGTTACGATTTTAAAAAGGCTTGTGAAAGATTCATAGACTTTGACGAGAACTCGTGGCTCAATTGGTAGAGCGCCCAACTAGCGATTGGGAGGCTCTAGGTTCGAATCCCGGCGGGGTCCATGAATTTTTCACAATTTTTTCTTCGTTTAAATATATTTCTCCTGGATCATAAAACCCATTTCTACGATTAAAACATACACGTTACGCTAAAAGCAACATAAACGAAGTTAAATCCGCACTTTTCACCGAAACATAACTTCATCGCACACAACGTGTCTCCTTATTCATTTAACGTGACCCTTACTAGTAGGCGTCCGCATTTGAGCTGTCACGTGACTTTAACGTGCATATAATTTTTGCGTTGAAGCTGCAACTCTCTAATGACGTTTCTACGGTACGTAATCTACATTTCAACGGTACGGTATTATTAGTTATTATTATATTATTTCTAACGTAACGTGACAACATCCATCTGTACGTCACGTTACGTTATACATAACTAAGGTTCGCTAACTGCCTATTATACCTAATATTGACCTGAAATTTCTAGGATACAACACTGGTACAATTGGCTATTTGAGTAGCATCCGGGTACAGGAACAGGAAGTAAGTAAGACGGATAACGTTTAAAATCTTGAATGGAGAATTCTGAAACGATCAACGGATGTACCTAAATATGAACTGGCAAAAGTAAATGTTTAATATTTGCAGTAGTAGCGATTGTAAAGTTCCAAATAAAACAGTCTGTTTATAATTTCGACATTATTAAGATTTAGGGTAGTCCAAAAAGAATAATCAGTCTAGTCTAGACAAGGATAGCACTAATGCCTAAATAATGCATATTAATAATGGAAGTAATTCATGTTATAGCGTGAGATAGTGAGATGTGTATGTGTACAGGTGTCTCATTTTCGATGTTTTTTTTAAGATATCTCGGGTAATATTAATGATAAAGCGAAACCGTTTGCACATTGCAGGGTCAACTTTTAGAGAAAAGTATAATAGTCACCACAGGAATTTTCGATTTTCTTTTGTTTCTGAGCTACAGGCAAAAACCCGTTTTTCGCTCATTATGAAAATATATCATATCTTATTTATTATGACAGAGAAAAAATGTTTTTACAAAAATTTTACCGTTTTTTAAATAGAATAAAATGGCGTAATTAGATTTTTTGAAAACTTAATAATTCTCGAGATAAAACACAAACTTATGATTTTTTAAATGGGAACCTATGTTGAAAATAATCTCCTCTTTTTGCATATTTTATAAGCTTTTCAATGATATATAACAAGTCTTCATTATTTTGTTTTAAACATTAATAAAAGACGAATTATTAATTTATTGAGGTGAAAATATTGGAAATTATTAAGTAACAAACGAAAAAATTTATTACAAATCATCAATTGTTTATTTTGATTCAATATCTATTAATTTTGTTCTCAAAATTATTCTTAACCAATTATTTTCGTGTTAGTTAAATTACTATCTATCGACGTTACAGTTGGCTTTGACACAATCCGAACAAAATGGTTTAATATGCTTTAGAAGTAAATAAATTGAAAATATGAGTAAAACTGAAACAAATACTATTATAAATATGCAAATGATGATCTGGAATAGATTTTTTCATTTGTTTCTTAATAATTTCCAGTATTTTCACCCCAATAAATTAATAATTCGTCTTTTATTAATGTTTAAAACAAAAGAATGTCGACTTGTTATATATCATTGAAAAGCTTATAAATTAAACAAAAAGACGAGACTATTTTCAACATAGGTTCCCATTTAAAAAATCATAAGTTTGTGTTATATCTCGAGAATTATTAAGTTTTCAAAAAATCTAATTACGCCATTTTATTCTATTTAAGAAACGGTAAATTTTTTGTAAAAACATTTTGTCTCTATTATAATAAATAAGATATGAGATATTTTCAAAATGAGCGAAAAACGAGTTTTTGCCTGTAGCTCAGAAACAAAAGAAGATCCTGTGGTGACTACTAAACATGTCTGGAAAAGTTGACCCTGAAATGTACAAATGGTTTTGCTCTATCATTAATATTACCCGAAATACCTTAAAAAACATCGAAAATGAAACATCCTGTACATAAAACTTCAGTACTTTTAGTTTATTTGAAGTGTTTCATCTGAGTTCAAGAATTCGAAATGTTAAAAACCTTACAATATTTTAAAATTTAAAGGCAGATAAGAGAGTCGAGGTAGACCGTGGCTAATAAATTTAGCACTATCATTTTAAACAGATATTTATCTGTCATTTGAAATGAAGCTGAGACAGTTAAGTTAGTTAGAACTTGGTTAATCATTTTTTAAAGTATCGTTGTGAGTGAAAATATAAAATGAAACAAAGAGTTTTTAAAAACAATAGAACACCCGTCATACGCACCTAATTTGGCAATTTGTAAATTTATTGCCTATTTTTGACAAAATATTAAGGCTAATAGGTTTTCGTCTGAATAAGAGTTTAATGCTGCACTATAGTGCGACAATGCGAGTAATGATTATTTTGAAAATATTCCAAATAAGATTGGATGAGAGCTTTTAAGAAATGTATTGGTGAAAGAATTATTACATAATCTAAAATAAAAGTCTAAAAAATATGTATTATTTTCATTCATTCTAACGCGACCCCCGTAATATACACCTAAAAACAAACATTGTTCACCCACAGAAAAAAGAAATATTCATGATGTTTTTTTGATAAAATCTGTATGTTCTCATAAAGTTGATACAAATAATTAGGGAGTTATTGCAAGTTCTAAGATGAAAGAACGTAAACGTTATGCAGAAAACACCTTATTTTAAAAATATGAATGTATTCACGATAACGTTGACGCTAAAAGTAACACAAACGAAGTTTCAGCCAACTTTTCACAGAAACATAACCTCAACACATACAGAACGTGTGACGTTAAACGCTCGCTATTTCATCGCACTTAACGTAAACCTTATTAGTACGCATGCGCATTCGGGCTGTTACGTGACTTTAATGTGCACGTTTTTACCTTCCGTCACCTTTAGGTAAGGAAGGTATTGTCTTTGGTCAAAAAATTCGGTGGTGAGTTTTTGATGAATAAGCACGTTTTAGGGTCCCTAGAATACGATTTTACTATTTTTACGATGATGTCTGTATGTGTGTGTGTGTATGTATGTGTGTCTGTGTGTGTGTGTGTGTGTGTGTGTGTGTGTGTGTGTGTGTGTGTGTTTGTGTGTGTGTGTGTGTGTGTGTGTGTGTGTGTGTGTGTGTGTGTGTGTGTAACAAAATTTTCGTCTACGATAACTTCCATACTACAATTCTAAAAATTATAATTCTTTCGTATTTTTCTTCGTTACATCCATGTGAAGAGCTGATTAGATTTTGGTTAGAATTGGACAACCGGAAGTACCCTCATTTGAAGATTTTAACAGTTTTTCTTGAAAAAACTATGTTAAATATCATTTTTTCACATTTAATGTTACTATAAATATTAAAGAATATTTTATTCTCTATACGATTTGACTGCATTTTATACTTAATATTAAATGGATATAGAGTTAAAAAATTATAAAGAAATTAAATTTCATAAAGTAGCCATAGCTATGAAAACAGCTACTATATTAAGAAAATTTTGATTGAAAGATGTCAGTGTCAAGTGAAATTGACATAGTGTGTTTGTCTTATAATTTTATTGGAAATATAAGATCTTTTGCTATAAATTTTCTGTATATGGAATTTGCAAAAATACATGCAACTGCCGGAAGGTAAAGTACAAGAAATATAATCTTTAGTAAGGAACTTTCTGTATGAAATTTGTACAAAATACGTAGAACTGACGGAAGGTAATGTGCTGGCCACATCAGATTTTTTTGCGTTGAAGCTGCAATAACTCTTTTATCTATCTTACAATTTGATTTAAAATAAATTTATTTTCATAAATATTTAAATATTATAATGTATATAAGTATTTTTCTTTTCTACCAAATGAAATTAATTCCAATAAAGTTTTTTTTTTAATTTATATTTAATCTGAAATATAGATTAGAAAAACACAATATGAACTTTAATGCTTGCAACTGTAATCAGATTAATAAATGGAATTATATTGTGGCTAGTCATGCAAACTTTTATAAACTGAATATTTCTTGGTAATTTCGCGCTAATTGCTGAAAATTAATTAAAATTTTAATTATAACTTAAGGGAGTGTTGAGAAAATCTAGTTTAAAAATAAATTATTTACCACATCATTTATTCAAAGAGAAAATACTTTTTGGTAGTGCGTCATCATGTAATGAAATATTTATCCGGTAAATGGTTTTATAAACACCATTATCAAGAGAAAAATCGAAGCAAAACATAAAACACTTGAGTGCTTACATATACTCGTACTTCTAACGTACAAAGAAAGACCTTACATTAGGGTTGCCAGATTTATAATTTCATAATACGGTACATAATTTGATGGATTCAAAATTTGTGTAAAAAATTGCGCAGCAGGCGATTTTTTTGAAAATTTTCAAAGTCAGACGTGTTTTAATGCAAAGCAAGATAATATAAAGTTCTTTACAATGAAGCAAATTTAACAAATTCTTGAAAAATTCTACAACAAAAGTAACATTATCGGTCTAAAATATTAAAAAAAAAACATTTGCATCTTTATTTTTTCTAATAAAATTTGTGGATTCATTACAAGACATTTAGTAATTGAAATATAATTATGATGCGAGATGCGAGCACATACTAAGCAATAACTACAGAAATAGAAAATCTGAAAATACAATGTTGCATTAAATTAAAATATTATATTACTGAGTAACAATGTAATTATTCTATTGAACTGCCCAAAATAAAATGTGTAATAATTATTAAATGTTAATTAAATCGCGCTTCTCACAAAATACGGGACAATGGGCTACTTGCGTGCCATTTTTTATTTAATATTTTTTAAGAGACAATAAAAACTTGCTACCCATATTTTTTCTTTTGGCAAAATTTTCATTAATTGGCCAGAAAAGTACGGAAACCACGCAAATTGTAAATAATAAAGAAGAGAGACAGTGACAGAAAAATGAACTAATGTCAAAATCAAATTAAAACTCGCACTCGCTCGCCATCTACAGGTTACATTTTTAAATATGCATCCCTTTCTCCAGTTCAAAAGAATGACGTCAAAGAAAATCTTCTTTCTTAATTTATTAAAAAACATATAATTTAAAAAAATATATATTTATATTTTTACATGCGTTTTCAACTTTACTTTAGGTATTTAGTGATAGATATCAGATTTTCTGTACTACGCAAGTAGCCTATTGGGCGTCCCGAACAGTACTTTACTCAAATTTTAGCTGAAATAGGGGACAACCCGTATATTTGGGACACCTGGCAACGCTACCTTGCATACATGTCTACGCTAAGATATTATTCTACTCTTTGACGTAAGTTCTAGTAGAAAATTCAACATAAAAGACGAAGCCAATAAAGACTTGAGACACGAGGCAATGAATATTACATCCGACAATCAAATAATGTGAGCGCAGGGAAATATTTATATTTCATCAAATATTTGCTCTGAAAAATTGTTTAAAAGTACGCAGTTCTCTTTGCTGCTCTGAATTAAGTAATTCGTTATCGTACTTGTGTTTGAATAAATTACGAAACATATTTTACTCTGATTTAACGAACATGCAAAGTGAGATTTCCAGTATAAAAAATGATATAAAGAGTTGGGCGAACATATTTAACTTGGCAAACAACTATATTGAATTTTGAGTTATTCTTTTTGAGTTGGAAATGTACCTTATCACAACAACAAAAAATCCTTCAGACTTTATTTGTATATTCGCGAATCTCTCACATACATAATTTATAATTTTTTGCGCGAAAATCCCAAATATTTTTTGCTATATAATACATTTATATCTAACATTTCGGACCCAAACATCATTAGGCTCCTTTCACATTATACGGTTTTGAACGTGCGGAAAAAACCGTCCGGCTGTAGAAGTGAAGAAGAGTATGGGATCTTTTACATTAAACGGCGACGGTAAAATGCCGGTGACGTGCCGTGCAGCAACCGTGTCTTGTTATTAGATTTGACGGTCGCCGTACGGCACCAGTGGCGTAACTAAGAGTTCGGGGGCCCGCCCGCAAAAAGTTTTTGGGGCCCGTTTTTAATTATAGCGTTTATCATGAAGTACATACAACAAGACCTTGTGGAAATTGTGACTAGACTCACTTTCATCTGAGTTGAACCAATATTGGAGGCCTGAAAATCCAAGCTTAGGCACTTTTACATCCCACCAAAGTCATTTTATGTTGTAGAATTTACTATGAAAATGTGACCGGCCCGTTGTTTTTTTTTTTTTTTTCTTAATGAAATTGGTGGCACAGTCCACTGGTGAAAGTTACAGGGAATTGATTCTTACATTTTTGGTATCCCAAATGAAAGAACTTGGATGTGTCATTTTATATTAAAACTATACTGTATTTCAGATAAGAATAGACTTAGGAGTAAGATAGAGCTTACGATTCCAGCTTTCTGATTGGTCTAAACGCAAACCAAGTTTACAATAGCGATATGTAAGCAGGTATATAATTTATTCCATTTTGACTTTATAATCTATTTAGCAATTTTTAAGAAACTGTTTATTTACTAAAGAATTAAAATTTATCAAATTTTGACGTTTTGGGCTGTCAAGTATGTCATGCAAAAAAAAACTTAATTCATAAGTTTTACGTGTATAAAACAGGTTGCTCTGCAGCGCCACCAAATCTATTCTTATCAGAAATACAGTTTAGACCTTAAAACTCTTTGATAAGAACTGTCAAAAAGTTTTAAAAAAGTTATTAATTTTTAAAATATTCGAGTTTCTAAATTCTTACTACTTTCAAACCTTCTACATCTCTATTTATAACCCCAAAATTAATTTCCAAGTAAATGTAGTATGCAAAATATAATGAAACAAGGAAAGTGAATCCAATATTTGTTTGCATTTATGATGCCACGCCAAATAGAAGCCACGTGCATTTATATGAAAATGAAAAATATGTTGAATTACATAGGCTGTCAGTGGCAATCAAAACTTGAACTATAATACTCAGTTTTTTTTATTACTTTGCTTATTATCCATGCATATTTCCAATTATTGATCACTAAAGTTAGTTTAAACATATTTAGATTATTTTATAAGTGTTGAAATACATCAGAGATCAATTCATGCGACTCCAATTATTAGCGACCTCCACTATTTGACACATTATACAACAAAATGATCTTAAGACTTTCTAAAACTACAGATTGTTTTTAATTTAGATGAAATTTAATGGAGAACCCCACTACTGTTGTATCCTTAGATTTATACTATGTTCCGTAAGTCAACTAAAAACACCAGTTTATCTTGATTCAGGGTACACCATGGTTCCTGAATATTTTCATCAATTTCGGAACAGATTGATATTGAATCATATGACATTTAAAATTGGCACAAACTAACAAAAATAAAAATTTACCAAATGAATGATAACGTTGAATATGTCAACGAAATTAAACATTCTATTACATTTAATGCCAATAAAAATAACACAACCAACAATATGTCAAATATAAATAATGTTTTCATACTTACATCTAATTATTAGTAATACCACTATTGCGGTTTAGAAATATGACATTGACGTATATCGTTTGATTTTGTTATGATGATGTTTGAAAGTAGCGGTAGTGGGGGTAAAAATACCAGAGAAACCAGGATTATTTCGTGGTTGCCGTGGTCCGACTTTTTACCAACTTTTCAGCAACCGCGTTCCAAATAGAAACCGGTAAATAATTTCAACGGAACACAAAACCGTAAACTTGATCGAAACGGTTCCGTTACGGAACATACTATAGAATATAAAATAAGGTTATACATTTGTATGTGCAGTATAGTATGATTAGGGACTGAAAGTTGACGTTTACATTATTTAATAGATGTGGGTCTTTCTCAAAACATAACAAAGAATAGAGTTGTACGAAATATTCAGGTATGAAAAATACGGTACCTGAATAATAAAACAGTGGTGAATTTAAAATATTTTTCGGGTATTTTGATTATAACAAAATATTTTGATCTTTAAACTATTTAGTTTGGCTATTCTATGAAACAGGATTATTTTCAATTTCCTCTAACAGAAATTCCGACTCGAGGGTTGCTTACACCTGAAACAAACGAACCAGAATTTGGCGTATTACAATTTTTAATTACAGCCCTGTATCCTGTTTCTAAGGTCTTTTTAAATGCCTCCTAGTATTCCAGTGGTAGTGAGTGTATAGGTCTTGCCACGATATACCGTTTTTGACTTCGTTACACACAGTTGGTAAGTTGTCAAAATATTATAAGGGTAAGAAACTCAGGGTTGTACTTAAATAAAATTATACTGTTTATCCAATTTAGAAATTATTTAATTTAACATTAAAGTCAATAATAATACAGTTACATAAACAATTACCTTTATTTACAGAACGAACAAAACACATTTATACATGCAAAATATAAAATAATAATATTAATATACAAAATTAAATCTAATTAACAATTATATCAGAATCGCTTTCTGTATTAAAGTTTCTGTTTTTGCAATGGGCGCACTTTCGTTTGGATCAGATTTTTAAAATAATTTGCTTTGCATCTGACGACAAATGCACTCTTTTTTTATTTAAACACTCGTCTTCATCAAAATCAAGGTCAAATACTAATAGATTTTAATAATACTTTTTTAAAAATGTAGGTTCATATTAGAAGTTTTTTCGTCTAATATTCAATTTTTTAAAACATTAATAGTTCTAGTTCAGGATCAATTTATTTGAATTTTCGCTTCAGATCTAGTAAGCAGGGGGTTCCATTCCTCTTAAAGATATTTAAAATAATTTGCTTTGCATCTGACGACAAATGCACTCTTTTTTTATTTAAACACTCGTCCTCATCTTCACTAATATTATTTGTACTCCACGGTCTCCATATATTCATATTTATTGCTGTGTTTTGTTGTTGAAAACTAATAAGCAACTAGAATTAAATTTTACCATCTTTTATATGTATAATAATCTGGAAAACATTACTGTTAATATCTTACAAATACCCTTTCTTCTTCTCGTGAAATAGATAATTTAAATGTATCTTACAAATAGCAAAATTACGGTAATCCCACCCTTACCACTCAGATAACAAAGTTACCTGCTGGGACAGCGGTACACTGCAATTAGTGAGACAGGTCAAAAACGGTATAAATTGGCAAGTGCTATATAATAATAATAATATAACAATATCAATATTTGGCTCTAGTATTTGACTCCGTAATGAGTGGTTTTACAAGTCTTGGTAGGGGTGCTAGAACCTAGTAGGTAGGGGTGCTAGAACCTATTAGGCAGGGGTGTATTTAGTAGAATTCATTTTGTGAGGATTATATTGTCCATGTAATTAAAACACATTTTCTAATTTTCTAAACATTAAGTCTGGTATATTGTGCTGTATAATTGAACATGTATCTGACGTCAAAAAGCCAAGCATCTGTTTATGCAGTGTTAGTTAACAGTCATCAGTTATAAGTTTTGAAAACATTTCATTTCATAGTGAAAATGTGGAGACTGGTGTGAAAATAGTGTGCCCGAAATTGTAGGTTAGATAACCACGAGTTATATTTTTTTGTGAATCTAAATTAATTTTTTAATACGTCTCTGTGTTTGTACTTGCGTAAATTGGGGAATAATCCTATGGCAATGACCTGATGTAAACTCCACCCATAAGTCAGAATCTAATCTTCTCTAACGGCATAAGCGTCAGTTTCCTTTCAAATCAAATATAGGGAAAATATAATCGATTTATATTCCGAATTTTTTTATCACTTGTGGAAATAATCTGAACATGTCATAATATTTCAAGAGCGTACGGCCGTTCTGTGTATAAACTTGATTGATGAGGGACTCGTATATTTCAATTTTTGGTGAGAGTACTTGGTATTGTACTTTTTGATTAAAAAGAATATTATTTCTATAACGCAGATTGTACATTACGTCATAAAAAGTATAGTATATACTTCATATTTATCATACAATTCGAAAATTAATGACATAATGTTTATGTAAATTTAATACTTATTATTAAATTCAGAGGTTTCTGAATAATAAATAAGAATAATTTTCCATTATTATATTTCAAAATAGTTTATATGGAACTGTAAACCACTTAAACGGAATTAATAACATTTTAAAAATTGTAAATATATATTCAGGTTTCATACATTATAATAAAACATAATGGAAAAGTTATACAGAGAGTGTTAACCTAGAAACGGTCACGTTTCATGTTGAAATGTTTGTTTATTGGTCACCCGGGATAAATGTGAACCCAAACTAAAAACATTATAAAAAAGAAGAGATAATATTTTCATGCATTATGCATGTATTCACAAAGGATTTGCAATAAAATAAACTAAACCTCTTCTATACGCCAGAAATAAAGTGTGAAAATGTCGAAAATCATCGATATAGCCATGGAATTGAAATAGATAACTTCCAGTGAACAATTATCTATTAATTTAAATACATAATGTTTCACTTTAACAGATATTACAAATAATAATAATAAAATTAATTATACCTTGTTCTAGAGAATAGAGCATAGTTTTGAACTTTCTGATTAGCTGAAATTGGAGACAAGAGACAAGTTTACCCAATGTAACTTTGACAACTTAAAACTGGCGCCTACGTGAGCTCCATCTGCTGAATGGCTTAAATGGAACGGAGTATAACCTAGCTTGTCAGATAAATCGCAAATATTTGTTAATTTTTAGTTTCAATTCCATGGCTATCGCTATTTTTGGGGTGATTTTTTGTTTATTGATTCTGATATAGAATTTTATGCTCTACAACATTTATTTGCCAGTTTTTTACCCAAAATAATTAGGGATGCAGAAAATTACGAAAATATGATTTTAAATGTTCCGCAGTCAACACCCTGTATGCAATAATAAATACAACGAAATATAAAATACAGAAATATTTTGTGAAAAAGTCATGGACGTCACCGGAATTTGAACTCAAGATCTTTCTGTATCTTTTAGGAGGTTGAACTTTTCATGTCTTTTAATGCTAGTCTTAGACGAGTACATCCTCCTATTCAGAGTATTGAAAACTCAATTGACAGCGCAACACATTTGGTGGTTAAAGAACCACAGCATAGTCACTATCTATAAACTGTTTGTATACATTTTCTTTTATAATTCAACCATAAACATGTAAATAAAAGAAATAAAATTGCTGTGTGTGCCAATCTGACCATGAACGATTTAAATATTAAATACCAAAGAAAGATTTTTGAGAAAAGTTTATAGGAATTCTGGAAGGTCCTGGGTTCAAGTGCCGATGAAGTCTATGAATTTTTCCCAAAAATCTTTTATGGTAACCATCGTAATTAGTTTATTAGAGTGACTAAATTTTGAGTAAATACTGTCAGTCTGAGTCTATGTATGTATATGTTACATTGTTTCTAAATATATTATTTTTGTAACTGAATTTGAATTTGAGTAAAGCAGTAATAATATATTCTTCCGATATAAAATTTTAAGTAATAAAAAATTTAATCTTGTCCATTCCTCAATTTTTATAACCCAACGTATAACACGCACCCGAAAATTTGAACCGGTTTATTAATGTTAGACTTGTGCGTTATAACGCCGAAATATACGGTGTACCGTGTATAATTAATTATAAGAGAATATTATTAATTTAATACGAAATTAATAATAAAACATACTCTTAGCGTATAATAATATTTACTAAAAAACAATATAATCGCACAAATTATTTACATACATGAATAATGGTAACTCTTTTCACGTTAACATATTAAAACATTTGTATTATTAATTTGACACAAAACATTGACAGAATATGAATTCTAGTAACATTTTGAAATCAATCGAAAGGTGCAGGATAAAAAAAGAATAATCCATTTTGAGCTTGACAGGTAATTTTGCTAGAAATAAAATGTATAATACGATCAGAACTAATTTTTAATAGAATTATAGACAAATATTATATACAATCAGGGTTGGCAAAAATCATGCTTTTTTATTTTTAAAAACCTGTTGATGTTATTGCACTTTTTAATTGTTTTAAAAGCAATATAATTATTTTATTTCATAAACGAAAACGAAATATTTAATAAAACCCCGAAGAATACATTTGAATTTTTGCTTATACATAGTTCATAACGAGTCCACGCGCGCCTGTTTAAACTTTAAACTTAAACCCTGCCTAGGTAAAAAAAAATACAGGTGAAAACATGTCTTGCATGGCACTCTGTAAAACGATTAAAACGGATATTTTATTTTACGTACATATATTATATCAATAAATTTAGGCTCATTTCATGCAGTATTTAATTCTGAACATTTTTTGTATTTACACGTAAGTTCTAAAGTTAATAGGGCAGAATTTACAAATATATGAAAATTTTACTATTGTATTTCCTATAGTTCATAAAAAAGTAGACACCCGGTATATATGTAAATATTTTTATATTAAATTACCATAGTAGAATAATTTTTGTTAACTCTGTAGGTATCTAAAATAATATGAAAAACAATATGGTATTCTCTCATATTTTTTTTATTTATTTTTCTTAAAGAATAGTTATATCTAAGAGTACCTGTGAAAACCCGAGTTAAAAATTACCTACTTTTAATAAGCGAGATATTAATTTTTAAAATTTGATTTTATTGTGTCATGTGATAGTGACGTACTAGTTGTACAGTACGAGCTGCGTGCTATCAGTGGTTCATGCGGCCTCATATCACATTCGAACATGAGGTAGGGATTTCAACTGGTCTCCCATTGGCAGGTCATCTAGTACATCAGCAAAATTTAAATGCTTTATATCTTTTGTAACAATCAATTTATAATATGAGTTTTTGTTTTTTCCCTGTTGTTTACCTATCAACACTAATATTTTTAATAAATTTTTAATACTGGTAGTCCTCAGAGAATACCCTATTAATTTTTCTATAAAAAATGTATTATTTTATAAATGATTTTTTTTTTAAAGTCAGTTGATCATGATCGTGATTTAAATCAAATGATTTAAATCGTGATTTTAATCAAATGATTTAAATCAGGCCAACCCTGTATACAATATTTATGTAATTCGGAATTGGCGAAAGATATTGTACAATGAACAGATGTTATTAAAAAAATATGCAAATCTTTTATGATTATTTTTTTATGTTAGGGATGATGAGAAATAATTGGAGATGCAGTCTGGGTAAACAGGGATAGTTGATATATATACAGTTGGAAAAAGATCATTACATTATAATTTTTGATTTTGTAATGTAATGATCTTTTCTTCCAACTGTACATTAACTATCCCTTACATCATACTAACAGTCAATTAATACCAATAATATTATTTTTTATGTTTGTATGAAAAAAACAATCAAACTCCCAAGCCTGTTTAAAAAAACAGTTTTTTGTAGTATTTTTTTTTAACTTTTTCCCCGAACACAATCTTTTTAGCTGACTTGAAACTTTGTTTTTACTTTTCTGCGAAACTAGTCAATATAGACTTTTACTGTTTTCCCTTCAATTAAAATTAATTTTATATTACATTGAATTATTATTCAATAACGGTGTTTTGAAAAGTATAAGAATAAAGTAAGTAATGTATAATAGAAAAAAAATGAATTATTTTAATACATAATTTCATTTGAGGTTGTCGTTAGTACTTTGTGAAATTATTGGTTTAGTTTCACAATTTATTTAAGCGTAGAAATGGGAATATATCAATTTTTAACATCTATATAAAACGTAATACTACACCAAGTATTTTATTTTATTTGTTTATTCTAGAATTTAAATTTGAAATATAATAGCGATTCAAACGTTTTAAGTTACATAAAAGATTTAATTCTAAATCTTCTTACTTTTTCAATATCAGTTTAAATACTCTTAAATTGTAATCCTTTGAATAAACATACACCCACATTCATTCTCTCACTTCCTCAAGGATTCTTGATAAACATCGACATCGACCCACGCTTTTCTCTTTTATTTTCTTACGTACCTATCTTGCTACTCGGCCCTGCATCGAAATATCTCGGATCGGAAGGCGGCACTGCAAATTGCGGTGATTCATCTAAAGGAGCCAATCGAGCCCTGTACGTAAAATCGGGCTCCGGTTCTCGCTGAGCAGCTAAACGACGTTGCTGCTCTTGGAGATAGTTGGTGAATTGTTCCAAGGCGTATTCTTCTGCTGCTTGGTCTACAAGAAGTAAATATTGTCAAATACGAATGTAAGGTTATGTTCATACAAATTTCATATGGAGAAGAATTGTTATACGACGGTTCAATACCAGAAAAGTTATAGCTTGACTTCACTAATGAAGACGCAGGTCACGTTTCAGTGTGGAAGTCAACTAAAGCCAATTTATTATATCTTGAAATAGACTATACAAGAAAACTTTGTAGACAGTCAACAAAGTTTGTCTATTAGTATTATTGCCATAAACGAACCCCAAGGGCGGCTTGTCAGGACAGTAGTATCTCACTACGAAATTTAGAATATCCTTGTATATTTCAAAAATATGTTATCATATACATTTTATTTAAACGGGGTGTTTCATGTAACAGAAAAAGGCTTCAGAGATTGAATTTTAGATACCAAAACAAGAAAAATATCCCAATAAACATTAGACCCATAACGCTTCCTAGCAGAGATACCGAGGATTGCATAAAAAAAACAGGAAATAGTATTTTAGTTTTATTAATTTTTATATTGACTCATAAATACTTTATTATAAAAAGAATCGCAGAACAATTTTTTAGTTTAGTATTAATTAAAAATATAATGGCGAATGACTAAAATATTATATTTTTATCAAATACAGAAAGCTTTGAGCTTTGTAATACTATTTTTGAATTTTTTGAAGAAATATTATGATAATATTAAATAACAGTTGTATATTGTTATTCACGAAAGATGACTATTCAAGGTCGTTTTTTCGAAGAAAGAATCACTTTATAGCAGTAGCTTGGCAACATTTTGTATTAGAGAGAAAGATTGTTTGACCTATGTCTATTTAATGTATGTGGTGTGACAGATATACGTAAATAGTGTCACTGCTTTCTAACACACTATAAATAATAATGACATATGTCGTAGAATTGCAGATACCTTAATTATCTACTACACTGCCTTCTGTACTAATATTAACCCAATGGCGTTGATGTTTAAATCAAATTATTATTCCTTTGTTTATAAGTTAAGTCTATGTTTTTGTATTTTGCAAAAACATAAGTGAAGAACATAAATCTTTTAGAAAGGCATTATTTAGAAAGAATAGTTATTTATGATATAAGTGTTAAAGTGACATTTTATTTTGTGAGAAGGAAGTTTGGAACTCGACGCGAAGCGGAGTGCTACAAACCTTCGAACAAAATAAAATTACTTTTAACACGTATATCATACACTATTTTTTCTACAAACACTATTTTTTCATTTAAATTTGTATTTCTAATAATTTTTTGACGTTCACTTTTAACACTAGTGTGAAAAGTAACAATGATCTGTCACTTTTAACACTGGTGTCATAAAATGACATTTTTAACGCTAAAAACAAACATTAAAAAGCCCGCTTTTAATAGATTTGTAGAAAAACAATTTTCAAATGAATTACTCTTAGGTTTTCAGTTAAAATGTGTCCATAAATATTTCATGTTGCACGCCTTTGCATATGAAATGCAATGAAGTTATCTGCAAGTAATATTATATCAGACTCACAAATGACCTTGAATAGTCATCTTTTGTGAATAATAGTTTAATAATTATGAGATCTCGTTGCCGCATGTCTGGTCACGAATCTGGGGTTCGATCCCGACCAACGTCAAATATTTCGAATTTTATATGGCACAAAATTGACCCCTGTGGTGCACTCTCCACGTCAGAAATGAGTGCCCGTGAGTCTGGTGATCACCCGCACGGTACAAATTTTCATCATTATTATGAAATCTGTGTACAACGCAGATTGGCACATCCAGCAATGGGTAATATGCCGTGATGATGTATTTATTTATAATTTTCTGTTAATCTGTACGACGCTTCACTTAAGATAAATCCTCGGTATCTATTATGCCACATCCACTTAAGTGGATCGTTTACGCTTTTCCAAATAAACGGAAAGAGGCTCCATCCATCACTTACCCAGTCGCTTATCATCATTCACATTTTTAACAATTATGCAAAATCAGTTAGGAAGTTGTTACAAGTAACATAACTTGATATTATATGTGTAACTTTTTATTTTCTCAATATCATTTTCTTATATCTGTGGTAAAGCTCTAAAATTGATATTTTTTTAAATTTTAAAGTTAATTTTTTTAATAAAGAATAAATATTTTAAAATTTTAAAAAGTTACGTGTCTAATTTTATGTTTTCTAAGAGCGAGGGTTTAAATTTTATTACAAAGGAATGTCAAATACAGTCATTATTAGTAAAAACCTGAGACATGTTTTGTGTATTTTTAACGCCAAAGTATAAATAACAATTTATAGACATAATATCAAGTTTTTCTTTATAACATGATAAAAATAAGTTACAAATACGTAACAGATTTTGCATAATTAGCAAAAATTTACAGCCTCTTTTCGTTCATTTGGAAAAGCGCAGACCTAGGCGTAGACGAGCCCCTTAAAATTTAAACTTGGTCTTATTCAGTTGGTCAATTTAATTAAAAAAATATTCAATAGGAATTAATATCAATTTATTTGACTTACTGAATAAAACGAAGTTTACATCGCTGGGGCAACTTGGCATTAGGAAGCGTTATAAACAGCAATTTATATTGGGATTATTTTCTCGTGTTGGTGTTTAAAGTTCATACTCCGAAGCCTTATTGTACTGTTACATGAAACACTCTGTATAACATTTTCGAACGTTGGAGGACAAGTGGCCTTAATAAGTATAATTTAAAAAATAGCATAATTTCGGCCACTAAAGTACCCAATAGAATAATAATAGCAGTAGCATTATAGCAGGAATTCTGTAACTCAGTGGTTAATTTTTAACCAATCAAGTATGTTAACAACAAAAAAATGAATTTTTAATTGTCAAATCAATATCTATTGGATAAAAAATTTAACTAGTGGTTAAAAATTAACCAACGAGGTACAGAATAGGGCCTTTATCTGCTAAAAATCTCACATCAGCATACTTCAACTGAGCAGATATTTTTTTTTTCGAAGTGAATTATCAGACACACGGATTTAGCAAATAGAACTAAGTCGATCACGTGATCGTCGAATTAATTACATATATTTCAACTAAACTATTATTCACGAAAGATGACTATTCAAGGTCATCTGTGAGCCGTGTGATATAATATTGCTTACAGATAACTTCATTGCATTTAGTTTGCATAGGCGTGGAACATGAAATATTTATGGAAACATTTTTACTGAAAAAATAAAAGTAATTCATTTGAAAATTATTTTTCTTTCTAAATAATGCCTTTCTGAAAGATTTATGTTCTTCACTTATGTTTTTACAAAATACAAAAACATAGATTTAACTTATAAACCAAGGAATAATAATTTGATTTAAACGTCAACGCCACTGGGTGAATATTAGCACAGAGGGCAGTGCAGTAGATAATTAGGTATCTGTAATTCTACGACATATGTCATTATTATTTATAGTGTGTTAGAAAGTAACGCCACTATTTACGTATATCTGTCACACCACATAAATTAAATAGACATAGGTCAAATAATCCTTCTCTTTCTAATACAAAATGTTGCTAAGTTACTGCTATAAAATGCTGTGTATTCTTTCTTCGAACAAATGACCTTGAATAGTCATCTTTCGTGAATAATAGTGTATTGCCCATATTCATAAAACTATTGACTAACGCTTCGTTTGTAGATGAATCGTTTGCAAAACGATTCGTTAAGTTTTAACAATAAATTCATAAACGAAATTGTTTATTTTTAACGAACCGTTTCTTAACAACTGTGTTAAAAATAATTAGTTACATTTATAGTAACATTTGTAATTTGACAATTGAAATTACAACTTCAGTTTATTCATTTTGACACATTTAATTGACATATGTCACAATGAACGAGAAAAAGAGAAGTAAGAATTTTACAGAAGCTGAAATTTCGCCCTTTCTGGATGTATTTGAGAAATACATCCATATCATTGAAAACAAAAAAAACTGATGGGACGACTGTTAAAGAAAAAATGGGTGCATGGGAGAAAATAGCTACAGAATTAAATGCGATAAATGTGAATGGTACGCGAACTGTGCAACAACTAAAAACATTTTATGACAATTATAAAAGAAAAATTAGAAAAGACAATGCCAGCGATAGAGTAATATTAAAAATTATGCTTGATTTTGTAGGTGTAATTAATTAATACTTAATTTTAGGCACAAATGTATTTAACTGGGGGAGGGACATTCACGAAATTAATAGATCCAAATGCTGAGAGGCTCATTAATGCAATAAAGCCTCAATTCAAGCCCGATACTAATTTATTTGATAGTGCGTCTCATTATCATGATAGAGAAAATAAAATTTCTTCGATACCAGACAATTCTGAAACACCCCCGATAGTAGTAAGAAATATTTCTGATAACATTAACACATCTACATTTATTTTAACACCAGTGGACCAACAGAATAATGATTCAATACCTATCGAATCAGTACAAAATTATTGTTCATCAGCAAAAAATCAAAATTACAATAAAAATCGACAAACTAAAAAAGGGAATACAAGCAAAGAGGTACATAAAACTGAAACGCCCCCGATACTAGTAGAAAATATTTCTGATAACATTAACACATCTACATTTATTTTAACACCAGTGGACCAACAGAATAATGATTCAATACCTGTCGAACCAGTACAAAATTATTCTTCATCAGCAAAAAACCAAAATTATAATAAAAATCGACAGTCTAAAAAAGGAAATACAAGCAAAGAGGTATATAAAACTCTAACTGATTTGGGCAACATTAGGAAAGACAAGCAAAATTATGAAGTTGATTTTTTAAAAAATAAATTAGAATTGCAACGGATGGAGATGAAAAGAAAGGCAGAGGTGTATGAAGAAGAAAAAGAGTTATTTTTTTAGAACGCAAAAGGAAACTCAATGACATCAAAATTCAAGAATTATTAATAGAGAAACACACATTAGAAATAGAAAAACTTAAAAATAATAATTAATTAACAAATACTTCAATAATTAAAATGTGAATTTATAAATGAAGTTCTAAAGTTATGGGCATTATGGTCTCTAATTTCCACAACATCTATGTCAGGCACTACTTCTTCTCCATCCATTTCTTCCCCTAGTGGAATGTCATCTTTTAAATCTATGCATAAATTATGCAGAACTGCTGTTGCCATAATTGTGTGCAAAACTGTTTGTGATTTAATTCGCATCCCAACAGATAAGCAGGCAAAACGTCTTTTCCAAACACCGAAAGCACCTTCAACAGTATTTCGTGTCTGTATGTGAGCACTATATACCGTATTTCAGCTCGAGTCACAGGGTTTTGCAAAGGGGTTAACAAGTAAGTTTTTAAAGCGTATCCAGCATCACCCAAAAGAATTGTATTTGGATACATTCCCCTTTCAAAATTTAATCTGAGCGGCGAATCAAAAAAATTGTAGAGTCATGTACACTACCTGGCCATCGTGCTATAATATCCATAAATTTTAAATTAGCGTCACATACGCATTGGACATTGTACGAAAAATATCCCTTTCTATTTCGGTATAATTCCGCGTTGGGGCCGCCTGGGGATTCAATTCGAATGTGTGTGCAATCTATAGCGCCCAAAATATTAGGAAAACTGCGAATTTTGTAAAAATCTCTTTTTATGTTCCTTCTTCCATTTTCTTCTTGCGGAATTTTAATGTATCGGTTACTCATTTCGGCAATTGCACGAGTTGTATCGCGTACTATACGCGACACAGATGGTTGAGAAATATTTATATGGTCTGCCAACACTTGCTGAAATGAGCCGGTTGCATAAAATCGCAAAGTAATTAGCAACTGATTAATAACGGATACTGGATAATTTCTTTTTGTTGGTTTCTCGAGAACTGGAGCTAACATATCCCCTAAGACGAGTACAGAATTTTTCTCCAGACGATAGCGCAATTTAAATTCAACATCATCATACTTGTCGAACAAATATTCTCGTTGCCGAAAAAATCTTGCACGTGGCATTATTTGTAGTGCATATTCAATAAATTCTTCATCGGAATCGTCTGACGAACTTGTTGACATTTTCTAAATTTATTTTCAAAAATTATACTACAGTACTACTTGTAGGTATGCAATTTACGTACCTTGCCAATGAAACAAATATAAAATAAATAAGAATACTTTTTAAATGAAGCAAAAAATGAACTATTTTTAAATAAGGAAATTTATTTAATTCAAATATTGACATCTATCATTACTTCAAATGATTCGTTAAGTATTTAATTTGTCAAAATCGGGGCGTTAATTTAACAAACGTTAGTTAACATTTTGACGACGCGTTAACGTTAACGACTGTTTATGAATAAAGTATTTACAAGTTAACGAATCGTTTACCAGGTAACGAATCATTAAGTGATTAACGAAGTGTTATGAATACGGGCATATGTCTCTTCTCTCTAATATATAATTTAACAATATGTATGTCATCGATATCAGCAAAATTTTCCATATTTTATAGAAATTTATCTTAATGCAAGTTAAAAAATAAATGCTGACCTCTAAAGTACTGAACAAATAATGCAAAATTAAAAAAAATATCTCAAGAAGCACTTCTGAATAATTGTATATGGCTTATAATTCATGATAAAATTAAAAATGACACAACCTTAAAATTAGGTAAATGAAAATAATAACTATATTTCGAGAACTATGTTTTCATCTCCAATGTAAAATTTTACGTGAAACAGTATGTATTCAGAGGGTAAAGAGAAAATAGGATTAGATACTCAACATGTCAACCATGCCAGAGGTTTTATCTTCTTACAGAGTAGCTTATATTATATATACTTCTTAAGTAAACTTAATATCTTAAGGCTGTTAGGACATTTGCCATGGTGCATGGTTTAAAATGTTAACATATTGATTGAGTAATCAAATAATCATAATAAGGAATATTAACCGTTTAGTTCAAATGTTAAATAAAATGTATAATTAATCAGAGTTGATTATGCATTTTTATTGAATTTCCAAAGACTTTATCGAAATATTTAATTTTATATCAATACATATTTATGTATAATATATAAGCAACATATGCGACAATATTATAGGAAATATTTTAATATTTAGCAAAATATATAAAGACAAATTGAAGAAATGGATCGGAGAATAGTACTGGCTTGGAAAAAATATTGGTCATTACAAGAAATATTCAAAGGAAAATTCCCAATAACATTAAAAAAGAAAGTATACGATTCCTGGTGCTACCAACCCTAACATATGGGTGCCAGACTTGGAGTCCAATTAAACACTAGTTGGGAAAATAGCCATTCCACAAAGAAGACTGGAAAGAAGCATGTTAGGAATAAGTCAAAAGACAGATTGCGTAATCACAGAAGCAAGTAAAACAGTCAAACAATTACAATAGAAGTGGGCAGGCCATGTTGCAAGGAACAAAGATGAGAGATGGACATAAGGAGCCACAATATGGATCCCACTAGGCAACAAAAGAAGTAGGGGGAGACAATTAACACGTTGGCAGGACGAAATAAGAAAACTTGCAGGGACCACATGGACACGAAGTGCTCAAAATTGGGAGAGGCCTTCGCCCAAGAGGGTTGAGTAAATTCCGTATTTGTGTATGTATAATATTTGATTTATTATGTATTTTGGATTGTAAAGATATTTAAAATTACTTGAGGGATGTAATAGGAATTTGCTGAATAAAGACTATTATTAGTATCTAAAGTGCATGATATTAAATATGTATGATAAACATATATTATTTTTATTAAAGTATTATAAATATATAAAATATTTTAGAAGATGCTCTTGCATATAAAGATTTTATAATTTTTAACTTTTCTGTGAAATGCAGCCTCAACAGAGTTTTACTGCATAAGTCGCTACTGGATTATAGTTCATCCATATTTCATACTAACAATAATCGTTAAAGTTTTATTACGGAGATGTAATACTAGAAAACCACAAGTTTTAAAGAAATCTTTCAATATATAATAAATAAATACATAAAGTTCAGTAGTGTCATAACCGTTGACATTTATATAACATCCCATTATATACTTGGAAACCAGATTAAATATGAAATCTTTCCACGTATTAAAATTGAGTAGGAAATAAAGTGACATTGGTATTTATTTCAGTAAATAAGCACATGGGAATCAATACAATTATTTGTTATGTTAGTCAATAAATACGCCCTATGAAAACAAAGGTTTTACGGACTAAAATAAACTGTAAAGCTCTCAGACAAAGCTGTTATATAGGTATAATTTTAATCTCATGTTGAATGCTCTTACTCTATTAATGTATACAGGATTATCAAAGGCAAGGTAAAATCGTGCCTAGAATACATACGCACGTGAATTCAATGTTACGCTGTAAATAGCTACATTTACCTGTAGTTAGATCTTTAGAATTCTACGTAACAAACCAAGTTTGTTTAAATATACACCTAGGCGCAATATTTGCACTTTATGATCCATTTTAAAATTAAAGTACTTACGTTCAGTCACTCAGATGTTAGAGCCATTCTGACCATTAGTATGAAAGTTCCGGATAAAGCTATCTAGTGGATAAGTAAAAAATGCGTCTTTACACTTTCGGATAAGGTTATCCGGAACTTTTCTACCGGATAAATATGATACCCGACAGAAACGTATGAATTGATGTAATAAATTGGAAAAAATGTTAAATACATAATAGAAATTTTACAATTTTATGATAATTAATTTTTGATACAGTATATAAATATAGAATTAGACTTTAATGAATAGCATTTATTAAAAATGTCTAATTATTATTTATTTACATTTTTATTTTGTTCTTTTTTCTGCTTATTCATATAATTTCAATATTCCAGTTATTAAGACAGTGCCGCTTCGTACTTATTTTTTATTAAGATATATAATATACGAATATTTTAACTAAATACAAATAAAATATTCCACATCTAAAGATACTTGTTCCATTCCATCGTCCTTCACTATAGTTAGTCTATCCCTACCGTTACTTAATCCCACTGCTAGCGCAGTTAACTTTATCATTGTTGTAATCAAGTCTTATCATTGTTTACATCAAGTTTATTCTTGAATTAAGCTTGTTATCGATCCAAAAGGTGGGGAGTAACTGCCTCCTCTTGACATGCACCCCCCCCCCTCGTAAATATCATTAATTACTTATGTCACAGTGGTCAAAGTCAAAAAGATAAGATCATAACCACAAATGTCAAATCACAAATATAGCATTTTCTTTCTCTGCCTTATTCCGCATTCAGCAGGCATGTGGTCGCTGAACATGTTCACCATTTTTCTGCTGTATGCATTGAACGGTTACCGACCAGCTGACCGTAAATAAAGTAAGGTCAGATGGTCTTGGTCACTTGTTTACGCGCGCTAAAGCGAATGTTATTTTCTTAATATGGCTTACAAAATAGCTATTTGTGTATTAAGAGCGCAAAATAGGACATTGTCGATTGAGAGGTTGTTGCCGCGCGACGCAGGAGCGAGGCATTCTCTCGAAATCGACAATGTCCATTTGCGCTCGAAACACACACAAGATTTTTTCTACAGTCGCCACAATGGGGTCCTCCACCATAACAAAAATTTATTTTTTATTTATTTTTACTTATCGGTATATTCCATTCTTCTTGAGCTATTGCTTCAATCTAATGTAAGCATTTTATACTTTCGTTTTTGTAAATGAATGCCCCATTTTATTTTCACAGCAGTGCGGCATTTTGTTTGGTTATGTAAGTGAGTAATGTGTAACTACAGTGTCATTAATTCCTGACTAAACGTTTTCATTAAGAATGTAACCAAGTAACATTTCTCAACATTGTATAGTTAGAAATTTGAGGAGCGAACGTTTTTTCTACTTTGTCGCTCTAGAGCGGCAAAGTGACATTTTGCGTTGACAAAAGAGAGCGCAAATGGCTACTTTGTATATAAACTGTGACTGTAGAAAAAAGATATTTTTGATAATTTTATATATGCTACCTCTGCGCCAGAAGAACATAAAATTATTATTTTAACAGTATGTTAGAATTTCACCATTATTATTTAATATGCTATTGTGTTTTAAGGCTTAGTTTCTTCAGTACTATTTTACGTAATATTTTTAAAGCATGATTTAAATTATTATTTTCAGATCTTTTTGACTTTTGAGCAGCATGAATTAGATTGAATGTGGTGTTTAGAGAGCAGTTGACTAGCATTGTTTTTCTCTGTCAAGCGTTTATGGATTGGAGAAAAATACTTCAACTAAAAGATGCGTACAATTAATTTTTGTATAACAGGTATTTGAAAAATTTTTCCTCTCAAATAATTCAAAACGTTTGACAGAAAAAACAATGCTAATCAGATATTCGCTAATCACTCTTAATCAGTTGTTCCTGTTCATATTAAAGGTAAATATGTTTCATGATTAAAAAAAAGTACTTGTACTTTTTTTACAGACGCTACTCTTTGTAGGTACATCATAAAACTATTTTCATCTTTTCTTTACATTTCAAGCATGTCTGGAATTTTATAGCTCTTAACTATTTCTGCAACATTAAACTCAGCATATAAAACTTTTTCATGTAAAAGAGTAAATAATACTTTTTTGGTCGTTAGATTCTTTTAAGCAAAGCCGGCTCAAGTACCGAGGCAATTGCCTCGAGCCCCATACATAATATGCCAGAAACATTTTTTTGTAAGGAGTTATTATCTAACGAAAGCGGTTTATTGAAAACCGCAGATTTTTCTGCCGTCGGTCAAATAGTTTAGCTCGGGAAATATCCAGGGTATTTTTTTTGTCAAAAATTATTTCTTTCGGTATGTTTGTTTAATTTTTCTAAATTGTAATACTTCTATCATACTTCTTACTTCTTTGCAATATGTACATATTTTTAGAAGAAATATAGGTAGTCATATTTAATGTGACCAGCAGTTTTCCTTGATATTGGGCTCTGCATATGCAAATAGCTAGTGAAAATATCATTGCAATCTTTTGCATTTATATATTTAAGGAAGGTCTACCTACAGTCTGTCTATATGTACCTTAAATATGAGAAACAGCAGTATACAGTTAAAGCGGAAATCCGTTCATCCAGGCTTGACAGGATTAAGATCCCTTATTTTTCGCTCTGATTAAACTGTTTGTTAACTTAAAAGAAAAATACGTGACATTATTTGTCTTTTTACTAACAATTAAGTTAACGGACTGTTTAGCCATAGGGATGAAAATACCTGGTCTAGGTCTAGTCCAAATGATCGAAAGGCACACATTAAGCGTCAAGGAAAATTTTGACATTTTCATCACAGGATCATCACCAGATCCGTATTACACCTGCCAAATTACGCCTATATATCTATTGTCAATTTTTACTAATAAGATCCCTTAGCTGATTTTTTTCCAACAATATGAAACAGGCATTTGTGTCTGCACAGGCCTTGTGATAGAAATTTTCTACACTAGGCCAAAGCAGACATGTTTTGCAGATACAACGTAAGTTATCACAGGGCCGAAACAGACACGTTTAGCAGACACATTAATTGTTAGCAGACACGTCTGAACCTCAATTTTCTCGCATGCATTTTATTAGTGAAACTGTTAGAAACGAGCACACTTGTAAAGATGAGCAGCAAATCTAAAAGACTAGTAAAATTAAGTTTGGAAAAACAAATAACCCATTATGATAGTTTAAGCAACAGTGCCGACGATAAGTTGTTTCAGAAATCGATCTTTGAGAAAATGAAATATTTCATTTCTTTCTAGAACTATTGTATGATTCCGACGATACCAGAGATGCTTTGTTTATTGTACCATTTTTCAATTAAGTTTTGTAAATGTACGTTTGTTCAGTTTCTTTTGTCTATTTCGTTTACATTGAATGTATTATTTATTTTTTCAAATAAATGAGTTTTATAGAAACACTTTATGGTATATCCGAGGGTATATCTATTTTATTATGAATGGAATGTTTACCGTGTCTGCTTTGGCCCTGTCGTAGAACTCAAAAAAAGCATATCATTAGTGGGCCAAAGCGGACGAGCCAGAACAGACACTCTACCGTTGGAAATCCAGATTGAATATGTCTGTTTAGCACACTTCGACAAATACTGCAGCAGACACGGGAGTCTGCGTTGGTTCTGTTAAAATAAAACAACGAACAGACACCGGTGTCTGCCTTTTCGCTTAACGTGTTAAAATTATATCTATAAGAAAATCAAACTAAGCGACTTTTAAAAGTGGAGCTAGGATGTAAATTTTAACTGCAAGAGAATTTCGTGAAATGTACAGTGCCCTTTCTCCCCAAAAGCAATTAAATGAAATCTGTGTACTTCTGTATTCCGTATTTACATTTCTTATTTTTGTCAGTTATTTCTAATTTCAACGTCGTTCTACCAAATGCAATACATAATTTACGTAGATGTCAAAAAAGTTAAGAAAAAATATACATATATAAATAAATAAAACGGGCTAGCATGATTATGGGTAGTGATGCACGCGAGGCGAGACGAGACGAGAAATATAAAATATCGATCTCGTCTCGTTTTCGGATCTGTAATCTCGCTCTCGTTCTGGCACATTTTTTCTCTCGCACGAGAGTCTCGCTATAAAAATAAGCGATTGCGCACTACGTATTTACGTAATAATTTAACTACAAGAGACAAGTTCGCACCGTGTATCTGCAGTCGTATAAGTATAACTATAATAAAGAGATGAAACACTAAATACTGGTCACCAAATTATTTCAATACGAACATAATGTTTATTCATTTACGGTTATCAGAAAATGTCATAACTTTGTAAATAATTTAATTTACGTCTAATATATCCAATTTATCACCAAATTGGAATCTCCAATTTCAATACGCACATCTGCTAATACATTCTGTCATAAGACGAATTTAATATTGAAAAATCTTTTTTTAACTAAAAGTATCTACACCTTATCATTAAATATATGCCACTATTTAAGTAAGATTTAATCATTAAAAAAACGCTACACTGGTAACTCGCCGGCAATCAGTCACTCCGCTTCTCTCCCAGTTGACTCTCATCGACGCTTAATATAACATCCTTTACTTTTCAGAGGCGACAAAAATTTTATCGTAGTTTTAACTGGGGTGAATTAGGGGCTGAAATATTGGCGAAAACTAGTTCTATTGGATGCAAAACCGATTTCGTCTTTATTTTGCATTTCTTCGCTCTGGGACCGATACCAATCGAAATCGACTGTAGACAGACTCAAAAAATATAGTGAATTCGTATAATTTTTCACATTCACGAATTCTATGCACGAATTACTGTTGACTCCACTCCTTGTACGGTGCATTTTTCAATGAATTTTTAAATCAAAGCTATAAAGTTACAAGTACTTTTTATTGCGAGACTCTCGCGAGAATCTCGGGAGATTTCTCGCTTCTCGCAGTTGTTATATCGATCTCGCCTCGAATTTTAAACTGCAATCTCGCTCTCGTTCTCGTCTCGTATAATGCAGCGAGACCAGACGAGATACGAGAATTGTCTCGCCTCGTCGTGCATCTCTAATTATGGGTTCCAATGTCTTACTTAAATTTCGTTTGTTCATTATATCTTTGTACTATGATTGTAATTTAATTGTTACTAAAATTGTTTTTTAAATACGTATAGTATTAAGTAAGGTATTTCGTTTCACATAAGAAAACAGTAAAGCATCTAGTCGTTACCGGTAACAAATCATTCTGAGAACCGAGCGATGCCGAAGGTGATACATATGTATGTATGTTCCAAGCGCCCGCAAAATCCATTAGATTTAAAATAAGTTTAAAAAAGTATAAGGACTCGAGTTTTATGCGTTAGGTATTGTTTTTGTCAGGATTTTGAAAGAAAAAATTCTTAAAAAATAGCGACTAGACGATTGCAGAAAACAGTGGATAGCACTTGAGAGCCGACAGATTTCCATTCCATACATTAAATAAATAATTAAAATTCGTGAAACAAAACTTTATCAATACTAAATATTTGTATCTGTAAAAATGTATTTTATTTGAATATTTAAAATTAAAAAGTCGGAATTAAAAACATGGTTAAATATCACAGCACTCTGACCAATAAACGAACAGAATTTATTTCCCTATTTTAACCAACGCTAGTTTCTTACGTGAAGTGAACAATAATTTATGTTCTGCAACAACTATAAACAAATCGATTTCAATTTAGCGTGATATATTACATGAGTTTAAAGCAATAAATATTAAATAATTAATAACAATAATATATCATCACAGCTTATTATCTATTGTGGAACATGATAATCTACATTTATCCGTATATTTTTTTCACTGACGACGTATTTGTACAATAGAATATAGATCGGTCTTCAGCTCATGGGCACTCAAAACTATTGCGGAGAGTAGACCACATACGCCTCTTACGTGATTTTAACATTTAGTTAAAATTTTGGGAACAAGGCCTTAAAATTCCAGGTTGTATTTATTATAAAAAGATATATTAGTCCAGTAAACGGAGGCCGAAAAAGGGGAAATACCCTACAAAAGGTCGGGTAGTTCTGAATTTTTGATATGTTGTATAGGATGATTAGTTAGTGAAAAATCAAAATTTCCGCAAACCCCCTCCACAACTCCGTCCGCCATCTTGAGAAAACTACCAAAAATCAGCACTTTTTCAGTTTTTTGTCTATAACTTCTTTCTGGTGTATTTTAGCGTAAAAATAGCTATTTGCCAATTTGAAGAAGACAAAATTTACCGCAAATTTGTTATTCTGATTTTTTTGTACGATTAATAGCAACGGAGCTATGAAGCTCCCAAAAAGGCTAAAATTGCGTACTTAGTAAAATTTTGAGTTTGTTTCCAATTTACATCGCAATAACTCCGTAACACTTCATTTGTGCGTAAAAGTCCTCATAATCAACCTTGAAGAGAATTTAGCTACCTACAAAATCCATGTATCAAATTTTTTACGACCAATGCAACGGAATGTGGGTAAATTACAAAAAAGTTCATTATTTCTAAATATAAAAGTATTTTTTTTTCAAACGTCGTAGAAATGGCACTTTTTGTGACTTGATTCACAAGGTAGAAGTTTCATTTCTACGCCGCTGGAAATTTCTACGCCACTGGAAATTTCTACGCCGGCGGAGTAGAAATAAGCTAACGTCATAAAAGTGTAATAAGACGAGGGTAAGCGCAATAACAGATAAATAACTTTTTATAAACTCTTCTAAATTATAGTTTCGATAATCATATTTTAACTCTGTTTATCTGTTTAAGTTATACATGTCAAAATTCAGTTTAGAAATTCTTTTCGTATTATGATAGTCACGACATTTATTTGTTGATAATTAAGTCTGGAAATTATTATGTATACGTGCGTGACTTTGAATGCCCTATGCACCCCGTACCCCTAAGATAAACCTGTCCTGAAGATAGCGTTATGTTTTTAAAGATAGTTGAAATTAGAGACTCGTGGAGTTAACATGTAAGAGTCGAAATTAGTTTATCGCGTCGTGCAGGCGTATTTTGTTTTGGACATGTAGTGTTTTAGTAGCGACGCCTGCCCGCTGGGTTACAGAATGTAACAGTTTTGTTAGTTATGTTTAATTAGTTAATATTCTAATCATGTAAATAAAATTAGTTTAATTGTAAATAAAAAGTTATTAGTTTTTAAATAATAAGTAGTTGTTCATGTCCGTAGTGTTCATCAGTGTAAAGTTTAAAGTAAAGTGTAAGTTAAAGGAAGAAGGTTTTTAAATAAAACCGTAAAAGTCTAATTCACACTGTTCAAATTTATTGAATGAAATTACCGACCGGTTTCGATCATTTAATGACCATTATCATTAAATGACATTTTATTTAAAAACCTTCTTCCTTTAATTCATCCTTCACACTTGGGCGTCCACCATTTTTCATCATAAAGTGTAAGTGTCTGTGTGTTCTTCCTTATCACGAAGTCATGGACGCCAACCATTCGAGGCGTCCACCAGTCAGTAAAGTGTATCATCGTTGGAGCAAGTATTTGGAGTAAGAAGTAGAACTAGTAGCAGTCCTACTCCGCAGACCCCCTCGTGTTACAAAAGCAGTGATGATATATTTATTTATTTAATATTTATATTTTTCTCAACAATACAAAAAGTTTTTTTTTAACAAAGATATATTATTTACGAGAACATGTTTGTATTTCAACTTACATAATTTTATAAAGTCGAGGACAAAAAAACCGGACACCAAAACAAACCTTTTTCGACCTCTAATAAAGTAAATATGGGTTTATTTTTTTGTTGTGCAATGATCTATTGATATCTATAGTAAAATTTAAAAATTAAACAGTGTAGAAAACACAATATTTATTAAAATAAAATTTAAAATCCTAGAAATGAAAAAAAAATGTAATTATTTAATAGTTATTTGTATATCAAGGCCGCGAAATCACTCTTTAGCGTGCCGAGAGAAAAATTGTCGCCGAGGCCGCTCGCGGCCGAGGCAAGACAATCTCAAGGGCGCTAAAGGATTTCGCGGACAAGGTGTACACAATATTTTTTGTGAAACCGTAAAAAATATGTAATTACAAATTTTATTAATTTTAAACAGTTTCAATGTAAATAGAAAGTTAGCTTTCAAGATGGCTATGGGATTAACATTTGATAAACAAAACCATGCAATTCTCAAGTGTCAAAGTGGTTGTTTACCTAATTTCGCGGCCGCTACCATGACAACGGCCGCGAAATGAATTTCGCGGCCGTTACCATAACAACGGTCGCGAAATTAAATTTCGCGGCCTGTATTGCGGCTGCGAAATGCTTCTTTCGCGTCCGGTTGCACAAAAAATATTTAAAGCCATTTAATTACTTAACTATGAATATTAATGAATCTAATAATTTCTAAAATACGGCGTGGTAAACTTTCTAAATAATTGACGATCTCTTCTTGGCGAATGTTAACCCAGTCTTCCCGAAGAGTTATTCTTAACTGATCAATCGTTTCTGGAATTGGTTGGCGGCGCCGAACACGTATGCCTAACATATCCCAGATGTTTTCAATCGGATTTAAATCAGGGCTACGTGCTGGCCACCATAGTTGCCGAATGTTGACTTCATTTAAAATTTAAATATTGGACGACTATCTGTGCAACGTGCGGACGCGCATTGTCATTTCACCAACAAATGGAGCAAATGGTAACACATGATCCCCTAAACATTCGGTTATATACCGATCAGCCGTCAAAGCACCATTTTCCACCAGAACAAGCTCTGTATGTGCAGTGAAAGATCCCAACTAGTGATGGTAGGTGGAAAAATTCTCAACGGGAATATTTCCTTAAAAGGGAATTTATATGGGAATATTCCCTGTAACAGGGAAAAAAATCTGCGGTATGGAAACATTTCAAAAGTCAAGGAAAAACTGTTGTATGCAAATATTGCAATACAGAATATAGGTTGGTGAATGCCACAAAAATGTCAAAGCACATTAAAAAATCTGATGTGGCCAGCACATTACCTTCCGTCAGTTATATGAGGCATTTACGAAAATTCTACCGGTGAACTGTTACCGGTAAACAGATGTTTATCAGGTTATAACTACCGGAATCGATATTAATGATATATTAAGAACGCAAGTGGTAAACAGGGGTAGATCCATAACCTATAAAAAAATTGAAAATTTGAAACAGGTTAGAAATTTAATGTGTTAAACTGAGCAGAGTCCGACTTTGAAAACATTTCCAATTTTAACGCGCGTGCTTCGATTTCCGTCACTACCTTTTTTTGAGATTAGATTCTTCATGAATCCGGTAGATGAATCTGGTAGATATTGTATAATTTTCGAACACGGTAACTTTTTACCACTCATGTTTTCGAACACAGTCGGTAGATGCGGTATACATTTATATACAACTGTCGAAAGGTAATGTAAGTACAAGAAATTTATAATCTTTTGCAAGGAACTTTATGTATGGATTTTATAGAAAATACATACGCATTTACGAAAATTCTACCGGTTGATACCGCATCTACCGACTGTGTTCGAAAACACGAGTGGTAAAAAGTTACCGTGTTCGAAAATTGTTCAATATCTATCAAATCCATCAACTGGATTCATGAAGAATCTAATCTCAAAAAAAGGTAGCGATGCAAAGCAAAGCGTGCGCGGTAACAGTGGAAATGTGTTCAAAGTAGTACTCTGCTCATTTTGTTAACTACGTTAAATTTCTAACCTGTTTTAAATTTTCAAATTTTTTCGTAGGTTATGGATCTACCTTGTTTACCACTTGCGTTTTTATAATATCGATTCCGGCAGCTATAAACTGATAAAAGCTGTTTACCGGTAACAGTTCACCGGTAGAATTTTCGTAAATACCTCATATAACTGACGGAAGGTAATGTGCTGTTCACATCAGATTTTTAATCTTACTTTAGAGATCACTGCTTCATTCCATAACAAAAAATCTGATGTGGCCAGCACATTACCTTCCGTCAGTTCTATATATTTTGTACAAATTTCATACGGAAAGTTCCTTGCTAAATTAAATATTCTATTTCTTGTACATTAGCTTCCGGCAGTTGCATGTATTTTATGCAAATTTCATACAGAAAATTATTATTTTGTGACGTTTTCTATATACAGTGTAATGTATCTGCAGAAAAAAAAGATTTATTATTATTATTTCTTGTACATTACCTTAAAGCAGTTGTATGTATTTTATATAAATTCCATAGAGAAAGCAAAAGATCCTATATTTCCAGTAAAATTATAAAACAGACACACTATGTCAATTTCACTTGACACTGACATCTTTCAATCAGAATTTTCTTAATATAGTAGTTGTTTCCACAGGTATGGCTACTTTATGAAATTTAATTTCTTTATAATTTTTTAACTCAATATCCATTTAATATTAAGTATAAAATGCAGTCAAATCGTATAGAGAATAAAATATTCTTTAATATTTATAATAACATCAAATGTGAAAAAATTATATTTAACATAGTTTTTTCAAGAAAAACTGTTAAAATCTTCAAATGATGGTACTTCCGGTTGACCAATTGTAACCAAAATCTAATCAGCTCTTCCTATGGATGTAACGAAGAAGTATACGAAAAAATTATAATTTTTGTAACTGTAGTATTACACTGTAAAGTTTTGGGGTAGAAACAGGGAAGATGAATCTCCAATTGAGTTGTTGAATCTTCCTTAAAGTTGATTTAGGGTAGGAAGGTCGAAACATGGTAAGAAAAAGGTAGGAAATTTTGGTAGGGCAGATTCAATTCGCTTACAGGCATCTGTGTTGCACTGTAGGTATATTAGGTAGGTGCTACTACCTTTGTAACATGTTTAAACCTTTAGGGTTGATTTGAGCTGACTATTCTACGTTCAATTTGAGGTACAGTTCCTATCATAAAAAATATGGACTTGACATTAATTAGCACGTAACAATGTCATACATGTGAAAGGAATAATAGGAAAACGACGGCAGAAATAATATAAAATATTCAGTTTTACTGAAATTTGCAAACTTATTGAACTTACATTGTTAATACAAATTAAATGTGTTTATTAATCTTATTATATTTTTTATAATTCCGTGCATACATACATCGTTTTCTACTTTACTTACTAGAAAGTGATTTGTAACAAACTATTGAATATGCATAGCATATTACAAGATAGATAAATAAATGTGTGAAATGCAAAACATAACAGATTACAATTGATTTATAGCATTATTTACCCGTGTTCATAAAATTATATGAAAAACTAAAATATTCAATGAAACATAACTGACGATGTAGACTTATATAGTTGTTATATAAACAAATGCAAAACGATATTAGTTATTTGTAAGATTTCGGAAATGAAAAGTGATCGAATAAGCTTTCGCATTTCTTAGAAATTGTTTGTTAGTCCAGCTAGCAACGGAAGGCCCTACGGGTTTTTCCGAAGGCCAGCATAACGGTACCGCATTTCTAGGGACTGGAACACAGAGGGGTGAGAAATTTATGTGTCATTCTGTCGTTTGTTATTCTCTTGTCGACAGTCGCAAGGAGCATACTTAAAACTCAGGTAAAATACATTATGTTGTATTTTTAATTATAAAAACTAATATCCTTCTATTTTTTAGCTCCTTCTTTGTTTAGTGCGGTACAAAATAACATACATGTACATTTGTTATCACCGTATTTTCTACAAAAAAATGAAGATGTGCCGATTGTAAAGAAACGCGCATCTTGACAACCATGTTCGACGTATAAAAATTAGAACTTTAAAGGTAATTTTCTTTATTTTGTTTCATTTTCTTTTTATTTACATACTTTCAAAGATAATATAACTATATTTCGCGGTACATACCTATACCAAATGTTAATTTTATTTTTGTTGAATTATCATTTAATATGATTATTTTCCTGTTAATAAAATAATATTAATATTTAATTACAAGAAAATAAACATTGAAAAACTAGCAAATATTTTGAATGAAACGTTCTTTTGTTCGCAAATAGTTATTAGACACAACAATATTAATTTAGTTTTATTTGCTACAAGAGGATCCAAAGAAAGTGAAGATATTCCTCGAGGACCTGCAAGAATTGCAGTTATAGCCAGTGAACGTGACCTTTTTTGAATACATAATTTATTTATAAATAAAATAAATATATCATCAAGGTATATTACCTATTGCTGGATGTGCTAATCTGCTTTGTTCACAGATATCGTTAATGATACTGACATATTCGTATCGTGTAGGCATTTACCAGGAGTCACCTCAAAGATAAAACATGTAACTTACAATATATCTTATTTTATTTATGTATATTTTGTTTAAGCAAATAAAACTTTTATTATATATAATGTATTATTTTTCCTGAATCCCAATAATAAATAATATACTTTTCAAGGCATTTGCAATGACCTCATGTAGGGGTTCATATAAATTACTATAAAGTATTTTTAACAACCTTACAGGCATTTACTGGTAACTTGTGATACGGAAATTTCAAATCACTTTAAAGTATTTCTATAAACCACTGCGGGCATTTGCATCCCACTATATGAAGGGTCGTATGGTGTCTACCTGGGCCTACGGTAGGTTTTACTACCCTAAACAGAGATTGGTGCATCGACCTTTTAAAAAGGAAGGATTGTTCTACCTTGGGGTTGCATATAGTTTCAACCCATAAAGGTAGTTGCAGCTACGTTAAAACTTTACAGTGTAGAGTTATCGCAGACGAAAATTTTGTTACACACACACATCCACACACACACACATCCACACACACACACATCTACACACACACACACACACACACACACACACACACACACACACACACATACACACACACACACACACACACACACACACACACACACACACACACACACACACACACACACACACACACACACACATACATACAGACATCATCGTAAAAATAGTAAATTCGTATTCTAGGGACTCTAAAACGTGCTTATTGAGTAAAAACTCATCATCGAATTTTTTGACCAAAGACAATACCTTTCTTACCTAAAGGTGACGGAAGGTAAAAATCATAAATAAACCCCCTATTTATTACATTACAAGTCAGTATAATGATTTTTTTGTGCCCGGATTTTTTTGGCCACGCGTGTATTTAAATTATATCTGTTCTTTTCGTATCCTTTAAAAAACATGCTCTGTGAAGCTTTTAAAATAAAATTTGTCCCACAAAATAATATTATTTCGTTCTCCATCTCATAAACTGTATTTCTCATAGCTTTGCTTGCCTTAGATATTCCTATATTTTGTGTAGGTACTATAAAATCTTGCAATCCAGCTGTAACGAGTTTTATCCTTTTTGTTCATGTTTACTGAACTACATACATAAATAACTTATTCCTCATGTTATCGAAGTAAACCAACATTTTAGAATGAAAAATTGTAGATGTATGCATACGATCGGAGCGACTGAAGTTATTTTTCGTAAAAATGTTTGTGTTGATTTAATATCTGAAAAAAGTTTGTTAGTTCTGAAGGAGATAAAAATGGGAAAATATCAAGTTTTCACGGTCATAACTCAAATATTAAAGATAAATGATGTTAGGAGCTTACATAAGAATTTTATGCATGTGTACTACATTTCTGATAAAATATTAAAAATACATAACAAGGTCATGATTCATGAATATATCCGACCAAGTTTTTCTCTTTTTGAGAGTTTAAAAGATTTTATCTTGGTAATCCTATATTAATTAATTTTCTGATTTTTTAAGGGATTAAATTTAATGAATGTCTTTTTTCAGCTTAAATTCCAAACAGTACATTTTTATCAAAAATCTCTCCCAGTTTTTGGTTTATAATTTGCTTGTTTTAGGCCCGGTTTCATAAAACAAATTAACGTATTTGTGACAAGGCGAGAGTAAGAGCAATAATAGATAAATACTTTTTATAAACTTTTCTAAATTCTAGTTTCAATATTCATATTTGAACTCTGTTTATCTATTTAAGTCAAAATTCAGTTTATAAATTCTTATCGTATTATGATAGTCACGACATTTATTTGTTTGTTGATCATTAGGTTTAGAAATTATTATGTATACGTGCGTGACTTTGAATGCCCTAGCGTATGAACCCTATACCCCTAAGATAATCCTCTCCTGAAAATAGCGTTTTGCTTCAGATAGTCCAGTTTAGTTACTCGTGAAGTAAACATGTAAGAGTCTAGATGAGTTCATCGCGTCGGGAAGACGTTAGTTGACGAAATGTAGTGTTTTAGTTTTGGGGCGCGTTGCAGAACGCCCGCCCGCAAGGTTGCAGAATATAACATGTCAGGCTATGTTGAATTAATAATAATGTAATCATTTAGTTAAAAGTTTAGTTATTAAAACCCAAGTAGTGTCCATGTCCGTAAATCCGTAGTGTGCATCAAGTGTCAAGTGAAGCGTATGTGTGTTCTTCCTTTTCACGAAGTCTTTTCTCACGAGTCCTTCTCTCGAAGTCTTTCTCACCAGTCAGTCAGTGTGTCATCGTTGCAGTCATCAGTATTAGAAACAGTCAGTAGCTCCGCACCCCCCTCGTGTTATTATTATTAAATACTTAGGAACTAACCAAACTGGTGACATTTCAGTTTCACAAAACTTTTTTAACTATAAAAATATAAGACGAGGAATCTATGATTTGATTTTACTCAGCAACTGACCTATCTCTTAAATTTACTAAAGTCTTTCCTTTATAGGTATAAAATAGGCGATAAAGAAAGTGGACAGCTACAGGCCAATATCAATCATTCCTATGTTTGCACAGATTTTTGAAAATATTATTAAAGTAAAATTTCTTTTTTTTTTGAGGATAACAATTTGTTCAATGACAGTTAGTTCGGTTTTTGTAAAAATCGTTGCACTACTCAAGCTGTTTCATCTACCGTACAGCACATTATACAAATCTGTGAAAAGGGTTCTCACTCTGTAATTACACTGTGTGACTTGTCGAAAGCTTTAAAAAAATTTTCTTCATATCTTTCCAATAGATTCCAAAGTGTCTATGCTGGGTAAAACAGTTCTGAATTTTTACCCGTACTATATGAAGTTCCGCAAGGATCCCTTCTAGGTCATATTTTATTTTTGATCTATATAAACGATTATATGCTACCTATAAAACCTATACCTATAAAAACGGTGCAATTTGTAGATGATACTACCTTAATATACGCCCACAATGTCTCAATGTTGGTGGAATTAATTAAATATGATCTCCAGAAGGCGGAATAGTGGTTTACAGCTAATAAATTAAAGTTAAATCCAGATAACACTCAAGAAATTATGTCTTCAAGCCGCAGTACTTCGAAAGTAAATTCAGTAGTAATTGTTTTTGGTATACTTGTTGATAATGGTCTGAACTGGGATAATCATGTTGAAAATCTTGCTAGTAAACTACCTTCCATTAATTTTTTGATACGCAAATTACAGCCATGATTGAATTTAGATTCTTTAACAATGGGGTCATACCAAAAAGAAAAAATGTTGATTTTTCTTTCATAAATGAAAAATTTACCTAATATTATGCATATATACATCAAAAATATTTAATATTATTATACTTTTCATTCATGATTTTCTTTATAAAGATTCTGCGTTTGGTTTTGTGACGTCACAGTTTTGTACACAAATACACGATAATGAGGCACACCTATACTCGTGCCTTTACTGTACATGAACAGATCTGTCACTTTTTTCTAACATAACATAACCTTTAACCAATATTTTGAAAGCAACGTCAACATCCTTGCAACTAGTTGTTTTTTTAAAAAAGTAAGTACAAATAACGAAATATGCTAAATAAAAATTATAAATAAATACAATTTGTGTTTCATTTAGATATTACAATGGTTGTACAATATTGTTCTGTGCCATCCTGCAGGAACAACTTGTTGAGAAGTAAAAACAAAATTTTTATTTGTATTCCTATGCATCAAGATGTAAGGGAAAGATGGTATAAGGCAATAAATACTCCAAAAATTTTGAAGACTACGTTTTGTTTCAAGCGTAGTTTCAAAATACAATGACATAAACGTCAAATGTAGTTCCATTTTTGCTCGGTAGATGTCACTACGGCCGCAAAACTGTGACGTCATTTGAAATTTTATGTAAACTTTAAAAAATTATTACTGTAAAATTAGAAACTTATGTGGGATAAAATATATATTTTCGCAAGTAGTTGTAAATGTACTTTCAGTATGACCTCATTATATATTTTGGAATTTTTCCACTCGTTTATTAATTACGGCGTCATTTTATGGGGTAACTCCAGAAATTCAATCAGATTTTTTAAACTTCAGAAGCAAGCAATTAGAATTATGCTGAAAACTGATTTCCGAGAACATTGTAAACCCTTGTTTATTAGTTTGGGCATTCTTCCGCTTCCACGCCTTTATATTCTCAATTCTTTAATTGAAATTCATAAAAATAAAAACACTTTCACGGTTGCATCGGATATTCATAATTACTCGACAAGGACAGCAACTCTTATGAGAAATGCTCGTTTCAAGCTTAATAAATCTAAAAATAATTCTCTTGACTTAAATTTATATAATATTTTACCAGCTTCAATTAAAAACTTAAACAATTTAGTATTTAAAAAGAAAATTAAAACCTACCTACTAAAATATTGTTTTTATTCGGTTCACGAATTTCACAACCATAAATCATTGGTATGGGTACGTACACAAATTTTTATTTAATTATAAATAAATTATTTATGTATTTTAGTATTTAAGAACGTGCTATAAAATAACGTAAATTGTAAAATTAGTTAAATAAATGAATGTGAATAATTTAATTGAGGATTTCGTTGTCATAAAAGCTTTTTAAATTAAAATGAGCAAGTAAATTACAATTGTGAAATAAGTACCGAAGTGTTCTATTTAAAAAGTAATTATAATATGTACTTATCTAAAGCCGGGTTCAGACGACTGGTGTACTATGTATAAATGGCACAAGTCAAAGGGATCACAATTATTGGTACACTTATCAAGTATTAACTTTGTGGGTGCGCTCACACCCTCACGCGAGTTGTACGTATGTATATTGTGCCTTGCTTATTTGCTTCGCTACTATTGATTCTGTATCAATAAGCGGATGGGAAAGGTTGTGTGTTTCGAAAATATTTTTCTATTTAATGATTGTTTAAATGATTAAAAATTAAAATTAAGTGGTTTTTATTATTTTTTTCTTTCTTAGTATTAAACAATACCTATTCACTCAGTCAGTTTACAAAGGCTGCGCAATCGTTGACTTTTTCGGGACGATCCCTATCCAATTTTGCTGGTGTATTTTTTAAAAAATTGTACAGCAGGTACATTTGTCATTCGTCAAGTACACCAGTTGTCTGAGCCCGGCTTAAATCAAGAATTATTTTACGTAAAATATATTGATTTTTTAATAGCCAGACTTTATCATAATGAAATAGAAGTACTTATATAATATGTCACTGTCCTCAATATAATACTTCAACATCGCCTTTTGTCTGATACAATAACGAATAATGAATCTGAGAATAAATCACAGGGAAAATTACCAAAAGTACTCGGAGAGAATTAATAATTTTAAAAATTATAATGAACATGCGTTTAAAAACAGATTTCGGTTATACAATAAACCTAACACATCTTAAATTAATGTATCTCTCCAACTCTATATTAACGATGAATTAGTTTTATGCTACTTGTTACTTTTTCCTTTTTTGCATTTTTATTAACCACTTTTATTTTTTATTATATATAGATTTTCCTCCATCATTTTTGATAACAAATATTTTATATTTTTTGCGTCACCTTTTTCTTCTTGTCATGTTTTATCCATTTTCTAAATAAATGCAACCGTTATAAACATCAAACGTCTGCTAACAAATTTAAATAAAATAATAAAAAAGAGAGATGTTCGCAACTAATACAGAAACCAGTACCTATCAAATAAACTAAAAAGCCAACAAATAATACATTAGAGACTAAATTAATTCTAAAATTTGCTTTAAGAAACCACGGCCTAGAGATTGTTTTTTTTTTAATAATAGTAATTTATGTACCTAATTAAAAAAATGTAGCACGGGGGAATGATTAAAGCGTTTTATTTTATTTTGGTTCTCGAAATTCAAGGATTCAATAGCTATATTTGTATATTCGTTATCGTTGTACTGGCATTGTGAATTTTAAGGATGCTGTGGTTTCTATGTTGTTTGTTATAAACAATTTTAATTTAGTGTCAAATGAAAATGGCAGATATCGATTATTAAAAAGAAATATCGGTTGAATTTGAGGCTGCACAGGATAAGTTAGTTCTACTCAGTTTTACAAAAGTCAAGACTTTTATGAGAATGAATAAGAAAGTTTTGCGAGTGGTGGTGTTAAAAAAATGTGATCTATCGAATTTTTTGTGTTGTCTGACATTTATCTACAAACCACAATTTTGATATTGTAACCTGAGAGCCCGGCTTTATACTGAACAAGCGTCTAAGTATAACGATGACGCAATCGCGCTAGCAGCCGGGTTACGTAAACAAACAAGCCGCGACCTGTTTAATTACTTCCGGCCGCCTGAAACTTTTGTGTTCATTGTTATTATGCGGTCGAACATTCTAGAGCTTTTCTAGAAGGTAATGGCAGCTGCATAAATGGGACGCAGCTATGCTCGGGAGTTAGTTATTTCAGTTGAGTCATTTACATTAGTGCAGTTGGTTAGTTAGTTAGTTGGTTAGTTAGTTAGTTAGTTAGTTAGTTAATAGTTACATTCAGAGACATATAGAGTGTTAGTGAGTTTGAGAAGCACAATAGTATCGTAGTGAGCGTATGCAGTAAAGTGTCGAGTGGAGTAAGTACTCTGGTAGTTACTGGTATGCTAAGATAGCTGTGGATGAAAAAAAAAGCTATAGTGTACGAGGACAGTAAAGGCGAGTTTGGAAGTTACTGGTATATTGGGATAGCTGTGGATGTGAATACTCGGTAGTGTTGACGAGTATTAGAAAGCTATAGTGTACGAGGACAGTAACGGCGAGTCTGGAAGTTACCAGTATATTAGAATAGCTGTGGGAGTGAATACTCGGTAGTGTTGACGAGTATTGTGAAGCTAGGTATACAAGGACAGTAACAGCGAGTTGGAGTATACTCGGCATTGGTTTTGAAGAATTATGGCATACGGATATTTGGCGATACTGAAGCTGTGAAAGTTAGACAGTTAGTTACATAGTTAGTTAGTTAGATACATAAATAGACACACAGTGAGGTGAAAGGTGTGACTTCTGTCCGAGCTGTTGAATATACAGACGCTGTTGAGTCAGTTGAGTATATAGACGCTGTGGAGGTCGGTAGGCAGACAGTTGAACAATAATATAAGTATATAGTGACATAAATATAATGATATAAATATAGCGTAAACAGTCTACAAGGGTCTGCAACTTACCGGCAGTCTAAGATTGGAACGCGTAGTGAAATAAATAATTAGTAATATCGTGGAAATAAATAGTAGTGTTAATTAGTTAAATAAATAAATAGTGTTATCTAGTTATTTATAGTTCTAGTCTTAATTAGTTTCATAATTGTTTAATATTAGTAATAGTCATTTTCATTATAGTTTAATAAACATTTTAGTTAATAATAATTGTCTAATATTTACACTTCACCCAAATAAATAAAAACGTTACAATATGTTTGATTAGCTGTTGCCTGACTATTTTATAGGCCGTCGGGCAATAAAAGCCAAATTGCGCCCGTTTTTGAGGGCAAATAAACAAGTTTATAATTCCAAAATAAAATCCCAATAAAACTTGGTTTGCGTAATTTCTCTTATACATATCTTATCATAATGTATAATCCTAGGAATCCGGTCAAATCACCGCGGAAAATTCATCGCACACAATTCACCGCGGAAAGTTCATCATACACAATTCACCGCGGAAAGTTCAACAGAACTAATTTTTGCCCAACCTTAAATTCCAGCCCCTCTTTCATCGCCGTTAAAACCACGGTTAATGTAGTTCTTGCCGTCCCTTAAATGTTAGGTTAGGTTTGACTGGGTTATTTTAGGTTAGGTGTTCACCGCACACAATAAATATAAGGAAATGTCTGAATGGTGTTAAGGACTGTTTATATTACATTAATAAAGAGTAATTATGGTTATGTTTGACTTTCCGCGGTGAATTGTATACAGTGAACTTTCCGCGGTGAATTGTGTACGATGAATTTTCCTCGCGGTGAATTGTGTGCGGTGAATTTTCCGCGGTGAATTGACCTATAGTTCATTTTTTTAAGAATGCAGTAAAGGGAAGATAGGGCTTATTTGACCTTGTTCTCTGATTGGCTTAAATCGAGGAGAAGTTTACACCGACAATATTTATTTCTCCATCTCAATCTTTTCTCTACTCATCTCTCTCTTTTCACATACATTTGTAGTCATTGGCGTAGAATTTGTCGATATTTAATTAAATGAATATAATACTACGAATAATTTCTAAATATATAATATAATGTAATATAATATATTATAATATAATATAATAAAATATAATATAATAGAACGTTAAATTATAATACGGCTAATATTATTGTTTGTACGCCAATGCATGTTGAGCTGTCAGTTGTCAATGGCTGCCGTGTATATTCTCAATTGTCAACTGATCTGTTTATTTTATATCATTTTGATTATTTGCGTTTTTCTCCATGTGTTTGCATTTTATTTTTATAGTTGCCATTTAGTGTATTTAATCTGTATTTTTCAATACGAACAATAGTAGGCATTCGTTCTTTCTGGTTTTGTTGTTTTATTTAATTGAAGAAAGTGTGCACTGTCGTGTAATTTTTATTTTTATACGACCATGGCTGATAATGAGGTGCCCAGTACTTCCAAAGGTATAAAGAAAATTCCGAAGGAAAAACTTTTAAAAAGTGGACATTAGGTAATGGTCTACAACAGTTATTTGGTCCATAAAAGTAAGGGTGCAACAAAAACTAAAGTTGTGGCACTCACTGCAGCAGCTGTTGGAATCTCTGAAAGATCTATGCACAAAATTGTTGCGAAAACGGATAAAACAGGACAACTTTCATCACCAAAGAAGAAAAGAATCCGCGAAGATTTGTATTCAAAATTATCGGAAGATTATTATGGAGATTGTGCCACAAGGATGATTTGACAAATTGTTAAAAACTGTTGACAAACAATTTACTGTGTTGTTTTAAGCTTCGCTTCTTTACATTCTCTACTGCTATCACGATAATTGTAAATTATTTAAATTAACTGATTTGCAAACTTTTGTTAATTTCTTGATATTTCAAATAAATCCATTTTAATTGTATAAGATAATTCTTTTATTATTATTTCCATCTTTGTACAATTATTCTCTTCCCCTCATGATGTAAAATTTGCAAATTAAAGTTTAAACTATACTTTTTGTTCTTCAAAAATGCTAGATTTATTATATTGATGAAATTTTCCTAGTTTCATTCTTGTAATCAAAATCGTTTGTTGTAATCAACAATTTTACAACAGATTTCAGAATTGTATATGCCTTTGATTCTTTGCAAAATGATAATAGGGATTTAAATATTGGATTCAATTCATTCTTGTAATCAATATTCTGGAGATATAATCAATTCATTGTTGTAATCAACATTTTCATAGTTATTAAATAAATAAATTCTCCTGAACATAACTTATATGTTCAAGAGGACTTATTAAGGCTACATAATTATTGTTGTATGAATGATCTCGAATTAAATTTAGATAAATGCTACATAGTAAGCTATACCAGAAATAGAAATGTAATTAGGTACATATCCCTACAACAAAAATGGAATAAACATTACGCGAAAAACATCCATCCGTGATCTTGGAATTATTTTTGATTGCAAACTTCTTTTCAATGAGCATGTTGATTTTATAGTTAAAAAGGGATATAAAACCCTAGGCTTCATATATAGAATGTTATTATAAGAAGGAAACATTAATCTTGTTATATAATGCATTTGTACGTCCAACCATGGAATACGCATCACAAATATGGAATCCAATGTATAATAAAAATATTGTTCTTATTGAAGCAGTGCAAAGAAAATTTGTTTCTCTATTGAAATATAAGTTCCATATGAACAATATATCTTACGAAAATGTCTCTAGGGATTTAAAATTATTATCACTTGAGCGAAGAAGAACTAATACTGATGTGATACTTTTATTTAAAATATTCAACAATTTAATTGACAATCATAATATTATTGACAAATTCCATCTTTGCGTATCACTTGTAAACACAAGAAATAATAACCTATTTTATATCCCAAGAGTCAATTCTAATAATTATAAAAACTCACCTGTTAACATAATAACATGATCACGTCACGTTAATTTGTAAGTTTTATAGTAATTTTGTCTTTACGAATAGCATTTTATAAAAATTTACTGTTATTTACTTTACTGTCTTGAAACGGCGCCCCTCAAAATCAGGCGCCTTTGTGCGGGGCACAACCTGCCCACCCGCACGGCGCGGCCCTGCATATTTAACTGACAGTAAAATTTACTTACGGAGTAGTTAAATGAATATCTTCTTTATGAAACTGGAAATTAATTTTATGTACTAACAACACGAAAACAAATTTTTATGTAAATCAAAAATGATGAAATACTGAAATAGAATAAATGATATGTAAAACTGATTGTTAATTAATGGTTTCAGAGAATTGTAAATCGAGTCATGAATTCGCAAATACGAAGTCAGTTTATAAAGTTTGTTTTGACACATAAATTTAATAATGCCATGAAAATTTAATTACAAGATGCAACGTCAATTTATATATAAAATTTGCATGCACTTTGTTCAAAAATAAAAGCCTAGTGTTGAATAGCGCAAATTTAATTTACTGGTAAAATGTTTTTCATGTGAATTGAATACGTTACATATATAAATCAATATCAGCACATTCATCAACTAGTTTTAATGAATCAAAATATTCTACATTATCTTGATAAAATTACTAACGAAACAGTGAACAGTGAAAAAAAATCTGTATAAATCTGAAAAGAACATATGTAATAAATTCTGCACATATATTCCCAAAAGATTTTATCAGAACTCAGAACATAAAAGATATGTTATAAAATGTAAGAAAAACTAGAGAGTAGTCCATGACAAATCAAAATGGAATGTAAACTCGTAACTCTTGCGATCGTCAACTGAGCGAGACGATGAAAAGAGGAATGCAATATGTTGGCGTACGGGAAAAACAATGGTACTGGGCTCACATCTTTTTTAAAGAATGTTATATAATAATAAATAAGAATGGAACAAACACTACTACTTAAGTCATTTAAAGACGGAAACTTATTCCTATCTTGACCAGCTACTCACATATGTAAAGAAGATAACATAATACTAAAAAAATAAGTATGTAAATAAATTCTTTCTTAGATTCTATACAAAGTAAATAAGATATATTCCATATTCAACAATTTTATTTATAAGGCTGGGATTAAGCGACGGTTGGTCTAAAGTCGACGTTTCGCTACTTATTGTTGAATAGGGTATGTGACCAAATTTTTATTTTTACATAATATGATACTAGACAAAAAAATAAAATACCCGTATTTTTTTACATCGATTAATTATTCGTACTTTATGAGAAAATAATTATTAAAAATTTGGGGAAGGGATTTGTGACGTATCAATGGTAGAAGCTTGAAAAAAGACGGTTAGACTGGGAGGGAAATAGATAGTTATAGCCAGATGTGATCACGCCCCACCCTGCCATATCTACCACAACATAAACACGGCGCTGATAGGCTGACATAACTGTCTCTTTCCTTCCCGCAGTCTATCTGTCTTTGTCCATGATTCTAACATACTTACGGCATATATCCCGTCTCCAAAACATTAAATTGTTAATAACAAGATTATTACAAATTAATGTTTCGTTTTTATTATTATAATAAAAAGCTATAGTGGTTTGTTTTTATATTTTATGACATATATATTGAAATTCGAATATGGTCACATACCCCATTAGTTAATGGTACAATTTAAAATCTGTATTCATTTTTTCATTTAATGTATAACAAAAACGATATGTTTGAATAAATTTAAATGTGCCATTATTTGTAACAATTAACAATTTAGAATATTTATGCCCGGTTGCACAAACGTTCATCAACGCATTGTTCGATTAACGGTTCATCAAATCGAACAAATTCGAATCAGTTTCCTTGTTCTTATGACATTTAAATCATTGCTGTCAAAAAATCGCGTTGAATTTATTCGTTTTGATGAACCGCTAACCGAACAACGCGTTGATTAACGTTTCTGCAACCGGGCATTAGTCTTTCGCCCTGAAGAAGTTAAGTTTGTACTATATACAGCGAAACGTCGGGGTTTAGACTTTTTAAATAATATATTGACTGCATTCCTGTTTACTCGTATTTTATTCTCAAATTTTATTTGTATTTGTAGGTATACAACTGTCAGTCTATTTGTTTCTTTTTTTATTGCGAACCATTCGGAAAAAAGAAGTAATTTTTGAAAGGCCTTCTACCGGGGATGAAGTTTAAAATCCCAAAAGTTAAAATTCCAACTATCAAAGCCTTGATTTTTTAAGGTATATACAGCACAAAATCCCGAAAATTAAAATCCAATAACTTGAAATGACGACAGCCTAAAATTCTGACTAATGTGCAAGACTGTTTTATTTTAACATAATTTAACCAACCTTTCTAAAAACCGAAAAATGTAATAATATAGCATTTAACTGCTGTGGTCAAAATTCGAAAATTTGATCTGTCGAGTTGATGATGTTTAAAAAAAATTATTTTGACTATTGAGATTTAAGCAATACATGTAACATAATTTTATTAATACTATATGACCGTGTCAAACAGGCTTTAGCAGTGTTATCATCGTAATATAAAATAATATTCTTTTTACCTTCCGTCACCTTTAGGTAAGGAAGGTATTGTCTTTGGTCAAAAAATTCGGTGGTGAGTTTTTGATGAATAAACAAGTTCTAGAGTCCCTGGAATAAGATTTTACTATTTTTACGATGATTTATGTATGTGTGTGTGACGATTTTTTTCGGATCCGATAACTCAAATACTACAATTCAAAAAATTATAATTCTTTCGTATTCCTTTTCTTTACATCCATGTGAAGAGATGATTAGATTTTGGTTATAATTGGTCAACCGGAAGTATCCTCATTTTAAGATTTTAACAGTTAAGAAGAACACTGTTAAATATCATTTTTCCATATTTAATGTTATTATAAATATTAAAGGATATTTTATTCTCTATACAATTTGATTACATTGTATACTTCATATTCAATGGATATAGAGTTACTATATTAAGAAAATGCTGATTGACAGATGTCAGTGTCAAGTGCAATTGACATGTTTGTGTTATAATTTTACTGGAAATATAGAATCTCTTTGGTACATGAAACTTTCTGTATGGAATTTTTACAAAATATATAGAACTGACAGAAGGTAATGTACTTGAAATATGGAATCTCTCGCAAGAAACTTTCTGTATGGAATTTGTAAAAAATATGTGGAACTAACGGAAGGTAATGTGCCGGCCACATCAGATTTTTGCGTAATAGATCTGTTCGATGCCTTGCACGAAGTGGTTACAGTGTTAACTTTTTAACACAAGCTTTTTACGAAAAACGTGCAATTCGTACACGCTATTCGATGAGAAAAATTTCAGAACCAATTCACACTTATCTGAACCGACTAGCGAAGTAGTGTAGAGTAGACAGTGCAGACAGGAAAGGAGGTGACTAAATGTTAGATTTGAAGCTGCTTTGGTTAACCTGGAATTTGTTGTTTTTTTGTTGTTTGTATTAAATTAAAAGTAATGGACGAAAATTTTACATAACTAATGAAGTAGATGATGACAGTTTTAAATATCTTAATTTTTATTGGTTACAATTTCTGACTTCATAGTTCGTTCATTCGCCTGATGAACTTGTCTTGTTTTTTGACACTAGTGCATATTGTAATGACTTGCACTGCACTACACTAACATACACTGCACTTTTGAAATACTCATCAAATACAACTAATACTTAGTACTAAATACGTATTGTAACGTAGAACGCCCGCAGTCACCGCCGCTGTAAGCGAGTGTCTATTTATAGAGGTGACGTAATCGCGTTAGCAGCCGGGCGACGTAAGCAGACGAGTCGCGACGTGTTTAATTACTTCCGGTCACCTGAACCTTTTATGTTTATTGTTATTATGCGGTCGAACATTCTAGAGCTCTCTGGAAGCTAATATATAAAAGGGACGCAGCTATGCTCGGGAGTTAGTTAGTTATTTACATATAGTCATAGAGACATTCACATGGAGTGTTAGAGAGTAAAGTGTTAGCGAGAAGCACAGCAGTATAGTAGTGAGCGTATGCAGTTGGTGTCGAGTAGGTACTCAGCAAGTTACTGGTATACTAGGATATAGCTGTGTATGTGAATACTCGGTAGTGTTGACGAGTATTGGGAAGCTATAGTGTACGAGGACAGTAACGGCGAGTCGGGAAGTTACTGGTATATTGGGATAGCTTTGAAAGTGAATTCTCGGTAGTGTTGACGAGTATTGTGCAGCTAGGTATACAAGGACAGTAACAGCGAGTTGGAGTGGATACTCGGCATTGGTGTTGAAGAATTGTGGCATACGGATAGGTGGTGATACTGAGGCTGTGGAAGGAGAAAGTTAGATACATAAATAGACAGACAGTGAGGTGAAAGGTGTGACTTCTGTCCGAGCAGTTGAATATACAGACGCTGTTGAGTCAGTTGAGTATATAGGCGCTGAGGAGGTAGGTAGGCGGACAGTTGAACGTGATATAAGTATATAGTGACATAAATATAGTGATATAAATATAGCGTAAACAGTCTACAAGAGTCTACAACAGAACGGCAGTCTAAGATTGAAACGCGTAGTGAAATAAATAATTAGTAACATCGTGGAAATAAATAGTAGTGTTAATTGGTTAAATAAATAAATAAATAAATAGTGTTATCTAGTTAATTATAGTTTTTAATCTTAATTAGTTTTTAATATTTGTTTAATATTAGTAATTTTCATTATAGTTTAATAAAGATTTATTTTAATTAATAATAATTGTCTAATATTTACACTTCATCCAAATAAATAAATAAAAACTTTACAGTATTATAATCACTTTTGATGTTATAGCGCTAGAACGCGAATAGTTTTTTATTAAAATTATGAATGAAAAGGTTTTATATTTTAATATGTGATATAACCATTTAAAATTAGTGATAAAATAAATTTGATATAAAATATGAAACTTTTTTAGAACCGGATCTCATTTCAGGATCAATTTTTGTTTGCATTTGAATGGTACACTGAGAAAAAAAATATTTTGATTCAAATAATTATACATTGTTTCAAAAGTTTTTTTGTGTTGTCTATTAGCAAAACGAATTTGTTTTGACTGCAGAATTTTAAAGTTTTCAATTTTAGTTTTAACTTAAAATTAATAAATCTTGAAACAAAACGTAAAATGTTTTGAATTGAAATGTAAATTATTTGCTTAAAAATCGATAAAGCTTGAAACAAAAATTAAAAAGTTTTGAATTAAAATGTAAATTATTTGCTTAAAAATCGATAAAGTATTGTAACAAACTATTTTAAATCTTCGTTAAAAATAACTAATAATTGTAAGAAGACACAAAAAGTTTTGACAGAAAATAATTTTATAGTTCTCTACAAATAACAGATTTTCAAGCAAAAGTTAAAGAAACTGCTAAGAAAACGAATATGATTTTCAGTGAAAATCATTGGTAGTTTAGAAGAAAACGAATTTTCTTTATTATAAGAGTTTTTTTATATTTCAATTAAAATTTTAAAATATTTAGTTTAAAAATGTTATAATATTAAATAGGGGTGTAAAAATATGGTTTTCATATAGTTGTTTGTTTATTAAATATAAAAACAATAACAATTTTATTACAAAATTTAACTAATAATTATATGTAGTTGAAAAAATATACATACATATATTCCTTAATCATAAATATACAATCTTTGGCCTTAGAAACTACAGAAATAATAATAAATGTAACTCAAAAATAATGGCATCAATTGTGCCACACAATAGGTAACATATTTTGTTCATTATACGCTATAGTTTGCATTGACTTTAAAATAAAATAAAGATCTGATTCATTAGATAACAAAATAAATTATATAATTCCAATTGGAAACAAATCACTGTTGTTTCCTATATGAAAAACATTTCAGGATTTGTACTGTATGCTGTTAATTTCTCTCCAATTTATATGACAGATATTTAATTTCAGACACGTAATTTTTTTCATGGCACAACTTAATACCAATATTTTTGAATCACTATAATATATTAAATTATAATTTTACAACAAGATCACCATTTGATATTTTCATTGTAACCATAGGAAAAATAGTGACAATTTCATTTAACTTTCTACATATAACAAGGGATTGTTTTAATATTTTAAATGCACAAAAATGTTCATCATACGCTACAGTTTGCATTGACTTTAAAACAAAATAAACATCTGATTCATTACATAGCAAAATAAATTCTATAATTCCAAAAATTGGAAAAAAGTCACTGTTGTTCCCTATATGAAGAACATGTCCAGGTTTGTACAGTATGCAGTTAATTTTTATCCAATTTATAGCAAGATATTTGTAGGTATCATCTTTACCAGTATAATTTAGAAAAATAAGATTCTCTTTGCTTTGTTTTGAAAAATTTAAATCTTCCATTCCAAAATCAATATTACTTTCAAGTCCTTTTTTACTTATTAATCTATGACATAAAGCTAATTGATTTTTTATTGCTAAAGTGTAAATTATATTTCTTCGGGAACACACTACATTGGCATTGGATTTGAAGTTTTTGTGTCGTCCTTCAAAACGCATTGATGATACATTACTTACAGGACCAATTAAAGATAATATACGTGGATAATGTATTAAGAAATGATGTTTTGGTTTTAAATTTCCGAAATGTTGAATATATAAATTATTATGTTCGGATATTAAAGTTTTTAGCAAATAACTATCAAGTTTAGTTATATTTTTATTAGCTACAATTTTGATAATTTCATATAATGCTAAATATAATTCCCAGTGTGGATTGTGACGAGGTATTAAATCACCAATAATTAGAGAGAAATATTTTGTAAATGATGCCATTTCAGAAGCAGAAAATATAATATGTTTCTTTAAGATATGTTGTTTGAGAACCGGTGGCGGTTTATTTTCAAATGAAGGGAAATTAAAATATCTAATTCGGTTATTTAATTCAGTAAGAGTAAAAAATTTATCAACGTAAATAAACTGGTAAATTAAGTTGCCTAGATCATATCTACATATACCTTCGTAAATATCGTGCATGATGTCACATGAAACATTTTCGGTAACATGAAAATATTTCAATTCATGTAGAAAACAATTCTCTGTTATACCAAAATCTAAATCGTGTACATCAACTAAGTAATTTTCCCTATTCCTTAAATTATTAACATCTTCACTTTGCATAGTTGCATTAACGGTTTTATCGCAGCGACAAAATCTGCAATAATAATTTGAAGAAAAGCTTTCTGAAAAACCAAGAAGAGTATGCAGTCCTAGGTTATCCCCTAATATTAATACTAAAGTGAAATAAATACGAAACAATCCTGATTCCGTTATAATTTCAAGACCATTCAGTTCAAGATCTTTAAGATCTTCTATTAAGTGTTTAAATGTTTCCTTATTTCCAAATTGCTTTCTGTCACTGGCATAATTTAATTGAACCAGGAAAATATTTTCTAATTGACTTATAAATTCAGGAGGTATACAAGCAAGAGTAAAATAGGTTGCAGAAACTTTATGAGTACCAGTGTGACTTCCAAGTGGGTTACAAATTTCAAAGTCATCATTGTAAATTAATAAAGGATAAATAGTTTTATTTTCATACATTGACTGAATTTTTTTCCACAAATCGCCTTGAATTATATTTGAATAAGTGTTTTCATATTGTAAATTCGAAACATATTTATGGATAATTTCATTAACATTCGGTATTTCTAAAAATGCTTTTAGAGTTTTTTTAATTGGTATGTACTGCGTATATGATTCAATTTCTTCTAAAACTATTCTTGAGTCAATCCTTTTATCATTTTTGTAATGTCCTATAGGTAAAGATACTGGTCTAATGAATGTGTCTAGTTTTTCAAAATATTGAAATCGTAAATATTCTGATTTTAATTCTGAAAATGGATTTGAAAGCAAATTTAGCATATTTTGAATTTCTTGAATTTTCTGTTCATTGCTGGTATTCAAATCTATAATTAAGTCTTTTAAACAATCTATTGGTTCAGATAAAAATTCAGTCACATCGTTTATAATATTCTGAATTAAATTTCTTGGCAATGCAAAATTACTATACATTTTAGTAGTAAAAGTTAAGATGGAATGATTTAAATGCTCTTTAAAATTCTGAAAAGTACATTTTCCTTCTTCTGGTTTCGCAGAAAGATTTTCTTCACTTATTACATGATTCAAATTACTAACTTCAATATTCTTTAACGATAGCGATTGGTTACATATGTTTGAATTATTTTGAGTGGAAATATCATTAGAATGTTGTGTTACAATATGTTTTTTAAAGGAATATAAATTTTGATAAGAACGTGTACAATTATCTTGTTGACATTTTAATATTTTAGTACAAATATTATGCCTAATTTTTATATGCCGCAAAAATAATTTAATGCAATGAAATTTACCTTTACACAATGGGCAAATTAACATTTTCACTATAAATGTCGCCTAATTGTTTGACGACAGTAGCAACGTATGGTATATTTTTATCCCACGGTGTCTGGATTTGATATATGACTTTTTGAATTAATAGCCATATATGTTCACTTTCCAGAGGATATTGAGCATTTAGAACATGAAATGATCGAAATGCGAGATCAATGCATCCTAACACAGTTTCAGATTTATATAATTTTTCGTCAATAATTAAATAATAATCAGTTATGGAACTGTAGGTGCTGCCAACAACAATCAAATAAGGTTGAACAGTAATATTTAGCCCACTTAACTTTTTCTTCCTATTTTCTATAAAAGACTCAATATTGCCAGGAATCTGTAACAAATGTTACAATTAATTTTCAATTCTAGATTACAATACTATAAAAGACCATAGCAATATAAATAAATATACTAACTTCAACCAAATTTATCATACTCTCTTGACATTCAATGATACTTGGTTTCCAGTGTTTTTTCTTTTGTTTTATTAATCCTCTTGGAGGAAATAGTGCAGAGAAACATGCAAACTGAATTGCATTTTTGCTATCTATAAAATAAACATATTAAAATTTACAAAATGCAAAACAAGCACATACCATATGAGGAACTCTATATACCTTGAGATAGCGTATTGTCTTTTAATAGAGAAATTAATTCTTCGCCGTGTTTATCCAAAGTTTTGTCCAGTAATTTTAATTTTTCAAAAAATAAATTCCATTTGTTGAAATTTTCAATGAGATTTATTTTGCAATTGGGATAAATTCTTATAAAATCATTTTCAATCTAAAAACAAGTCATATTATCATGTTATTAAAAAAAATAGACAATAAACCATCATACCAATTTAGCTCCAACCTCATGTGTTAATATTGGCCATTCTTTTAGAAACTTTGCGACTGTTTCGGTATTATTGCTACGTCGTACAGGAAATGTTTTTTCCCATTTTTCAAGGACAATCGCCCACGGAGTTGTCCATTTTTTCAGCCAATCAACACAAGCTAATATTTCATCTGTAACGATTAAACACATTAAATTAAAATTTAATATTGATATATTATTTTAAACTAACTACCATTTGATTCTTGATCACTTTGGATATTGTCTGAACTTGTAGATGCAGAAGTGGAGGATGAACCAGCTTTATATAGATGTCGCAAATTTCGGTATTTATCAATTAATTTACCTTTCGGATTGATACCTGTTTTTGATTTATTTTCTCTACTTGATATTCTGGGAATATAGTATGTGTATTTATCTTCGTTTTTAAAAACGTCGCAAATTTTTTCAGACAATATTTCGAAATCTTCGGATTTTAGACAATCACTGTGTCAAAAAATAAAAATAATATACTGTTAATGTTCTAGTTACTTTTTATATATTGTACCTTTCTGACAACATTGCGTTTATAATTAATTCTACCAACATATTTCTTGTTTTTCTGTTTAATTGTTTCTCTTCGTCATATTGTAGCATTATATATTTTCCTGCGGTACATGATAGTAAAAATTTTGTCAAATCGAAATGGTAAGATTTTCTACATGACCTCTTCATTTGTTCCAAACCATAAAAACTCTTCATTTTTTCGGTGCTGAACTTGTAGGCTTCTTTTATTTCATTTTTGTCAACTACTACTTGTTCCTGATCGTCAGATGTTATGACTGAATCAGTACTACTTATAGCAGAAACAGTAGGTGACGATTCCATGGAAGTTGGGTTGGAAATATTTAAAATATCATTTGGTACTTCGAATGTCTTAGTAAAATGAATAAAGAATTTTAAAATAATAATAAATTATTAAAAAGTAAATTACTTACATATATACTATTATTTGGTGAATTTACATAAAAATTCAAAGTCTTGTATGTTTCTAATTTCTTTGTAAATTTTGTCCGGGGTCCAATTTTTGGTATTAACTCTTTAATACTTTCTTCGTTCAAATCCACGAGACATGCTATATCAATTTCTTCCTCTGTTTCAAAAATTTATTTTAAAAATTGACAGACAATATTGTTTACCCTTATAACTGTACAACAAATCGTTTTGGCTGCTTGTGAAATAAAAATACTGTTTTTAAAATACAGTAATAAAAATTATTTCAAGATTTTAAATGCAGATGGTCTTGTTTATTTGCTATGGTCTTTTGTAGTGAAAAGATGAAGAATTTATTTTTAAAGAAATAACGAATTATAACATTCATAAAGGCCGGTATTTCCAACCTTGGATAAAACTATGGAATAAATTATAATAATAATAATTTAGTGGTTACATTTAAACCATTTTTTAATATTATTAACCAACGAAAATACGTAGTAAACATGAAAATTAGTTTAGTAAATAAATTGCAAGTAGTTAAAACGTTCCTAATCACTGATAGTTGGTTTCTACATTTTATATTGATACAATATTTTTTAAAATTAGCACACAATGAGTTACAGACAGCCGATTATATGTATTAATATACATTTTACACTTACCTTCAAATTTAGGTACCAGATCTTCGAATCCCCACTCTGTTAACAAGGCTTTAATATCGTCTGCCATTTCAGAAATATTATAGGTAATATATAAAACGTACACAACTGGTATAAAAGTAAAATGCAACGACATAAGACGTATCTAGCACAAGGATTCCCCTATGTTTATTTGTAGTCTGCTACGCAAGTGTTGCGCACTCAGCGTACTGCGCAAGCCCGAACAAGTATTTTGTCGAATTGTGTTTTCGTTCAAAACAGTAAAGTTTTGGATGAATTAATAGGTTTTATAGTGAAATAATAAAATTTTACTCGAAAATTAATATGGTATTACAATCCAAATTTAACGTTTTCATTCAAATATTGAAACTATTTCTATCAAATTTAATAATTTTCCCGTAATATATTTTAATTTTTCGTACAAATATGCCTGTATTCAATTTTACAGTTTACTGTTTAGAAGAAACGGAATTATTTTTCAAATAATCGAAAAAAAAATATTTCGACTAAAGATATTGGTGTATTTAATACAATGATAATTTCATGTACATTGAAGATTAGTTTATTTGATCCAATAAATATTTTTCAAGAAATTTTAATTTTTCTGTGAACATTCACAGATATTTTGGTTTCAAACATTTAGTTTGGAGTAAAAATTATGCTTTTTGAACCAATGTGTTAAATTTCAACATTCAAAATTTATTTGATTCAAACTTTTCATTTTTCTCAGTGTACGAGTCAAGTCTTTGAATAAGTTCCACATAACAAAGTAAGAGTAATGAATGAAATTTATATCAATTGAAAATATTTTCGTTCTATTTTGGAATGATGTGACAATTCTGAATAAAATTTGATTGATTTATTCTAGAAAATTAATTTGTCATTAGGTATTCCAGGAATTTAATTGAATTGATTAATTAACTTCGCCTGGCGTAGGTGCAGAAAAGTATTCAAATTAAATTTTCTAATGAAAGCGGCATTTTGTTTGTTATCAACATTTCACACTTCAAAAACTCACCATTTTCCCATTTCAGTACAGGATCCGGCCTCCGAAAATCTGAAAACAAACAAATCAATACAATTCCATTCAAAGCTCAAAGCTCGATTCGAAAAATTATACAAACAATAACTATCTCGACAATAAACAATGAAACTTAAAACCTTAAAAGGTAATAATAGCCTTTCAAGGCAAAGCATAAAAGCTGCGAATAAAAATTGTACGTGAAGCTTTTTGTGATGCATTTGCGCTTGGATTTACCACGTGTGCTTTGGAGAGCTGTAAGCCCGTAAATGAATTATATAGCAATATGGTGCGCATTAAAGCTCCGGAAATTATTTTGATGTACGCCAATGAATCCTTTACAGTTAGTAAGTTAATATTTGATCTACGATGAGAAGATTTTAAAGAGGATAGATGAGAGAAGTATAGGATAGTATTATATTACTGGAATATTACCTACTTAACCGTATTCTGTAAATTAAGGCATACGATAAATAATGTAAGGTATTTCACGATTTTCAACTACTCTAAGTTATAACCCTAGGGTGTATTAAGCTGCGTTCAGAGCTACTGAGTTATAAATTACAATTAGTAATTACAAATAGTAATCGGTTGGAGCGTCTCAAAGCTACCGGTTTTAAATCTGAAATAGCGTTTAGAATTAACACTTAGTCAATGTGAAATTGACATCTATTGAAAAATCGATGAAGCAATCTATATAAATAAAAAAATATTTTTATTAAACAATTATAAATAGAGTAGTACTATAATTAACGAATAAAAATATTTCGGATCATAATATTTTCTATTATAATAAAAATAGGGTTAGAAATTAAAGATATTCTGTAAAAAGTGACAAGGTACATGTGATTCTTCGCCTTTCTAGATTCTTATTTATTACAATATCCTGCATCATATACCACATTTAAAACAGATTATACCCATGTTGTATCTACTGCCCTAGACAATAGAGGTCAGATCGACTGTGTCTACACCGATTTTGCAAAAGCCTTTGACAGGATTTATCATACCATTTTGCTTAATAAATTGCACCTTTTCTCTCTATCTGCATCTTTAATTTTCTTCTTTCTTCTTACTTACAAGACAGATTACTTTCTGTTCATTTGCTAGGCTATAAATCATTTTCATTTACTGCCACCTCTGGTATACCACAGGGCTCCAATTTGGGTCCATTACTTTTCCTATTATTTATCAATGACATCACAGATGTTATCCATTGTGGTAAGTTACTCTCTGCCGACGATCTGAAAATTTTTCATTCTTCACCTTCTGATTGTGACATTCTTCAACGTGACCTAATTAATATTTCCACCTGGTGCTTGTCCAATAATTTGTTTTTAAATCTTGATTAATGCCAAATAGTTTCATACTACAGGATATTCTCTCCAATTTTGATGATCTCGTTACTGACCTTGGAGTAAAAATCGACGAGGAATTAACATTTGTGCCACACATAAACTTTATCTGTAATGCAGCCTTACGCTTACTAGGTTTCATCATTCGCAATACACGTTCTTTTACTAATGTAAATGCAATCGTTTGTTTATTTTATTCCTTAGTAAGATCAAAATTGGAATACTGTTCTCTTATTTGGAGTCCTTCTGCTGAAATTCATCAGGATCGCATATACACTATTCAAAAAAAGTTCCATAAGTTTTTATTTCTTAAAACATATGGAAAATATCCCGACCGTTTCATGTCTTATCATCAGTTGCTACTTACATTTAACTTTTTAACTCTTTGTGAGCGACGTAATATTTATTCTGTTTACCATCTTTCTAAGATAATCCACAACAATGTTGATGATCCACAGTCATTAAATCTTATTAACTTTCACGTACCTACATACCTCATTAGATATTCATTTACTTTTTATTTACGAGCAGCACGTACCAATATTTTCTTCTCTTCTCCTATTAATAAAATGTGTCTTTTATACAATTCTAAATTTTCGTTTCTAGATATCTTCCTTCTATCGTCTAAGCAATTTTTTTTCAAACGTCGTAGAAATGACATTTTGTGACTTAATTCACAAGATAGAAGCTTTATTTCTACGCCGTTGGAAATTTCTACGCTGGCGGAGTAGAAATAGCTAATTTCTACGCCGCCGGAGTAGAAATAGTTAATTTCTACGCCGGCGGCGTAGAAATAAAATAAATAAATAAATATCCATAGAAACTACATAGAATTAGCAAATAAAAAGAAAAGTAGTGCGTTTGAAAAAAAAAATTAATGTGTCATTCGGAATAAAAGTGTCTTTGTGTGCCTCGCATGCAATTGTCCGACTCGCTTCGCTCGTCGTGCAAACTTCCATGCTCGCCACACAAAGTATCACTTTTATTCCTAATAACACAATATACTATTTTCCATTGATGTACAAAGTTGCAATAATATATCTAGCACCACCGCCAAAGTGTTGCTAGTGAACAGCTATTTTCTTCAGCTGGAAATGTTTATGAAAGCACAAGAAATCGTCTAACTCCGGAAAGAGCAGAAAGCTTAATTTTGTTACATTGCCAAAACTGAACTTTAAATATTAATTCGTTTAACTAAGTGTGTAACTTTACTTCTACATTTTTAATGACTTTTTTTGCTAAATTTTGAATAAGAATACACTTGATTTGTTTTTTATTTAGTATTTCTGTTTTAATTTCCTTTAAAAAATCCTTAGCAACTGAAATATTAAGCAATTTATATTTTTTAGGCCGATACCGATATAGGCCGATATCGTGGTTTACATATCGGCCGATACCAATATCGGCCAAGAAGACCGATATGGCCGATATACCGATACCGATATCGGTATCGGTCGATCCCTAATAATAATAATAATAATAATAATAATAATAATAATAATAATAATAATAATAATAATAATAATAATAATAATAATAATAATAATAATAATAATTAATAATAATAATAATAATTATATGCGCTATATCGTTTGACGTTTCTGACAGAAAGAGACAAGATGATATATCTGTCGCACTAATTGTAAGTGAAAAGTTTGGGGTTTGTATACTTACAACTCATCACTTACACTTAACGTCTTAATTTTGTCGCTGTGAACGCTAGCTTTGTTTGCTGTAAGTCAAAGTGCTTTTATTCATTGTAAGTGCTAATTGTAATTTATAATTCGGTAGCTCTGAACGCAGCTCACACAGCATCTATTAATTTTACTTTCATATTTGCCACGATGTTCGTAACTTAGATGCCATGTGTGTGCCCGCTCAGTGCAAGCCCTTGTTACAGCCACAAGCCTGTGCCAGATAGCTTTGTGGTTACCAAGTTAATTAGGCCCTTAGCGCAAAGCTTAGCGTAGATGACAACAGATGGATATTCTTCCAAGTACATATTACAATGTACAGACTTTTGTAAGAATACACAGATATTATTGTGTGTAACCATGACTTTTCATGGTTGTGGTACATTATATAAACACGAAATATAGAATAATATACAATAGGTGTAATAAATCAAAAGTTTTTAACAAATACATAGTCTAAATTTATTATTTCCATTTTAATTAATGGTTATGTTTGATGCTCGTGTGACGTTCCAGTCTTTTGAAGGTTAAAGTAACTAGCCCACTAGCGAACCTATCGGGAGAAATATTGTGCTAAGGCTCTCATTGTATCCCAAATTGGAAAGGTAAGGGGAGTAGATACGATCAAGACCAGTCGAGAAAAATTCGATCTGCCTTGGTTTCGAACCCACGATCTCTGAATGCAGAGGCTAGCACTCTACCACTGTGCTATCCGAAGTGCCATCTCGCCGTCACATACGATAAATAATAAAATTAGATGAAAATAAATCGAAATTTATTATGTGGTAGTAGAATTTAGTTATTATTCTTATTCTATTAACTTTTTTTCAATTTTTATCCGTAATTTGTGGGTATGGTTTTTAAAGCAATGATAATGATCAAGCAATCTGATAAATTGACGTCAGCAAACAAAGTGTGCCATTCATCGTTTATGTTACCATAATAAAAAAATGCGTCTAGTAAGATTTTAATTATTGGTCAAATATATTTCTATTTCGGGAAAAAAGTGATATTTTTCCATATTTTTAACTGAGATTACAAACTGGAAAAATATTCATTTCCTACGTGTTGCACACAGATTTGAATAAGTGTTATACATACATAACACATACGTACATACATAAAAATCACACATGTCCCGCTTAGCACTTAGTGGGATAGACAAGTCCAAACAAAAATAACAACAATAAGAAAGCCATTTGTTCCACAAGTTCCACACTGAGTGAGTTCGTAATTTAAATAAAGAACATTTTCAAGGGTAATGGAGAAAATAATTTTCTCTAACACTACTTTGTAATTCACACATTCTGTAACTGAAAACTGTTACGGAATGAGTACATTCTGTAACAGGCAGTCAAAGCGCACTAGATTTTCAATTCACCCATTTAACATACATGGGAAAAGGCAATTGTTTTCAAAATCAAGCAGGCTTTGATTGGTTCTTTGTTTCATTGATTTTGTTACCTCAACTGAAGTGGTAAGATATACAAGGAAAAGATTCCACATATTGGACATGTCAAACAGAGGTAGCCATTTTATATTACTCTTAAAGCCGCGTCAAATGACTTCTAAAAGAAATATATTCCTACATGGCAAATGTCTATAACCAAGCCAAATTTATACAGGCTCTCCCGCAACTCGATTGCCATAGCTTAAGGGTGTGTTCCTTAGGTAATTTTAAGTCGAAAATACAATATACACTTATATTCGAATCTCAAAATTAAATAAGTTGAGAGATATCGAACTAATAAGCTCTTTGCAAAAACAACAGTCATTTTTTAAAAAATTTGGGATAATCAAAGAAATAACTTTCTAGCTTCCTAACTGTTAACATTGTAGCTTCGAGAAAATAAACAGATTATATAATACAAGTATTTATTTTTTACTATTTTCAGTCATTATACTAGTTGAGATGTAAAAAGAAAATATTCCGCCAAGTTTGTTCCAGTATAACATACTTGTAGCACTTTTAAATTATTAAAACTATGTAAGGAAGTGTTTAACGTGGATTTATAGTCTACTTTTTATTTTACTTTTTCTTTTCGCTTTTACTTTTTTAGTGTGTTCCGTAAATACCCGTAAGTCACCATATTGTGTTTTTCCGTTCCGTAAATATTCAATGCCTGAAAAAATTTGATTTATGGAACGCGGTGACCTGAAATTGGTGAGTCTGGTTAGTCACCAAACTCATCGCGCTCAAATCACGATGACTTCGGTTATTTGCAATTTGCATCAATTAGACAGATGTTATTGGCGCTATTTAAAGATTATTTGAAGTTTATTATTTTTCTCTGTGAGGTTGTGCTACCAACAATTCGTGATAATGGTAACTATGTTTAAATTATTGAAATAAGAATTGATAATTTTTTTTTCTTTTTACAAGATTAAATGCCATGGTGAATACAATTGTGCACACTACGATGGAATTATAAATGATTTGAATAGTGTTGGGAATCATGAATGCTTATCTGACGGAACTTGAATATCAAGCTGTTCCGAAAATACTCACCACTTTCAGTAACCAACTACTCACTGAAATCACCGATTACGAATAGTCTGATTTATTTACGGAACATACTATATGTTTGGTACTTTATGCACCTACTTTAAAAGCCTTCGATACAGATACGCAGAAGTAATTTTTCTGACATATAGTCGTATATATAAATAGATAATAATGCATCCTGTTAAAATGGCCAGGAATATATTAATTTGTGCATACAAAAATAATGTTACATAGTAAGTAAATATACTAACCAATTTCATTTAATACAGACGCTATACTTTTCCATGCATTCTTTTTTGCCACTTTATCATTGAATAAAATATCTGTTTTGTCATATACTCGTAAGTGGGGATATTTTTGAATTAAATCTAATAATAAACAATTTTGTTCTTTACTCATTTTGCGTTTGCATAATCTAAAACCTACACATAAAACGAAAACATGCTGACGTTTGTGAAGTGTAGCTCATGCGCAGTTGTCATCAATTATTTTGAAAGTTGGTCAACTTAAGGTCTTAAAGTAAAATTAAAAATGTGCACATAAAGCAGTACATATATTAACACACATTTAACTTTTATAAAGTAAAAGAAAAAGAAAATGTAAAATAAAAAGTAGGCTGCATAAATCCACCTTAGATTTACAAATTGTTAATTGTAAGTTTTCATGTAAAATGCTGCCTTTATTCTTAAATAAGTTTTTATTGATTTCTCCAAAACTGCCATTAACGGAACCTTTTCCTTGTACATTTCACAGCTTTAACTGCCGTAACTGTCAAATTATAAAAGAAATGATTACAAAATCTAATTCTACGCCTTGTTTTAAAACTGACATTTATCCTCATAAAAATATAAAACAAATGTATTATGTATAATAGTGCATTAGTAATACACGCCATTATAATTTAGGCCCATGGGGCCTCGCGGCCGCGTGCCTGAGTGCCAAGTCGCGAATCTGGGGAACCGGGTTCGATCCCGACCGACCCAAATATTTCCAATTTTAAATGGCACAAAATTGACCCCTGTGGTGCACTCTCCACGCCAGCAATGAGTGCCCGTGAGGTGACGCCTGGTAAGCGCCCGCACGGTACCAATATTTCATCATTATCGATATCTGTGTACAAAGCAGATTGGCAATGGGTAATAAGCCGTGATGATATATTTATTTATTTATTTATTTATTTATTTTATAATTTAGGCGCCCTAAGAAAGAATGTTTATTTTGCAAAGAAAACTTAGTTGCTAAACCTGGTTTTACACCGGACGTAACATTGTAAATATCACGTGTTATTATTAACAATGTTATTCACAAATTTTAAATATACTTTTGTTATCAACTTTTGTTGAAAACATTTGTTAGTAGCATTTTTAAAAATCACTAAAAATGTTAATATCAGAAATTTTGCGAACGCTCTGGAGGCGTTCTAAATATATCAAGAGATGTTGATAACAAATGTTACTAACGAGTTATTTTTGGTGGTAGTGTAATTAATATTTTACACGTGGATAACTTTGCCGCAGAACTGAAGAACCTGTCAATAATATTATTAATATTTCATTATCAAAATTTATATTTAGGGACTTATTTCAGGGTAAGATACATTCAGCTCATCTCGAAAAATTTACTGAGAACTGAAACGGTAGACCTCTATCGAATTCAGTCTTTTCGATTATCCCTTAACAAACAATTATTGACGCGTCATTGGAAGATGTTATTTGATTTATTGCTCCAACGAAACGGAAGAACAGTTCATTAATGTTTTTTTTTTCTAAAAAAAATTTATTTTTACTTCCTTGTACATAGTAAAGGAAGTATTGTAATCGCGAAAAATTTCCGGTTTCAGATTTCAACAGAAATATCCATTTTGACCATCCCTGAATCCATTTTGACTAATTTCCCCGTGATGTCTGTGTCTGTACGTACGTATCTCGCATAACTCAAAAACGGTAAGCCGTAGAAAGTTGAAAGTTTGTATTTAGGACTACTATAACATCTAGTTGTGTACCTCCCTTTTTTGTCATTACATAATTTCCAGAAGTGGAACTTTACTTGAAGCCTATAATAGATTTTAATGAAAAACTATTTTAAAATGTAATCCAAAACTTTTCAAAATTGGTATATAAGATTTTTATGTCAATGGGAATAACACAGTAGATTTTGGATAAAATAGGCAAACCGGAAGTGATATATTACCTGAAGCTGTTAAGAGTTTTTCTTGAATAAAATGGTTTTATTTTGTTTTTAGAAATAAATGCTTCAAATAATAGTTTTAGAGAATTAAATTCTGCGCCTAGCACACCTAATATCAAATTAGCCCTTTGTTTAAGCGAGATATGTAAATTTAAAAATTATATACTTTTTAGTTTTTGTAATACAGCTTGCTATGGATTAGGACAAAAAAATACAAAAAAAATAATGTTAATGTTCAATGGACCTTTTCAATTTAAAGAGATAGAAGATATGCGCAATGGGGATCTGCGCATAGTAAGAACAACTGAGATCTATGGCGTTGTTTCTAAAAAATTTAGACCTAAAATGTGAGAATATCTAAAATAACTTTAAAAAATCTTATCGAAATAAGTTACAAAAGCTTTCATTGAAGTTAAAATGTCTAACGATGCAAATTTTCACTGAGAATACAGGTATTTTAATTTAATGACTGCAATATTTTTGACGTTTCGTTTGACAGCCGTTAAATTGAAAAGGTCCATTACGTCAAATACGTGAAATTTTATAATTGGGTCTATATTTCAAGTTGATCTTGCGTACAAGGATGTCGTGTGGTGTCCACATCAGATATTTTTCTGAAAATTTTTTATTTACTTTTTTTACATTGGTATTAACATTTTGTTATTTATTTAGCAAGATGATGAAAGAAATTTTAGAAAGATCTGTTATTAACACTTGTGTTAAAAACAATGTATGTATTGCTATTTTTCCAGCGTAAAGTCAGCTTAAATGTTATAGCAATAGTTACAACAAAAATATACAACTAATGTTACATAATAAAATAAATAATTGCATAGAATATCGTATATTGTATATATATTAACTAAAAGTAAAACTCCATGTTATCTGGGCGTAACTTTGGACCGAGCTTTAATGTTTAAATATCATGTTAATAAAATCCGGGGCAAACTTACAGCAAGGAATAATTTTCGAATTTTCTTCAAAAATTATCCTGCACCAAGTGGGGAGCGTACCCTTAGAACATCAGCTCTTGCCCTGTCTATTCATGCGCCGAGTATGCTGCAATTTGGGAGAGGTCAGCTATCGCTACACATCTGGAACCTCTGTTAAACGAAACTTGCCGTATAATTACCGGTTGTTTAAAACCAACACCAGTTAACCAATTATACCTGCTTAGCGGCATAGCTCTACCTAAAGTTAGATGATCAACGGCCAGTATGGTAGAGCGCTCCAAACCGTTACATGATCCTCGACACCCATGTTCGGCCAAGAACCACCTCGTCGTCAAAAATCTAGACACAGTTGCCTCTCTTCAGTGCATCCAATAACAGAGACCAAGACTGCAACAACACGCTTAATGTAGGATGAGACATTAAAGCCAGAAGATAAAGCAATGGGTATCTTTCCAGATGAGAAACTACCACCAGGTAATGATCAGAAATAGCCCATTTGGAAATCGTTAAATCGCCTACGAAGTCAAGTATAGGAAAATGTGCAGTAAACATGTTCAACTGGGGGTACCAAGCAGAACCCACTTTATGTCATTGTGGTCAAGAACAAACAATGGCGCACCTGCGCACGTGCGCCAACTTAGAAGAGGAATGTACGAGAGAAGATCTGGCTAAGGCAACACCAGTTGCTATAAACTGTGCAATTTTTTGAATGAATACTATTTAGATAGGCCACTTCTCTGCCAGTTTTTACGGACGGTTTTTCCTCTGCTATGAAGGAGAGAATCTTCGGAGAAGATGCATCCTCTCCGTCCTAGTTAATGCCGGGTGTTACGAAGGCTGCTATTCTTTTTTTATAAATCGGAACACCGGGCGATACATAAGGCCTATTTCCATAATTTCCAAATTTGACTATTTTTATGGTTATAACAACAAGCTCAGCTAACTCACTTAATGGCGTCCGGATACTGTATTTCGCTACCGAAAATCGGTCACTTCAGTATCTAAGGAGTGAGAAATATTTGTTGTAATGTCTTATATATTTATTGTGTAATAATTATTTATATTAATATTTATAATAATAATAATAATAATAATAATAATAATAATAAAAGTAAAATTTAGTAAAAGAAACAACTCCGCTTTATCAATTTTTATTTCTAGATCCCCAATGTAATAGTCAAAAGAGGTTTTATCGCAGTATAATGAGTTATTCGGGAGAAATACTTTTTGATTGTATAAATTTATATAGGTCAGGAATGACACCATCTAACATCCCATCTCTTTCTTGACAAACAGAAGGAAGAAGAAGGATTGAAGGGTGACTCATACCTAAAGCAATTAAATTATTTGTATTTTCTTGATATATAATTAATTAAAAAGTTCAAAAGTTAGTCGAAATTTTAATGAAATACTTGAAGGATATTTTCTGAACTTTGAGAAATTTAAATGCTTCTTATATGCCCTTCATTAAACGATCATTTAATTGACACTAAGTACGTCTAATTTATTATAATTATAACATTAACAGTTTCACTTTCGTCTAGATTAATTAGTCTCTTCTTAAACTATTATTAAGAAATATAACTAAGCTACGTACGTACTCAATCTTATTAAATTAATGGTCCGTATTACGAGCACATTATTATAATAATAGCGGTATTAGAAGTACGCTTGTACATTAGGTATATTCTTTTGAGGTCAAACGTAACTAGTAACAAAAGCGTCCTATAAAAGTGGATTCGTACTACGGGCCATTATCTTTCAATAAAAGGAATTCGAATGCCTGATTATATTATTAGAAGCTTACATACATGTTATACCATAATTTTTACTTGAAAGTAATGCTGGTTGCTTGTATAAAATGTTAAAATGAATATATGGAATATACTCATCACTCCTAATGCTTTTTGAATCATTTATATTTACAACAGACCGGATTTTTAGGATTTAATAGTTTCTTAAAGAATTCGTGTATATACTATATATATATATATATATATATATATATATATATATATATATATATATATATATATATATATATATATATATATATATATATATATATATATATATTGACACAAAAAGTTTTAATGTATCTCATCTCTCATCATATAGTTTTTGAACACCATTCTGACTTTTGGTTGTCTTAAATGCATTAAGCCTTCGATTTTTATGTCTTAAAATGTCTATTCGTGATCATTGGATAATAGTGCATAAAAAACAAGCCCCTGACTTTTGTCTTATAATAAATTTTAACAAACTAGGCAAATACCCGCGTCCATTAACACAAAAAAATTTTAATGTATCTCATCATGTAGTTTTGGACAGCATTTTGACTCTTGGGTGTCTTAAATGTTCTGTCTTACAAAGTGTATTCATGATCTTTGGATAATGGTGCATAAAATACCGTAAAAAGTGTGAATGTAGTTACCTTATCACGTAATTTTCGGTTCTTTTTTGAAATTTTCTTTCGTGTCTTACATATCAAAAGACCCCGGTTTCGATGTCTTACAAGGTATATTAGCAAACTAGACACAAGCCCGCACTGAATGACACAAAAAATTGAATCACGTAATTTTTGGCCCTTTTTTAAATTTTGAAAATACTACCATGGCGTAAAGCCCCCGGTCAGACTTGTAAGACACTATTATTTTTGTATGGGGAGCCGATCCGCACTGTAATAAGACGAGGGTAAGCGCAATAACAGATAAATAACTTTTTATAAACTCTTCTAAATTATAGTTTCGATAATCATATTTTAACTCTGTTTATGTGTTCAAGTTATAAATGTCAAAATTCAGTTTAGAAATTCTTTTCGTATTATGATAGTCACGACATTTATTTGTTTATCATTAGTCTAGAAATTATTATGTATACGTGCGTGACTTTGGATGCTCTAGCCTATGCACCCCGTACCCCTAAGATAATCCTGTCTTGAAGATAGCGTTTTGTTTTAAGATAGATAGTTGACTTTAGTTAGTCATTGGATAAACATGTAAGAGAGTCGAAATTAGTTTGTCGCGTCGGGCAGACGTGTTTTGTTTTGGGCATGTAGTGTCTTTTAGTGTTGGGGCGACGCTCGCCCGCTGGCTTACGGAATGTATCTTATTAGTAATAGTTATGGTTGTATTAGTTTAAATTTAAATAAAGTTTAGTTATTAAAAACCAAGTAGTGTCATGTCCGTAATCGTAATGTAAGTGTTCATCAGTGTAAAGTGTTAGTGTATGTGTGTTCTTCCTTATCACGAGTCCATCTCACGAAGATCCTTATCACCAGTCAGTAAGTGAAAAGTGTATCATCGTTGGGAGTAAGCTACAGTAAGAAGAATTAGTAAGGAGTAATCATCAGTAGTAAACAATCAGGAGCAGTAGTAGCAGTCATCTTCTCTCAGAGACCCCCCTCGTGTTACCGCACCCTACTCCAAGGTCAAACCTATTGTACTTTATCACGTGACTTTAGATACCTGGACTCCCAGTCTATATATTATTACTGAAAATAAATTTCTTTTACGAAAGCAACTCGTTTTACAAGGAGTTCATAAGAAGAATTGGCTGTTGTTCGCAGTTCGCACATACACGTTAGTGTAAAATAGATTTAAATTAATTTTCTGGAAGAAAGTAATTGAAATTTCATATAGAAAAACGAGTCAGTCGTTAGTCGTTTCATAATATGCAAACTTTTTACAATATGCCGGATTTGAAAATTTACTGGTGGCACACATATTATCATCAAAATCCCGAACATAGGGATTTAACATTGGAAATTGGCTTTTAGTCCGCAAAGCTCCCCATTGAATTTTAGAGCAAAAATCTGCAGTTTGATTTTGATGATCACTTATGAAATAGTTTTGTCTTTTTCTTTATATCCTAGACTCTGAATGCAAGCTGGGAAAAGAAAATATATGCAAAATATGAACCATATGAAATTCTATATGATCCTTAATGTGTGTGAATCACACACTCACGAAATCTATAATAAATAGACAAATTATGTCATAAATAGATGTTCTCTTTCATATAAGTGCAAATATTGTACAATTTTTAGCTTGAAGGAACAGAATTTAAATTGTTCCAGTTACGAAATATATATTTCTGCAATTCCTTGTTTGAATTTCAATCATGCATATTTTACAATATGAAAAATATGCTAACCTCTAATTTCATGTTGGCAGAAAATATCTATTTTGAAGCATTTATTCCTCAAATGTTCTGTACTTCAATTCACGTAAGATAGCGCTTGACAGCTCAGCGTTTTTACATGCATTAAATAAATAATGTAAAGTCGTGCGTGAAACCAAAATTTGTTAATACTAAATATTTTTATTTGTAGCATACATGAGTATTAAAAATTACAGGCGACATAAAAACATGATTTAGGGTGTATTCTGTATTTTATCATATCAATTTTAACATTTTTTAAAAATTTTCACCAATAACAGTAGCTGAAACTGAATAAAAAAGTAAAATGACATAATAAATTTGTTTCTATTGATTACAAAATTTAACAATTTTAATCATGTCTATTTTATTTAGCTGACAGTTTATATTTTTTCGCTCTTGTGACAGGTGTTCAGAATTTAATCTGTACACAAAACAACACTATTTTATTACATGAATCGGACTATATAAAATTCGTAAAATTTGGGTAAGTACTTCATTCGATACTTTTGTAAGAACTATTACATCCCCCAATGGATCATAATATTTGACAGTCCATTATTTGCATTCAGTGCAGAAATTTTATAAAACTGAAATTGTAAAACTATTTTGATGTAAAATATAACCTTATTGCCGAGCTTATTACTACTCGTAACCAAAACTGTCATTTTGTCCGCTACTTATACAGGGTGTTTTATAAATACTGTAAAAAAATTAAGGCCATATAGTACTGACCAAAATAAGTAAAAAAAATTAATCAACATAGGACTGATCTTCAACTGTTTCCGAGAAATGCAAAAAATCGAAAAACTAAAGATAGTGATTTTGCTGAAGAGGGAAAATATTCCCTAAAGCAGCATATGTTTTTTTAACTGTTCACATTACACTATATATAAAATATTGTAAAACATATAAGAACAATAAACGTCTTCGAATTGAATTGAAGATAGTGTTCAAACAAAATTTTGTCTACGTCAGTAAATAGACTATTAAAAAACAATAATAGTATATTAAAGAACGTGTTTTATAAGACATGTTTTTTTCGCACGCGTCAAAATTTAGAAAACGAGCGTTAGCGAGTTTTCTAATTGACAAGTGCGAAAGAAAGTCTTATAAAATGAGTTCTTTATACTATTTTTTATATTTTGCGCCTTCTACAATAACATTTACTTAATTTGTGATTATATTTGTAACCATTTGTACATTTTCATGTAAATAATCTTCCCTAAATAAAAAAAATAATAATAATTTATTATTAAAATGAATTGTCAATTAACTAAAAATAAATTAGGCAAAAAAGGGGTTAAAGAAATGTCATCTAGTACCAACCGTCTAAAACAAAAAAATGCATATCGAAATGAAGGTCATTACGATACGCAATTGCGTTATGAACGCAAAATATAAAAAATTATATATGAAACATTTTTTTCAATTTTTAATAGTTACGAAGTTATTTGAAAATTAAATATTGACCAAGGTCGCCACTACATTTAACATAGCACAATTATTTGAATTTTTTTAAAAAAAAAACAAAAGCACATCTAAGATGACCTCTGAAAGGTAAACAAAAAATCCCATTTAATCAAGGTCGTAACTCTTATAGTTTTCGAGATAGCAGACTAAACCCCGTAAAAACTCAGTTTTCATTGCCTCAAATCTCGGAAACTATGGAAGATCGGACCCATGTTAATTAAGCATTTTTACTCATTTGGTCAGTACTATATGCCTTTAAAAAATTTTACAGTATTTTTTAAGCACCCTGTATGCACATCGCCTATAGGTGTTCAAAACTACTCTGTAAGTCTCAGCAATCAGACAACCGCAAACAAGAAAATATTAAGCTCTATTTTGCATTAGAACCATTTTTATCGAGTGTTTTAATTAGTTTACTCGAACATCAAAAGGGTAAATTAAAAAATTTGACATCAAAAAGACCAGAATTTTATGCTCTGCGTACAAAACTTTGCTTTAAAATTAAATGGGAATCAATGCAGGATAAAAAAACTTTCCCTTTGTTCTGGTTTTTGATGAAAACTGTTTATAATGTTTACTAATTAAACTGTGCGCTAATTATTTTATATTTAATAATGCTGACATTATTTTATTTTATGTACGTACCTACTACTATAATGTTTTATTTATGTTTATGTACTCGTATGTATGTATGTATGTATATATGTACGAGTATATGTGCATGCATACAATGTATGTGTAGGATAATAATATGTTGAGTTTTATACATGTATTTAAAGAAAATTATAATAATATGTATCTAGTTAATGTAACAAGTTTTAAAAACATCGCTTTACATATACACGAGTATATAAAAATCTGATATGGACACCACACGACTTCCTTGTACGCAAAGACCAACATGAAATATAGACCTAATTATAAAATTGCACGTATTTGACGTACTTTGACATTAACATTAATTTTTTTATTTTTTGTACTTTTTTGTCCTAATCCATAGCAAGCTTTATTACAAAAACCAAAAAGTATATACTTTTTAAATTTACATATCTCGCTTATACAAAGGGCTAATTAAATAATATTGGTTGTGCTAGACGCAGTCCTAAATACAAAATTTCAACATATGTACGTACAAACGTCACGACGAAATTAGTCAAAATAGATTTAGAGATAATCAAAATGGATATTTTCGTTGAAATCTGAAAACCGAAATTTTTCGGGATTACTATGTACAAGAAAGTAAAAAGCTAATGTCTAAAGAGTTTATAAAACGAGTCACACACTATACTTTTTCTACGACTACAAATTAAGCAGAAATACACTTTTAAGGTTAGTTATTTTTACATAATGTTAGATGTCACATACTATACTTTTTCTACGACTACAAATTAAGCAGAAATACAATTTTAAGGTTACTTATTTTTACATAATAAGGCTTGATTTACATTAGCGATATAATCACGGTACATTAACGGTATAATGACGATAATGTAACGTTTTTATTTATTTGGGTGAAGTGTAAAAATCAAAGTAGGTTTCTTAATTCGAGCAAGCTCTAATTTTAAACATCTCTCCACGTTAATTAAATTGTATAATTCTCTCCTTAGGTGTCAATTAGAGTTTGCATCTGTATGTTGGAACCCACGTTATGCTGTTTACATAAATCGCATTGAATCTATCCAACGAAAATTCTTTAAAAAGTTTCCAACATACAGGCCTAAACTACTCTCATTAGAAAACAGAAGAAAATTAAGTGACCTCACATTTTTACAAAAACTTTTTAATAACACCGTCGATTCGCCAATTTTACTATCGTCTTTTTGCCTTAGAGTACCTAATTACGGTACACTGAGAAAAATGACTGGTTTTTAGCAAAAAATATTCATAATTAAGGGGTACTTCATTCATCCAATTATTGCAACCTTGCAACAAATAAAATTTAATCTTTAATATGAAATGTATTTTATTCATTCAGTTATATTATTTATTTGGCCGTCATTTATTTCATTTAAATTTAATTTAATTTCCTCAAATAAACTAATATATTTATGTTTAGTATTTTAAATTGAGATTTTTAATAAATAAATTTATAATTTTCTGAAATATTTATTTGTTTCTTACAAATATGTAATTGTTTAGAATTAAATTCATAATATATTTGTGTAAATTTTATATTAATTACAATGAAAAATAGTTTTTATTGTATGAATCTATATTTATTTGTCACAAATAAATATTATTTGTGGCAAAATGATATTTCCATTGAGTGAACAATGTTCTATTTGTCAAATGACGATTTTAAGTGAAGTAACTTGTATGGACTTGTTCATTTGTTGTACGTTGCATCCTGTTTATGGTGGTGCTCATTTGTGACAGTGTTCATTTCTGGCAATTTGTTTTTCATTCGTGTGCTAAAAAATAGTGAATATGGTCGACGAAATAATGAAAAATATACTACTTGAGTGGAGTTTTGAATATTTGCTTTGCATTTTTCAGTGTATCTTTTATACCAAAGCACATGCTTCGGTACCTGTACAGATTGTGTATTTATACTTCTATAATTTTTTGTTATATGTACATTAATATACTTAAGGATGTAATTTGTTTGATTTTTTTTATTTAATTATTTTCCTTCAATTTTAATCTGTTTAGAGTGAACAGGTTATGAGAGGTAGGTATTTAAATTTGGTTCAAATAAATTATTATATATCCAATAATAATGAAATAAATTTAGCGCAATTAATATAATTTTTAACGTGAATAAATGCATAGTTCTCATGAAATAGAAGATATAATTGATCTCAATATATATTTATTTGAGACAAATAATTGCTTTAAATAAATAATTACATTGCTTGAATTGTAGATATATTTGGATCTATTCAAGCTTACACTCTAAGAAATATTGTCCGTGTAAAGAAACCAAATCGGTTGGTTAAGTAATTTGGTGTTAATTTTAACACATAAATAAGTACATTTTTCGTCCGTGTTAAAAATACGGTTTAGTTAAATTTTGTCCGTGTTAATTAAAACAATTTTCAAAAATATGAACCACATATGGAGTAAATGAGATATATTACTCAAAAATACGGTTATTTTTAATTATCAACAAATTTTTGAGTTAGTTATACTCTACTTTAGGGTATATTTGCACAATACGGTGTTGAAATTACACTGTATTTTGTTAAATGTAAAATAACACTCTGCAGTGTTAATATAATGTGTATTCACACCAAATAGAGTATATTTTATTCCGTTCTTGCGTGAAGATACAAGTTCATTCCAGTTTAATACACGCAGCGAGCCGGGCAACAGTAGTGTATTGTGCAACTGAACTCTGAGATACCTGCATCGCAAACCACCCAGATATTATTTATTTAATCAGTGCGACGTGCTTTATTCATTTAAAATAAAATGACCGATATTCCGGTAAAAATTCAATATTTAAATAATATTAAGTGGGCTGCTGTTCCAGAAAATTCAACTTTCGAAGACTTCATCAAAGCAGGTGTGTATAAAAACTATATTATAATAACAAGGAAAAAATCTTCAGAAACTTGTTTTACTACTACTAACGTACTACTATTATAGTAAATATTATCTATAATCTTTAGTGTCCTGCTATTTCAAATATATTAAATAATGGTTTTGATTGTAGCCCATTTTAAATTCCCGGAATTAAATAATACTATATATTTCACAGACACAGATGGCATAACTTTAGATAAAGATTGTTTGACTGCATACGTAAAAACAAATAAGAACTGTACAATTTGCGTAGCTAACGAAGGCGACCCTGTAATAGTAAATTTAGGTATCTATACTTTTTTGTCTTTCTTTATTTTATATTTTATGCTCGATTATGTCTAATTTTCAACATTTTATAATTACTAGATTTATCCGCATCCACTGCTTCTACTCTAACAGTAAACACCGGTAATTCCGACGAAATTGTTAAATGGCTAAGTCAAACCTCATATTTAGGGGAATCTAATCATTTTCTAAGACCTGATTCACCCAAGGAAACTGATAGTAGCAATACAAGCATGGATGCTGCAATATATGATACAGAAAAAATATTGTTGCCCAGAAAATTGGGACATAATATATCTACACAGGTTTTTATATTTATTTATTTATTTTCATTTGAAATTTGTTTTTCTGCTATTTATTTTGATTAATTTTTTAGGATTTAAAACAATTATTATTAAATTCTGGTTGCCAATTTATATTCGACGAGTATGATAGTAGAAATGGTGTACTATCCAATGCAACCAGAAAGCATTTGGTTAATAAAATAGTTGCCATCATGATTGACAGACATGGCTCCTCAATTCATAAAAATGTTAAAATTGATTTTGCCAAAGCAGTCGTTGAATTGTTTCCCAAATATAAAAACCCATATACAAAAGAAGGATATGTACGTATAAGTGCTATATTTTTGTATAAATAATGTTTTATTTTTTATCTATCTGGTAGGAAACATTTTACGATCCTCAAAATTCAGGGGGTTTTTTATCTTGGCGGTTGAGAACCGTTAATAGAAATAATGTGGACTCTAAATTAAAGAAACCAAAACTCTCACAGGAATCCGGACGGGAAAATACAGAACATACAATAATTACTACACCTAAATCAGTGTCTGAAGATATACAATTTTTAAAAAATGCCACGAAAGAACAAAATGAAATAATTTTTCAAAAAATGAAAGACACACTGACATATCGGAAATTGATGCCTGCCTCAGACATTTTGAAAACATTTCCAAAATTTTTTGAAATACCCGGTCTTGTAATTATTTTTTATTATCATTTTATATCTTTATTATTATAAAAAAATATATTATGTTGTCGAATGCAATTGCAAACATCTTACTAACCTTTTTGTTTTTAGATAAATCAAGATTTTGAAATTTTATTTCCGAAAGCTGAAAATTTTAAAACATCATTGTCTCTCATCGCAGATAAAATATTAGAAGTTTACAGCAATACTGTGACAAAAAAGGACTTGTCTTTGGTTGAAGAAAATGCACTCGGTAAAATATTTTGAGTAGTTATAAAAGAGAATGCAATAGAAATAATTTTATTTCTTTTTGAATAGCCTGGGATCGTACAACACGGATAATGCTTGCGTTGCTGCAAATGTTACCCTCAGCAGCTCAAGGAAGAAAAAAGGGGGCTCGAACATCACATTCTGTCGCCGTAGACCGTCTAATTGTATTTAGCGAAGTACGTATTATTAAATAATATAATTAAGTATGTAGTTTGTATCTAACTAAACTAATATTGTCATTTTACAGAGCAATATTCCTCTACAAGAGGTTATAGATAAAAGACATACTAAACAACCTTTTATAGTAGCTCAAGGTCCTAATATCGGAGCTATTTCCCATTATTCTATAATTATTGATGGGCAAATACTACCTGTGGATGAAGATACCAGCATCTGTGCGTTTGACATACTATTTAAAACGCATTTTGTATTTAAAATAGAATACGATCAAGGTTTGTCACAATTTTGGAAGTTCATTCAATTTTTTTTTTATAAAATCGACACCGATTCAATTCATATAACATCAAAAATGAACGAACTAATTTGCAGATTAAATAATTGATATTATAATTTATTTTCAATTACCCCGCAACAGGTATTTTTCTTTTTCAATTTTTTTTAAGTTGTTTAGTGTATAAGATAAAATATATATAAAAACTATTTATTTAGTCGTATGTAACAACTAAATATATTTTAAGGAGTACGTTCCTAATAAAAAACGCTTATATTAATTTTGTTATTGTTTAACTGTGATTTATGAAATACTTTGTTTTTCAATATGGGGTTCAACTGTTTCTTATGCAAAAGAGTGTTTAATGCTTCAAAATTTCTTATACAACATTTACACTTAAGACATGCTTTAAGTGACAGAAAAAAAAATAAATTGCAATGTGGTAACAGTCATTGCAATTCATTTTTTTATTCTTTCAATGGGTTTAGAAAACATATAAATAAATGTGCACAGGTAAATTATGTTTTAGAAAAAGAAACAAGTAATATAGATACAAAAAGTAGCTCTTTCGAAACTCATACTCCAGCTCCGAATATGTTAGAGTTTGAATTAAATAATATAACTGATGCTAATGATGAATATGAAATAATGAATGACATTGATTCGAATATTTCTGAATTTATATTCAATTTAAGCAAACTATCTTTACCACATAATATAGAACAACTCTTTTATGAAAATTTAAGTAATTTCTTAGATTCAATTTTCGAACAATGCTTAAATTATTTTCAAAATAAAAATTTATCTTTTGTTAATAGTATATTAAAAGAATATTTTGATAAAATTAAGTCAAAATTATCTAAAAGAAATTCAATTTACAAAAGAAAGAAAATTACTCATTCACATTACGTTAAACCAAAAGAAATATCGATAGGAATCCGAAGAGAGAAAGTTTTTGACAATAAATCAAAAATTTATAAGGAAATCAATATTTCTTCCACATTTATGTACATACCAATTAAGGAGACATTGTTATACTTATTACAGAATAAATCGTTTTTGTCATACATGTTAACAAAAAAAAAATACAATTTTCCAATTCTGAAAGATGTAAATGATGGATCATGTTTTCAAAACAATGACCTTTATAAATCAAAGAACAATGTTTTTCAATTGCAATTATATTACGACGATTTTGAAACGACAAATCCATTAGGATCTAAAACAGGAGTGCACAAAATGGGCGCTTTGTATTTTGTCATTAGAAATTTGCCGCCTCATTTCAATTCTCAACTAAATCATATACATTTACTTGCTCTTTTCTATGCACTGGATTTAAAAACAATAAGTTTCAATGAAATTTTAAAACCAATCGTGAATGATTTGAAAAGCCTTGAATGTGATGGAATTATATTTCAAGATTACACATTTTATGGTACTCTATGTGGAATTTCGTATGATAATTTGGGTGGAAATTTACTTTACGGCATGGTTGAATCATTTTCTGCAACGCATTTTTGCAGACACTGTTTAATTGAAAAAAATGATATTCACGAAACATTTAATGAACGCGATGTTGTACTAAGAGATAATACACTTTATGAAACTCATGCTTTTAGTGCTACACCTAATAACATAAATTTCGGGATAAAAGAAAGAAGAGTATTAAATGATTTGAAACATTTTAAATTATGTGAAGTACCGAATGTAGACATTATGCATGATGTTTTAGAAGGTGTTGCTCAGCTTGAAATCAAAAGTTTAATAAAGTATATAACTCTAAAGAAAATTACAACTATAGAAACAATAAACGAGAGAATTAAATATTTTTATTATGGTTCTTTAAATAATAACGATAAACCTAGTCCCATTGCACTCGACAAACCGGGAAATTTAATTGGTCAACGGGCGGCACAAACTTGGGTATTAATGCGATATTTACCATTTATTTTAAAAGGTTTTATTACTGATGATATTAAAGATAAATGGAATGTAATATTATATTTAATTAAATGCATGTTAATCATATTCGCTCCTGTCTTAACCGTGAATTTAACACATGAATTAGAAACATTGATAGAAAAACATCATTCTACATATATAAAAGAATTTAAAACAAAATTAATCCCGAAACATCACATGATGATTCATTACCCACGGATTATAAGACAAATAGGCCCACTAATTTATTGCTGGAGTATGCGATTTGAAGCTAAGCATAACTTTTTTAAAAAATTAGCGTCAAAAATTAATAATTTCAAGAACATATCTAAAACATTGAGTGAGAGACATCAAGAAACAATTGTGTCATATTGGAATGACAGAGATATTCAAATAGAATTATTCTACGGACCTAATGAGTCTATTAATTTAGATTGTTATTGTTACAAAAGTGTTGTTACTTCAAATATTGATATACCATGTGACATTAAAATTATTAGTGCTAAATGGATTTCGTATGGTTTTTTGTACAAACCAGGTTACTTCCTGGTACCAGAAATTATTGAGTCTTTACCAATATTTCACCAAATAATTGACATTATTACCATAGAAAACACTGTCATGTTTGTTACAAAATCTTGGGATACATTATATTTTGATGAAACTCTACAGGCATTTAAAATTGCAGAATCAAATGTGTCTGGAATGGCACTAATATTTTTAAATATTTGTTTATACAAAGAACCATACGAAATTATCTTATGTTCCGATGGTAATTATATTGTACCTAAACATATTTTTGTACAGCACTGACGGTCAAAATGTAATATATATATATTTTTTTTGATATAATAAAATTACATAATTTATATTTCAATGAAATTCTTATTTACCTTATTTACCACATATCGTGTTAAAAATTACTCACACACGAGTAAATGAATACACCGAGTGGTGTTATTGAAATCCGTACTCAACACTTCATTGTGTTAAAATTTACTCATATATGTGTAAATAGTAACACTAGGTAGTGTAACCAGATTAAAAATAAATAACTTCAGTGTCACAAATAACACGAAAATAAGTTCTCGTTTACACTGTACCGTGTTTATTCTACACATATGACAGTATTAATAACTAAAAACGGTGTCTTTTTTTAAACTATTTAGTGTAGAAAAAATAAGGTAAGTAACTCGTACATTTAGTTAAAATACTATTTTCAGTGTAAATTTTAACACGCAGTATTATTTTTAACTAGAAATTTTGTGTTAAATATTAAACCAGTTTCCAGTGTATTTTTTAACCAAACAGATACTTTGTTAAAATTACACGTAATCTGGTGGACCTCCTGGAACCAATTTTAGTGTTAAAATTGGTTAAAAATTTCTTAGAGTGTAGGATTTATTTGTAACAAATGAATTTACAGTTCACGTACTTATATCTTTTTCTCAGTGTACTAGAACAAATAGCTTCTTTATACTTACTGTCATTATCGCACAAACTCTATCCTAAATTCTCCTGTTATAAGATTGTCACACTTGTACAACGGCAACAATATGCCAGATCTGTTCTGTACTAGTTTACCGCAGTTTAAGCGCCTTCTTAGATTTTCTTAACTTAAAATGTATGTATTTATATATGTATTTACTATCACTATACTATTTATTTTCTACATAAATCTTATAATCACGCTACTGTTATTGTTTATTTCTTATAATCGAATTTTTTCTGTAAATTTTCTGGTAATTTTTCTGTAAATAAATAAATACTATTTACTGGGGAAGCTGTTTCTAATTTGGAATAATTCCAACCACAGTTTCCCATTTGGTGTATTATCTTTTGCAAACCGCATGTTAAGTGTTAATGTCATGTGAAGTCCGAATTTTATATAAAATAAAATTAGCCAGCACACGAGGCGTTTATTTAACACGTAGGTAAATAGATTTCTACCTACGCAATGTATTGTTCCCTTTCAGCTCTTATATTTTCTTTTACTTTTGATTCAATATTTTCCAGCTTTTACGTCAAATAAAATATATAAAAGAAAAAAGATTTAATATCTTTCTTAACTGAACATAAAGAACAGCTAATAAATGAAAAATATAAATTCTCAGTTTTTACAGGATTTACAAATTTAATTTTATTTAATAATAACTAGAAAATGCTTTAGTGAGTTCGTTAACCGTTTTTGGTTTTATCAACACAATGTTTATCTTTCATTTCATTTGCGGAATTTAGTTCAAAATTATATTTATTTTTCCTTTATTATATTTGCAGTTGGATTTTACAATATGTACATATACATTTTTAATTAATTATTTAAATATAATATAATAATTTAATCATTACTCTTTTTAGCTCTAGTCAATAGCCATAATTTCTCTTGAGGTAAGTACAGAGCGGCCAACAATCGTCGGGATACAAGATGTCAACATGTATCCCTCAACATAGCAACAAGTTGATGGAAACTCGTCAACATCGTGAGGCATGATATCAAAGAAATTTGTTGCATGTTGCTTGTATCCGTGTTATTCATTTCAAATGGAAAACATCGCTCAGTACGGTGTTGTCAACAAGGCACGATAATTTGTACTTTGTACTCTTTTTGGATATTTTAAGAATTACCAAACAAAGAAGTTCTTCGAAGTCAGATTTGGTTAATCTAATGAAACTGCTTGAACGAGTTACCATCGTTTAAAAGTAATTCAGAAATTATATTGTTCCCATAGCTTATACCATTTTGCAAAAACTGTCTCTGCTCACATATTCTTTTTACCTTCCATCACCTTAGGGAAGGAAGGTATTGTAATGTGCAGCGCCCGCCGTCGCCGCCGCTGTCGCAGCCGCGTCGCAGCGACGAGCGAGTGTCTATTTTTAGCGATGACGCAACAGACTTGTCCGAACCTGCTTAATTACTCGGTTGATGTAATCTATTGTGTTTGAGTTTTTATCTGCAATAGTGTTCTAGTAAGTTCTCGAATACAAATGCCGGAGTATATAAGCACTGTTATCGAAGGCATTGGACAGTCTGATATAAATAAGCGTTGCGTATTGAATAGCTGGTGATATAAAACATATAGTCAACAAGTGATGAACATAAATAAATATAGTTGTATAAATAAATAA